>SJYA01001304.1:424096-675756 GCA_006410615.1 Neotragus moschatus | reverse complement strand
TCAAGTACTCTTCAGAGCTGACAGAGGAGTGGCATGATACGGCCAAAAATTCAAAATGTGCAGTTACCTTTGGCCCTTGTGACAAACATGTAGTGTGCTATGAAAACACAATACAATTTAAATAAAATCTCCGTATCAGTGCTAGGGAAAATATATATGTATATATATTTGGGGATTGTCTCCATGGATCTTAGTGAGAACAATTTGAGAAAAAAGAGAGTAGAGAAACAATGATTTCTATCATTCCTATGAGGAAAAAAATAGGTGTGTGTGTATGTGAAATGAAATATTTCTGTGAAATGAAATATTTTCTGCTATACCAGTAAACAAGTTATGTTACAGACATCAGGGATTCCAAATGCAAATTTTGGAGCCCAGGTGAAACACCACCAGCCATCCAGTAGTCATCAGCCACTTCCTCCCCAGGATAAGCTGAAAAGCATAGAGTATTCTAGAAAGCACAAGAGGCAGCCATCCACCACCCTTTACAGTGAACAAGGAATTAAGGATGAGAGCAATCAAAAAGTAGGATTTGGCCCGAAGTACAGCTGAGATGCATGGGCTTCCTGGGTGGCACTAGTGATAAAGAACCTGCCTGCCAATGCAGGAGATATGAGAGACACAGGTTCGATCCCTGGGCTGGGGAGATCCCCTGTAGGAGGAAATGGCAATCCACTCCAGCATTCTTGCCTGGAAAAGAAGCACAACTGAAATGCATATGAAAGAAATTATTTCAGTAAGTCTGGATGCTTGCATCTTCCCATACCTAAGAAGAGCGCTAAATCCCTTAATGTGAGAGATCTGGTTTTCCTTAATTAACAGTAATCTTTTCATACGCAGATTACCTGCCCCTTGCTGTAAACTTCTATATAGCCTGGCTCCTTCCCCCCTCCATCTCCTTGGAAACAGTTCTCTTGGGGTCACCTGAAATGCTGTCTCCTGGGCTTGAAGTCCTCATGATTCCCACGGAATAAGACTAACTCAACTTTCCATTTCAGTTTTTCATTTGAACATATATATACACACACACACATATATATATATATATACACACACACACACACACACACATAAAAATTACGGGGACTTCCCTAGGGATCCAGTGGTTAAGACTCCATGCTTCCAATGCAGGGGGCTCAGGTTCAATCCCTGGTCAATGAACGAGATCCCACCTGGCACAACTAAGAGGTCAAATGCTCCAACTAAAGATTCTGCCTGCCACAACAAAGATCAAAGATCCCCACATGCTGCAAGTAAGACCTGACAAACAAACTAAGCCAAACAAACAAACCCACTCCAGTATTCTTGTCTGGAGAATCCCATGGACAGAGGAGCCTGCCAGGCTACAGCCCACATATGTGTAATATACATGCACACACATGTATATGTTACATAGTGCCAGTGCTCTTCATGCCCATAAACGAGGCTTTTATGTTTTTGCTTTTGTCTTTAAGCTCTCCCTTAACAAAATGAAGCGGCCTTAGCACAGTTTGAGGTCAGGATGACATTTCATGTCTTGCATGCTTTTCTGTAGAACCTCACAGAGCACTGGACACTGTAAATGCTTAGTTGCTGCTGCTGCTGCTGCTAAGTCACTTCAGTCAGGTCCGACTCTGTGCGACCCCATAGACAGCCCACCAGGCTCCCCTGTCCGTGGGATTCTCCAGGCAAGAACACTGGAGTGGGTTGCCATTTCCTTCTCCAGTGCATGAAAGTGAAAAATGAAGTCGCTCAGTCGTGTCTGACTCTTAGCGACCCCATGGACTGCAGCCTACCAGGTTCCTCTGTCAATGGGATTTTCCAGGCAAGAGTCCTGGAGTGGGCTGCCACTGCCTTCTCCAGTAGATGCTTAGTAAGTATGCATAAATGTATGCATGCATGTCTATGACTACTCATGTTGTTAAACTTCCAGCTTTAGCTGCCTAATGTTTATAGCTTGAGAGAACCCACCCATTCATGGGTAATGCTTGGGCATATATTGTCTTCTAATGATCTGTTAGCTAAGATAAACTGTTAATTAAGATCTTTGGCCCTGATCAGAGATATCCGGACTCCCTCGAGTGATGTGTAGAAACACGGACACCCCAACACCTGCAGGGAACACAAGGAGCTATCACGGGTTAAAGGCCCATAACAAAGGCAAAACTCTTCCTTAGTCAAAAACCAACCTTGGAAAGAAAAGTAAACTTGCAAATAAAAAGCCACAAGCTTGTAGATTTTTAATAGTCTTGCTGGTGAATGTGTCACTCAAATGTCACCAAGGTTTCTCAACCTGGCAGCTAGAAATAAAGTCGCCAAAGAATCAATAACTCCGAGTTCTCACTCTTCTAGTCCTATAGGAAGTTCAAAGAGCTCTCCATCATCACACCTATCCTGAAGAATTTCTAGGCCCTAAATGGAGATTTTCCTTTACTTGAGACCTGTGTGTGTATGGGGTGGGGGTGGAGGGGTAGGTGCAGTCAACCAAAAGTGTCCACCATGTTCCTTCTTTTCAAGGGACAAAGCCTCTCAGAAAACCACTGAAGAGACTCATCGCCACTGCAGCGGAGAACTCCCCTGTTGCTGACTTCACGCTTCGCTTTGTCCCTACTTTCTCCCACACTGCCCTCAAAAACCTTCCAAAAATAGCATTCTGCTTCTCGCCCTAGCCCTTCTCTTCTTAGGAGCCTCCTGTTATCAGTATTTCCAACAAGTGGCGTAGAAAGGGCGGAAAGTTATCTACTCCTTTCCTTCGCCCCTCGCACAAAAAGATCAACACTCTTCTCCTTCAGACAAAACAAATTTCTATGGGTAACTTGGACCAGAGAGGGACAGTAAGTCACTTCGCTCCCAACAGTGGCCTTCACAAGGTGCAATGGGACAGTCATCTGTGAAACCCAAGATCACAGGTGGTGACTCCCAGGTAGAACTATAACAGTCCCAACCTCAGGAGCCTGGCCTCCCCAGGGGCCTGGAGAAGGGAAACAAGAGTGACTAGTTACTATACCTCCAAAAACAAAAGTCTTGTCTTGTGGGCGCTGTTGAGTAGATGAAGGCAGCATCCCAGCCTGTTGGACTGAATGCCTTTTTCTCTTGCTGTGATTATCCCCGCCACTTATGACTCAGGAGATAGGCCGGGCCTCTTCCTTCAGTCCATCTCTCAAACTCTCCATCTCAGCTCAAGTGTCTATACTCCAATCTGCTACCCCAGTCCCTCCCCACCTCCATCTTACTCACAGCCCTCCCTCCTTCCCTGGCTCTGAAGATCCAGTTTGCTTCCCATATCCTGTCAAAGGTGCTCCCTTCCAGGCTTTTCCACTTTTTTCTATCACCCTCATGGATCTTTTCCACTCTCTCTGGCAGGAATGCCTTCATTTCTCTCCATCTCACTGGCTGCACAAGTATGGTTGGGCCTTTTCTTCTTATTTACGAGAGACACTCAATAAATCCAAAATGCTTCAGATAAACACCAGGTACTAAGTCCCCTTTACAGCCAGCATCCCTTTATAAGGCTGAACCTCTGGATAGAGAAATATGTTTGCCACTCCCCCTCACCCTTTGTCACACCTGCCACCTGTTTCATCATTACAGATTCTATTCGATTTTGGTATCTTAGGGGTTATCCAGCTTAAGGGTAAATGTACAAATTGAGAGAATGACTGTAAAAAGAACAAAAACCTTTGGCCAAGATTCTAGCTTCTGCGCAGGAAGCTGTGGCATAATTAAATGCAGCTCTAGTGGGAAAGATGTGTTCCTGAGCACCCATGCGCATGCACACATCCACGCCCGCAAAGTCTAGTGCTGGCAGAGCCTCGTGCCTCCCCGAGCTGGACTGAGCTCCCAAGTGAGAGAGGACCATCCTTCATTCCCGACACCGCAGTCCATTAATGTCTCCTCACGCTGAGACAGGACAGGGAGGCTGTAAAACGGCATTCTCCTGAGTTCTGATGAGGGAGCCTTTCTCCTGTCGTGAAGCTTTGGATCACACAATCCACAGAAGAAAAGAAACACATGACTTTTAGAGTTTTTAAAGTGGTAACCAAGATATGTTTCATCTGATACACATTCCAACCCTGAGCTTTTCATTCAGAAATCTGGGCTCTAGCTGGCAACTTCTTCAGGGCCATACTGCTAATTCCTGACAGTTAGCCCAAAAGAGACTCGGAACCTAATGCCAAGGTGCCCACAGTCTGTGTCCAGAGCTCTAATAAAGCGCATGCCTGGGACAGGTGACTCCCAAGCTAGTGACTAACTCCCCATCTTTCCACCTTAGCTGTTTAGGAACTGGGGGAGGCTATTGACCTGCATAGGAACAGGTCTATTCAAGCTAATCTGATTTATGCAAAAACACATGGAAGAAGAAAAAAATAACTTGGGAAGGGCTATTTGTGTTACAAAAGGACTGTCTGTAAAATGATATACCGCAGAATTCCCTTAAGCAACAAATACTTATATTACATTAAAATATGATTCTATTTACCAAAATTTCAAATTTTCTACAACTTTTCAAGAACATGTTATTATGGGGGGGAATACAGAGCTGCGTAAATAATGTCCAAATGGCATCCCTGGGGTAAGTTAAATTGTAGAACCAAAGTGAATTTTCATCCATATTGGTAAAAAAGTGCCCCACAACATATTCAAAGAATATTAACCCAATGTGAGGGGCTTCCCTGGTGGCTCAGGTGGTAAAGAATCTGCCTGCAAAGCAGGAGATTTGGGTTCAATCCCTGGGTCAGGAAGATACCCTGGAGAAGGGAATGGCTACCCACCTCAGTAATTCTTGTCTGGAGAATCCCATGGACAGAGGAGCTTGGCAGGCTACACTCCATGGGGTCTCAAAGAATTGGACATGACTGAGCAACTAACCCCCCACCCACTCCTGACACACACACATACACACAACCCTGTCTGAACTGATAGATTTTTATTTTAAAAAATCAGAAATTAAACTTGTAAATAAGTCGGATAAACTCCAGGGTTATTCCCTCCCTTTGTAGCCAGAAGGCATGTACTCCAAGAAGTAGGTATGAGACAAGCTTGAGTCCCACTTATGGAGGCAGGAGTGTGGTCCCAGCACCCAAAGTGGAGTGTTCATTCCCAACTGATTTGTATCCCCGTCCCTCTCTCCCACCCCATGGAGGACACACTGTCAAAACAAGGAATGATGTTAGAGATACACAGCAGCCAGGAAGCTATGTCTCTCCAGGACAAAATGAGACACGCATGCACGCGTGGTCAGTCACTCAGTCGTGTCCGACTCTTGGCGACCTTTGGACTGCAGCCTGCCGGGCCCTTCAGTCCATGGGATTTCCCAGGCAAGGATGCTGGAGTAGGTTGCCATGTCCTTATCCAGGGGATCTTCCCCATCCAGGGATCGAACCTGAGTCTCCTGCATTGGCAGGTGGATCTTTTCACCACTGAGCCACCTGGGAAGCCCAAAGATGAGACAGATAGTATCAGAAGCTCTTGTGCCCAGCCTACCCATTTCCTGCCCCTGAACTGAGCATGGACAGGAGGTGGCAAGGTCAGCAGGGAGCCCTCCCCTCTCCTGAAGCCCAAGGTCATGGATGAAGCCTGAGGCAGACACCTGAGTGTGCAACGCACCTTCTCATTCTGTTGTCACCTCTTGTGTCCACGGCAGCCCCTCTTCTTCCTGCCACCTTTACAGGATCCACAGGACAGGAGTCACCTGAAGATTTCTTGGTTTTTGGTGTGGGGACAGCCAGCCAGACACACACAGCCAGCCAGGTGCACACACAGCCAGCCAGGTGCACACACAGCCAGCCAGGCGCACACACATGGTACACACACAGCGAGGCATCTCCCTGCTCACTCCTAGTAGGGCATGGACTTTAATTGTGGTTTTTCCCAACTTTTTTTTTCTGCTGGTGCAGCGGCTTCTTTGCAGTCTCAGGCCAGAAGAAATCTTTTCATTATGGCTCACAGCTGTGATCCTTGGGTTAAAAGAAATTACTCATGAAAGGGCAGCCTGGGGTAGAAAGCAGTAGCATCAGAAGAAACCCAGGCTTCCAAGGGAGAGGGAACTTCAAGGATTTATTGACATGAGGAAGATCACAGCCCTGGCTTCAGGCCCGGCCGCTGACATTTGAGATAGATTTAGGCACCGTGGTTTGGCTTGGAATTATTTTTTAACTGGAGCTGAGAGTTCGGAGTGAGGTGTTCTGATCTGCTCGTGATGGTTGTGCCGAGGCCCAAGCAAAATTAAAGAGAGAACAATGAGAACCATTTCCTCTCCTCTCTTCCATTCAAATCCTCTCCTGTAACGTGGCTCCCTCTACCTCTGTTCCTTGCTCTTCTAATCTTACCTCCTCCTGCCCCTCATGTTACCTAGGATGGCCCTAAGAGAGGAGAGAGCAGAGTTATCCATGGCTGGAAGACCAAAGTAACAAGTATCTGTGCTCAGCCCTGGCTTACCTGTCAGTCCCCATCACCCTGCCCAGCACCCAGCCCAGGCAGGGAGAGCCCGGGCCAAAGAGACTAGAGGACTCAGACTGTCTCCTTTGTATGGTATTTCTTACAGAAATCAACCCTGAATATTCATTGGAAGGACTGATGCTGAAGCTGAAGCTCCAATACCGTGGCCACCTGATGGGAACAGCCAACTCATTGGAAAAGACCCTGATGGTGGGAAAGACTGAAGGCAAAAGGATAAGGGGGCAGTAGAGGATAAGATGGTTGGACAGCATCACCGACTCAACATCCATGAGTTTGAGAAAACTCCAGGAGATAGTGAAGGACAAGGAAGCCTGGGGCGCTACAATCCATGGGGATCCCAAAGAGTCAGACATGACTTAGCAACTGAACAACCTATGTGGGAAAAGAACCTAAAAAGAGTGGCTACATGTATATTACGAATCACTTTGCTGTACACCTGAAACTAATACAACATTGTAAATCAACTATGAAGTGAAGTGAAGTCACTCAGTCGTGTCCGACTCTTTGCGACCCCATGGACTGTAGCCTACCAGGCTCCTCCCTCCATGGGATTCTCCAGGCAAGAGTACTGGAGTGGGGTATCATTTCCTTCTCCAAAATCAACTATACTCCAATAAAAAATAATTTTTTATAAGAAGCAATTCATTGCATATAGGATATAGCTTCTGGATATACTGGGTTGGCCTAAAAGTTGGTTTGGGTTTTCCTGTTCATCTTACAGAAAAAACTCGAATGAACTTTGAGGCCAACCCAACAATTCATATGAAAACTAAGGAGTCAATTCTTTATTAATTCAACAAAACTTATAAAATAAGTGTCTGATTAAAAAAAGAGAATCTACCTTAAAATCCCTGTATCTCTAAAGCTTTGCCACAACCCCTGGACCACTAGCAATGTTGTTTCCATTTTGCGAAGCAGCCCACAGACCTCCTTAGGACGTATTCACAGGGCCAGCAGGCTGGATCACACAGGAGGAGAGCCGCTCATGGTGTTGCGTCTGGTCTGTCTGATGTTGAAATCCCAAAGTCAGAGGTTAGAGTGGAGCAGATACTCAAGATCAACTACTGCATCCCCCTCGCTTTCCAGGAGAGAACGCTGAGGCTCAGAAAGGCAGAGTGGTTTCTCCAAAGTCACACAGCAATACTGAGCCTGCAACCAGTCCGCTGCCTCTTACACCAGGGAGAGGAACACACGTCAGTTTTTCTATTCCCTACTAATCGTTAAGCTAGGTGAGGGCCTCCACTGCTGACCAAGAATATGCTGGTGTTCACTGAGCAACCGTTAATGTGCTTTGGGCACATACAGGGATGCCACCTGTTCTGTCCCATCTACTATTCTCCATCAGTTCAGTTCAGTTCAGTCACTCAGTCATGTCCAACTCTTTGCGACCCATGAATTGCAGCACGCCAGCCTCCCTGTCCATCACCAACTCCGGGAGTCTATTGAGTGGGTGATGCCATCCAGCCATCTCATCCTCTGTCGTCCCCTTCTCCTCCCGCCTTCAATCTTTTTCAGCATCGGGATCTTTTCAAATGAGTCAGCTCTTTGCATCAGGTGGCCAAAATATTGGAGTTTCAGCTTCAACATCAGTCCTTCCATTGAACACCCAGGACTGATCTCCTTTAGGATGGACTGGTTGGATCTCCTTGCAGTCCAAGGGTCTCTCTAGAGTTTTCTCCAACATCATAGTTCTCTATACTGTGAGCTATATTCTATAATCACTTTTGAAACTCTGAAGCCCAAGGCTATTGAGTGACTTGTTCAAGATCTCAAAATGAATGAGCGAAGGCCTGAGATTCAACCCTAATTCTGTCTCTACAATTTCCTCCAAGATCATGGGATCAGAGCTAGCACTAACTGCAGTCCATAAAAGGGATGTTCCAGAAGAATGTTTGCCTCTCAGGTGAAACCGTTCATCTCGGAGGAAAGCCAAGTACCATTGTATTTAGAATCCAAGGCCCTGTGCTTTATGGAAAGTGACAACTTGCTCCCAGTAAGCTTACCCCCCCCCCATTCCCAGAATCTCATTTCTGGTTCTCAGGGGAGACGTGCTGACTGGGCCAGAATGTATGTCTTCTAGCTTTGCTGCTAGTGAAAGTGTCTTTTCGGGCTGCATTTTGACGGCTTTCAGTGGGATGATTTATGCGATGATGGAAAAGGACTGTTCTGTTTTTCTAGTGGATCCTGAGAATTTGGCAAGAGCTGCTGGGGCTGTTATTCAAATAGCTATTTCATGCACTGCTCTGAGATTCTACGCTATGTTCACTGCTACGGATTGTTTGAGTGCAATGTTATACCTCATCTATCTGGGGAAATAGAGCCTAGGACAGGGCTGTGAGCAACATCCAAGGAGGCTTCCCCCTGCCCTGCATCCCTGGAGCAGGTCTCTCCCTGGGCAGAGCCAAGTGAGAATCACTGTCCTCTAGACAATTTGGGCTACTGTGTAAATATTTGAGAAGGGAAAACCTGGTGGCTTTGTAGGGAGGAATAAAAGAAAATCTCTTTGCACCTTCTCCTTACTTTCCATTTCAGTTTTCTCCAAAAGTTAACTTGCATCAGGATCTCCTGGAAAACATTTTCTGGGTCCTATGCCCCCAATGATTTAATTCAGTAGATCTGCCAGGAGGCCAGAAATCAGCACTTTCATAACTGTCCCAGATAATTCTGATCACATGTCTGAGGAGCCCCAGTTTGAAGACTCACCCCTGAGTGCTTAGATCATGAGATCTGAGTTTTGCTGTGTTCAGAAGTAGATGGTGGAGAGGATTTGCCTGCTGTAAGGAGTGCTGGTCTCCATTCAGCCACACCAGCAAGGGGCACTCCAAGTTGGTGAACACATTCATATATTGGATATGGTGACATACCCCAACTTCTCAGGAACAGAAACTCCTTTACCCCCAGATGTTGCCCTGCACATCACTCTCTCTGGGTTTCATTTGTATTCTTTATCATGTCTTTTAATAATTGATAAACATAAGTGAAACGTTTCTCTGAGTTCTGTGAGCTGATCTGAAAGTGTGCAAGTGTTAGTGGCTCAGCCACGTCCCACTCTTTGTCGACCCCCCAGACTGAAACCTGACAGGCTCCTCTGGCCATGGAATTCTCCAGGCAAGAATACTGCAGGGGGTTGCCATTCCCATCTTCCCAATCCAGGTCATAAGCTGGTCTGCTGCTTAGTCACTTCAGTCATGTCTGACTCTGTGCGACCCCATAGACGGCAGCCCACCAGGCTCCTCGTCCCTGGGATTCTCCAGGCAAGAAACACTGGAGTGGGTTGCCATTTCCTTCTCCAATGCATGGAAGTGAAAAGGGAAAGTGAAGTTGCTCAGTCATGTCCGACTCTTCATGACCCCATGGACTGCAGCCTACCAGGCTCCTCCGTGCATGGGATTTTCCAGGCAAGAGTACTGGAGTGGAGTGCCATTGCCTTCTTCTGTGAGCTGGTCTAGCAGTAATTAAATCTAAGGAAGAGGCCATGAGAACTTCTGATTTGTAGCCAAGTCAGACAGAAGTTTCAGATGACTTGGGGACTTACTACTTATGACTGACATCTGAAGTAAGGGACACTCTCAAGGGACTGAAGCCTTAACTTTCAATATCTGATGAATTCTCTAGGTATAGATATGTCAGAATCGAGTTAAATTGTCAGACATGCAGCTGGTATTGCAGAATTGTTTGGTTTGGGTAAAAAGCCCTCGTATATCTGGTGTTAAAAGGGTCAGTGTGGCAGTAGTGTTAGAGCAAAGGAGAAACCCAGTATGAAGAGTGAGTTTTTTCTTTACAGGCATTTTTGTTATAGCAATCCAAACTATGACAAGCAGGTATCAGCATTTTACTTGTGGGAAAACTAAACTTGTCAGGANGCTAAACTGAATTGAATAGGTTTATTCTCTGCGTGGGAATTGTGTTCCTGTGAAGAGGGGGGCCAGCCTTCTCAGTGGTGAGATGTGAAAGTCTCCCACAGAAAGCGTGTCCTCGTGTATGTCCGTGTATCTGTGTGTGTCTCTATGTTTGCTCTGTGTGTGTGTGTGTGTTCCTTGTGGCCTGCCGTAATGTGGAATTCCACCCTTAGAGATGAATTTCTTGGGCAGTCTCCTAAGAGGCTGTCCATTAAGTTAAACTGTCACTCACACTGAATGTCAATTCATCAGACTGAAGGGCATTGAGAAGGAGGAAAATAGGAAACGCGCAGGGAGCTTGCTGGTGTGTGGAGTGCTGCCCTAGTGATCCAAGTCTGAGAAGGTCTGGGCTAGGTTCTTAGGAGGCAGCACCAGGAAGGAGGAGTGAGATCAAACAAGGAAAGGAGGTACTGAATTGGGCTCAGTGACTTTTTACTAATATATTCTAACCCCCCCTTTCAAACATTAGGTGCTCTCACCCTAGTCTTCCCAAGAGATGGTGCTGGGAGTGAGCTATGCCATGCTCCTACATTGATGTAGTCAGAGGAGGGGATGGTGTGGGCAGAAAGAGAGGTGGGAATGAGCTCAGAGAGGCAGCAGTGAGTGGTGGCATGAAGCAAGATCTTAATTCTCTGCCCAGGAATTAACCTTGGCAGCCTGAATGAAGGGTTTCCCTAGTGGCTCAGACAGTAATGAGTCTGCCTGCAGTGCAGGAGACCCAGGTGAAGGAAGATCCCCTGGAGAAGGGAACAGTGGCCCATTCCAGTGTTCTTGCCTGGAGACACCCGTGGACGGAGCCTGGTGGGCTAGATTCCATGGGCTTGCAAAGAATCAGACATGACTGAGCGGCTAACACTATCTTTACTTTTCAGCCTGAATGAAAACCAGGAGTCCTAGTCATCAGACCAGCAAGGGCTAAAGGTTAGAAGCTATTTTTCCCTGGATCTTACCCTCAGTGAGAAAAGCATTTATCATGGACGCAAAAGTTGTAAATGTATAAAGTTTATTATTATAAACATAGCACAACAATAAGTGGGGAAGCACACATAGAAACAGTTAAGACAGAGGCAAGACAGAGATTCACACCTGAGACAANAGAAGCTATTTTTCCCTGGATCTTACCCTCAGTGAGAAAAGCATTTATCATGGACGCAAAAGTTGTAAATGTATAAAGTTTATTATTATAAACATAGCACAACAATAAGTGGGGAAGCACACATAGAAACAGTTAAGACAGAGGCAAGACAGAGATTCACACCTGAGACAAAGATGTGGGGGTCCCCGCCTACTGAAGGGGAGCACAGAAAGNTTTCCCTAGTGGCTCAGACAGTAATGAATCTGCCTGCAGTGCAGGAGACCCAGGTGAAGGAAGATCCCCTGGAGAAGGGAACAGTGGCCCATTCCAGCGTTCTTGCCTGGAGACACCCGTGGACGGAGCCTGGTGGGCTAGAGTCCGTGGGCTTGCAAAGAGTCAGACATGACTGAGCGACTAACACTATCTTTACTTTTCAGCCTGAATGAAAACCAGGAGTCCTAGTCATCAGACCAGCAAGGGCTAAAGGTTAAAAGCTATTTTTCCCTGGATCTTACCCTCAGTGAGAAAAGCATTTATCATGGAGGCAAAAGTTGTAAATGTATCAAGTTTATTATTATAAACATAGCACAACAATAAGTGGGGAAGCACACAGAGAAACAGTTAAGACAGAAGCAAGACAGAGATTCACACCTGAGACAAAGATGTGGGGGTCCCCGCCTACTGAAGGGGAGCACAGAAAGNGCGGAGGGCCGGGGGGGCGGGGGCTCCGGGGCGATGGCGGGGAGGGAAGGTGCTGCGGGGGCGCCGGGTTCGAGTCCGCCCCGGCGAGGGGCTCGGCCAGGAGCCGGGAGGCTGTGAGGGGGCGGCGGTGGACCGGCTGCGAGCCGAACCTTTTGGGCGTCCTGTGAGACTGCACGGGTCTTTTTTTTTTTTTTTTTTTTTTTTTTAATCTTTAGCTAATTTTCTGGTTACTTTTTCCATACCTGACCTGCCCTAGGACACTCCTCACTCCCCGACATGCATGAGCAACTTTCGCTCAAGATGGATGCCAGCCCAGAGGCCTATGAGAATCACATATTAGCATCACATATTATGGGGTGGTGCCCCCTCCTCGTAATCCCCCAAAGAGCCTTTCTGTGCATGTGAGATGATTCCTTTGCCCCCGGGAGGGGGAATATATGACCTCCTGATCCTTTATTCAAACAGGGCTTACCACCCCTCTGCTCCTGCCATGACTAATATCTTAAGGAGCATGACTGTTATCGTAAGGTGCCCACAGGAGACAAAGCCTGGCTACTTAGCCTGTTTCAGTTGCTACTTCCATTTCAAAGAGCAAACAGGAGACTGGTTGTAGATATCTAATCTGGAGCCCACCTACCTCTGTTTCAGGAAATGCAAACAGGAGGTTATTTGTAAGTGTTTAGCCTGAAGCCCATTTTTTTCTTGCTCCAAGAAATGTAAACAGGTGGCCAATTGTAAATGCCTAGCCTTGGCATCTATCTCCAGGGAGAGGATGAAGGGGGCAAAGCAGAGCTTCTAGTCTCAGCCCTTCTGCTTAGCAGCAGGGAACTTTACAGGCGTCTCTTGCCTCTCTGGACTGCCCCCTACCTGTGAAATAAGAGCCGTAGGTGTGGTTGGCCAGTCTCTCAGATGTGGGCAGATTTCCAGGCTGGCTCACACCTCTCCACCTGGCCAGGTGCAGGTGCTATGGTTACAATGTATTGGCTCTCCATCACTCACTTAGGAAAGTGCCACTGAAGTAGCAGCTCCTCTGAAAGGGAGACGGGAGAAAGAAAGAGGAAAGGGAGGGGGATGGGCACGCAAGTGAAGCCTAGGAAATTTGCTTCAAGTTGTGGGGAAAGTGGAACAGTAAAGGGGTCTCCATCAGCAGGATGGCTCTCGGCAAGCAGAGCGAAAGTGGTCCAAATTAACCCTAATAGGAAACCTACCACTTCACACTGCCGAGTAAATATCCAGAGTGAAAGTCATTTGAAGATTTTTCTGCCACCAAATCAAACTGTTTTTTTCCCATTAACAGCCCGTCACATGCAGTAGGTATTCTTGGCTCGTGCTATTATGCCTCTGGGTTATTGTTTTAAATTTGAGTCATTACAACAAATTACTGTACTTAGCCCTTCTCAAGAAGCTCTGAGGGCTTATTGTCACTCAGACGTCCTCCTTGCTTGCCTCTCCTGCAACGCGCTGCCAAAATGAAGGAGAGCTATGCTGTCCAGATATTCTGGGTGCCCCAGACCTCCAGGTGGGCTCTGAGGTTTTCCCCTGGGCATGTTCATCACCCTCCTTGGTTCCCAGTGTCTAATTCAGTGGTTGTTACCCTGCCCTTTGGGAGAGAAGGCACTAGAAGCCAAAATAATAAAATCTGCCACTTCCTGAGTCTGCTCCATATGCCAGACTCTGGGCTAAGCTAAGACCACAGGTTGCCTTGTGTAGAAATTTTAAAAGTGAGTAAGGTGGGTAACGTCTGCTGGGGGATGGGCTGCCTTTGTGTTTGAACTTGGGAAGTTGTGAGCCACGAAGCATGGATTATGAGGGAAGTGAGGAGGAGCAGAGGGGGCTACAGAATGGATATGGACTTCCACCACCAGGCTAAGGTTCTGCCCTGAGGCCAGGCACAGGGACACAGTGCGAGAGCCCTCAAGGGGCCCAGGTGGGCACTGCTTATATTCCGATACTCTTGTCATCACAGGGCACAAGCAGGCAGGTGATGTTCAGCAGTAGGTACCAACAGCAGGGCCCATATTTTCCCCAGAAACTGAAAAATAAGCATATTTCCTGCGTCTTGAGATATCATGAAGACATTTTCAGTCTTCAGGGACCTGGTTTAATTATTCCCTCTGCTGGACTATGCGCAAACATTTATACTAGCAACTGCAAAATTTTGTGTGTATGTGTTAGTCACTCTGAAGGAGGAGACTGACAGAACAGGCTCGTCTTGAAAGCAGGACTCTATCTTGGCCTGGACTATGGACTTTGATCCATATGCCCAGTATTCATGGAAACGACATACCAATTGGAAAACCAGACCCCCCAGATGGAAGAGCCCCAGGGCTCATACCTAGACTCTCCATCACCTAAAAGAATATCCTAATTATCTGTGTAATCAAATAGAATCATGGGTATGACCACAGGCATATTGATAATTGTCCACTGTTAACTACCTAGGCCTAAGGCACATGAATCGTGGGTTATCTTTGACTGTATCTTTCTTTTCCTTTGTTCAGACTAGTTTCAGGGACGTTGGGGAGGTGGGTTTGGTCACATACACTTAGGGTATATAAGGTTTACACAAAAACTGGTTGGGGTCCTTGGCTAAGAGGAGAGTCTGCCTTGGGTCCGCAGTGTAATAAACTGCACTCCACTATCTGCATTGTCCTTCTGAGTGAGTTTGTTTCCCGGAATGCTTGGCTGCAACAACTCAGTTGTGTTCCACTCTGCAGCCTCATGGACTGTAGCCCAACTCGCTTCTCTGTCCATAGACTTCTCCAGGCAGGAATACTGGAGTGTGTTGCGATTTCCTTCTCCAAGGGATCTTCCCAACCCAGGGATGGAACCTGGGTCTCTTGCATTGCAGGCAGATTCTTTAGTGTATGAGCCACCAGGGAAGCCCCTCACAAACCACCAACCCACCCCCACCTGGGTTGGGACACACAGTTTTGAGGACATAGCCCACTGTATCCCCATTTGCCTGGCAAAGCACTAAAGCTATTCTTTCCTGCTTCGCCCAAAACNTGCAACAACTCAGTTGTGTTCCACTCTGCAGCCTCATGGACTGTAGCCCAACTCGCTTCTCTGTCCATAGAATTCTCCAGGCAGGAATACTGGAGTGTGTTGCGATTTCCTTCTCCAAGGGATCTTCCCAACCCAGGTATGGAACCTGGGTCTCTTGCACTGCAGGCAGATTCTTTACTGTATGAGCCGCCAGGGAAGCCCCTCACAAACCCCCACCCCACCCCCACCTGGGTTGGGACACACAGTTTTGAGGACATAGCCCACTGTGTCCCCATTTGCCTGGCAAAGCACTAAAGCTATTCTTTCCTGCTTCACCGAAAACTCTGTCTCTGAGATTTAATTCGGTGTTGGGGTACAGAGGCCAGATTCGGCTTTGATTTCAGCACTGCTTCTGTCCCAGAGAGGCTTTATTTCAAAAAAGGATACCTCGTTCCTCCTCTTCTGCCTGTTTATAATCTAAATCCCCATATGTCTTTTCTTTGTAAGTGGAGCATGACCACTTTTTCTTTTCCCTAAGCTCTGCCAAATGGCTCCAAAATTTCATTCTCTGGGGAGCGTTGAGATCTCTCCACAGGTGCTGCACCCCCTCTCTCCCCTCTCTCCACGCCCTTTTCCGAGACAAACACAGTTTCTCCTACTCTGATACTTTTTATAATCTCGCCAGAAGCTTGTTAAATCTGCTCAACTCAAGGTGCATCCCTGCTTCGTCATTTCCCCGCCACCCCCAGCCATCCAGTCTAAGGATCAGGATCTAAAACTTCTTCCTTTGTCTATTCTGCATCTCTCCTTCTGCATCTTCAGTCCCTCTCTCTTCCCTGTTCCACATTTCTGGACTATAGCGGTGAGCCTGGCATCTTGCATCACCACATGCCGGGAGTGGGCGATGGGGGATTCATCATCACCATTCTGCTACTGCTACTTCAAGGGTTTTGAGCAAGGCTCCTTTCCCCAAAGAGGAAGATGGGACTGAATGAGCTGACTGTCTGGGATCCTTCCTAGCCCTAATTTTCATTCCCTCTGGCACTATGGTCTCAAAATCAGAAGTATATTGCTTTCTAGCCTTCTTCAAAAGAGATGAGCCTAGTTTCCAGGATCCTTTACAAAGGATTCTTCCATTCCTTATTAATACTTTACAACTAGACTTCCCTGGTGACCCAGTGGATAAGAATCCACCCGCCAGTGCAGGAGACCTGGGTTTGATCCCTGCGTTGGGAAGATCCCTTGGAGAAGGAAATGGCAACCCATTCCAGTGTTCTTGCCTGGGAAATCCCATGGCCAGAGGAGCCTGGCAGGCTACAGTCCGTGGAGTCACAAAGAGTCAGACACAAGTTAGCAATTAAACTATAACATGAAGAGCTGACTCATTTGAAAAGACCCTGATGCTGGGAAAAATTGAAGGCAGGAGGAGAAGGAGACAACAGAGGATAAGATGATTGGGTGGCATCACCGACTCAATGGACATGAGTTTGAGTAAACTCCGGGAGTTGGTGGTGGACAGCGAGGCCTGGTGTGCTGCAGTCCATGGGATCACAGTCAAAACATGAGCAACTGAACTGAACTGAACTGAGAGCCCTTCATCTATAATCAGGCATCTTGACACCCAAGAGGGAACTGGAAGAGTGGTATGGCCCAAGGTTTTGCAACCCTAACTTTGGAGGGATCCCTATTAATATCTTCCACAGGGAAATTTCCTTAGATATAACATTTGGAAGATTCCATTAGGATCTCACTTCACCCCAGTGGTTGTCTCTCTTCCTGCTGTTCATCTCTTCAGTAAACATTGGTTCCAGCAATTGCACCCTGCTCTGTAAACCCTAAGACCAAAGGCACAAGCACACTATATGAGGTTAAGACCTGAAAACTTCCCCTGGGTCAGGCAGTTCCTACAATTCTTTCACTTAACATTCAGAGAACAGATGAGTTAAAAAGAATAGGCACGTGAATTGTTACCTAGTAAGACACTCTCTTTTCATACTGTTCATGGGGTTCTCAAGGCAAGAATACTGAAGTGATTTGCCATTCCCTTCTCCAGTGGACCACATTCTGTCAGATCTCTCCACCATGACCCGCCCACCTTGGGTGGCCCCACACAGCATGGCTTAGTTTCATTGAGTTAGACAAGGCTGTGGTCCGTGTGATCGGATTGACTAGTTTTCTGTGATTATGGTTTCAGTGTGTCTGCCCTCTGATGCCCTCTTGCAACACCTACCATCTTGCTTGGGTTTCTCTTACCTTGGATGTGGGGTATTTCTTCATGGCTGCTCCAGCAAAGCGCAGCCACTGCTCCTTACCTTGGACGAGGGGTAACTCCTCACAGCCGCNATTGACTAGTTTTCTGTGATTATGGTTTCAGTGTGTCTGCCCTCTGATGCCCTCTTGCAACACCTACCATCTTGCTTGGGTTTCTCTTACCTTGGATGTGGGGTATTTCTTCATGGCTGCTCCAGCAAAGCGCAGCCACTGCTCCTTACCTTGGACGAGGGGTAACTCCTCACAGCCGCTCCTCCTAACCTTGAACGTGGGGTTGCAAAGAGTCAGACACGACTGAGCGACTGAAATGAACTAAACTGAAGACACTCTCTTAGAGATATTTTCAGAGGTGTTACAGCTATTTTCTTGAACCATTGTGAGAAAAGAGGTTAACATTAACCTGTGGGCAAACTTTTCTGAATGTTCAACACACACACGTGCATACATACACATACTTGTACAATACAGGCACCCATTTATGGATCTTTCAGCTTGCAGTTCAGAGAAAAGTAAAGAAATGCTAAACAAAACAGGTGACCACTTTGGAGCTGCCTGAAAACTAGAACAATTTGACGTCTGGAGGGGGAAAAAAATGGCTTTTAGTCACGGAAATAGGCATGTGGATATTCACTTTAAAACACCTGTTTTAAAAACATCTCTTGGGGAGAACTTCCATCTATATTAAAATTCATAAAACAAAAACACTCTGAATGTGTTATTAAAATGTTAACATCAGAAACAGTATGAGAGGAGCCAGAGAGACTCTGGTTACCCAAAGAGGTTTCAAGGAGGGAAATCCCTGAGCAATTACAGTCCTTGATAAGCTTTTGTTTTTATATATAAAAACACANCTTCACTCTGTATAATAGGCTCCAGTTTCATCCACCTCATTAGAACTGATTCAAATGCATTCTTTTTAATAGCTGAGTAATATTCCATTGTGTATATGTACCACAGCTTTCTTATCCACTCATCTGCTGATGGACATCTAGGTTGCTTCCATGTCCTGCTATTTATATACTGCATTTTCTTTATCCATGCCCCTGTCAATGGACATTTGTCATCAGAGGGCTCTGGGCTGTGGAAAGGACATAGGAGACAAATGGGGAGTTGGAGAATGGACCCTCTCTGGGATATTAGAAGATAATATGGCCATGTGGCCAAACTCCTGTGAGTACTTGGAAGTAACCTCTGTGAGAGACAGACTGAGCCTATAATTCATCACCCCAACCCTCAGTGTGAAGGACAGCTTCATCCAGCAGATCGTTGGGTTCCAGGTGCCCTGATGACCACTAACTCTCTTGTCCTATATCTCAGCTCCAAAGGAGAGCCCCATGTATGACCTACTGTCCATGGCCTCAGAGCTATCCACGGTAAGAACAGCAGACTCTTTAAAGCCCACTTGAATAATCAGGCATAAAAGATATTCTCACTTAGCACCAGTTTGTTCCAATAGATCTGAAGGGTATAAGTGTAGTCAAAACCACAAAGGTCTATTGAGACCTTGAGGACCCAAAATATATGTAACATGCAAATATATTTTATTAATATTTGAAATGATATGAAAGACTGGGAGATACTGCTGCATNATAATCAGGCATAAAAGATATTCTCACTTAGCACCAGTTTGTTCCAATAGATCTGAAGGGTATAAGTGTAGTCAAAACCACAAAGGTCTATTGAGACCTTGAGGACCCAAAATATATGTAACATGCAAATATATTTTATTAATATTTGAAATGATATGAAAGACTGGGAGATACTGCTGCATCTAGGGATGGTCATAGGGTGGAGGGGCCAAACAGAGGTCAGTCACAAAAAATTCCTTTGACTTTTATAACAAGCAAAACATTAACAAGCCAAGGGCTTCAGAAGAAAAGAGTTTTGCTCATGAGTTTAATAAAAGCGTGATCGTTTAGAAAAAAGAACTAATGAGATAATAATGCCCACATAAATTGAAAAACAGGAGTCCAACCTGAGTAACTGAATCCGCTGCTCATGATTACTGGCTTCATCTTCATCAGTCTTGTCTTTGGTAATGAACCTGTAATGTCTTTTACTCTTATGATTCCAAGTTATTCGTGTTAGGCCTATCCTTTCTACCTTGAGCAAGTAGAATAGTAGCCCATAATGTTAGAGCAAAGAACCTTATGAATAATATATACTGCCTTCTCCTAATACTATCAGAGGATGCTAAGAATCCCAGAGATAAATGACTCATTCAAGATTGCACAGCTGATGGCAGATCTAAACTGGAGTCCATGATAGGATATTTCCCCTCTACCTTCCTTTTCACCCAAGTTATTGCCAGAGTTTCCTGCTTTCCCTCTACTTACCTATTTACCCAAGTTATCACTGGACTTTCCTGAATGTATTGTACTTGTCTCTCTCTCTCCCATCTTTTTCTCTCTCTCCCTCTCCCTCCCATCCCGCATCTCCACCCCCTCTCCCCTCCCCACCGCCACTCCCGACATTCAGATGAATATAATTCCACTGGACAGGTTCCCAATTGACAACTTAAGCTGGTCAGCCCCAGTAATTCACGTATCTACAACCCTGCAAATGCACAAACCAGACACGTGGTAAAGGGCCCCAGATTTTAATTATATCTTATTTCACAGCTGCAGTCAATTCCTGCTACAGCTTAATAACCAGGTTGCACGAGCCATGAACACTTTTTGTGGTTAATTTTGCTCAGGAAAATTGGGTTTTTACTATCATTTTGGTAGAGATGCTTATCATAACAATTATGATAAAGTGATGAGGCTTGAAAACATCTGCAGGAATGAACTTAGAGACAGAAGGATGTCAGTTAGTCTGGTTGTGAGGGAAATCTGCTGTGCGAAATGAAGATTATGGCTCTCTCTCCTGCTGAGAACAACTGGATGAGTAAGGGGGCCCAGGCTTTTCCCCACCCCCTCCTGGGATGCCAGGGAATGCTGTAAGACCTCAGTGCCATGGACCGACTCCATTGTAGTCAGTACCCACTCTCTGCTATGGCTTTAGAGAGATTTGTAATAAAGGGGCAAAAAGGTCAGGCTAGTCATAGCGATGAGAAGAAAAAACCTTTAAAAAAAGCACCACTGTACAGATGAGAAAGGGCTTCCCAGGTGGCTCAGTGTTAAAGAATCTGCCTGCCAATGCAGGAGACGTGGGTTTAATACCTGGGTCCGGAAGATCCCCTGGAGTAGGAAATGGCAACCCACTCCAGTATTCTTGTCTGGAGAATCCCATGGGTAGAGGAGCCTGGTAAGCTATAGTCCATAGGGCCACAAAGAGGCAGGCGCAACTTGGGGACTAAACAACAAACACAGATGAGAAACTGACATTAGAGAACAGAGGAGTGACTTTCCCAAGATTGTGCAGCTAAGAATTGATAACTGAGCCGTCTGATCAAGTGCCTGAGCGTGCTCTTCCTCTGCCTAAAGTAAATCCAATCAGAGCTTGCATAAGAGAATGAGTAGGATAGCCTAGGAGCCCTGGGAAGAGGCCAGATCCCAGTCACTCTCACAGGTCAGATCCGGGATAGATGCACAAACCAAAATGAATATGTCACCATCTGTGATGTCCTTTGGGAATCAGGGAATAGTCTGTATCAGAGATGCGGGTCATTGGGGTCAAAGAAGAAAAGGAATGTCAAAGAAATCCAGAATGTCCCCAACCTAGAACAATGAGAAAGTGAAAAATAAACGCAAATAAATCAAATCCCACAATTATCCCCCCCAGCTTCTTCATAGAGAAAGGACTGGACATGAGCATATTTTACTACTGACACTGTTGAAGAGGTTCATAAGAAGGAGACCTGCTTCTGTCCTCCTGGAGGGTATCTGAAGGTTCTCTCTAGACATTATTTAGTGCTACACAGTCATGCTTAGGACTGAATTACTGTATCAGATTTCCTCGATTCTTAGACACTATTAGGCTTAGGTTTCCCTGGTGCCTCAGACAGTAAAGAATCTACCTGCAGTGCAGGACACATGGGTTTGATCCTTGGGTCAGGAAGATCCCCTGGAGAAGGGAATGGCAATCCACTCCGGTATTCTTGCCTGAAGAATTCCATGGACAGAGGAGCCTGGTGGACTACAGTCCTTGGGGTTGCGAAGAGTCGGGCATGACTGAGTGACTAACTTTTTCACTTTAGACACTATTCACTGGTAAGATGTATCATCAATTTAATAAGAGCTTTTGGGGAAGGAAACAAGCACCACAATGAATGTGCACATCTATCATGAGCCACAAGCCTGTTTCAGAAATGCACAACTGGGTTCTAACCAACAGAGCCAACAGTATGCAGCAGTGATCCCCAACCTTTTTGGCACCAGGGACTGGTTTCACAGAAGACAGTTTCTCCACAGACAGGAGGGTGGGCGAGGTGGGGGATGGTTTCGGGATGATTCAAGCACATTACATTTACTGTGCTAATGATAATCTATATTTGCAGCCACTCCCCAGCGCTAGCATCACTGCTTCAGTTCCGCCTCAGATCGTCAGGCATTAGATTCTTATAAGGAGCAGGCATCCCAGATCCCTGGCATGAGTCGTTCACAGTAGGGTTCCTGCGCCTATGAGAATCTAATGCCGCCACTATCTGACAAGAGCCTGAGCTCAGGCAGTAATGTGAGCGATGGGGAGCAACTGTAAATGCAGATGAAGCTTCACCACTACCAGCCTGTGGCCCAGGGGCTGGGGATCCTTGACATACAGAATATAGAAGTCATACGCCTTTTTGTATATGTATGGCAGAGTCTCTTCACTGTTCACCTGAAACTATCACAGCATTGTTTGTTAATCAGCTATACCCCAACACAAAATAAAATGTTTAAACTGAGATTAAAAAACAAAAAGAAGTCACATGTCTTTGTACAGGATAGCTTACCAGGAGACGAAGTGGGGTGAAAGGAAGACTGATTCCAGGAAGACTGTGGAAATAGTGCAGATAAAATAACAAAAGAAGACACCTGTGGGAATCTATTTGGTAGCAGTGGGGGGAAAAAAGGAATAAATGGGCATATTCATTTTCTATCCCTGTGTAACAAATGACCACAAACTTAACAGCTTAACACAGCACGTATTTATTATCTCACAGTTCTGCAAGTCAGAAGTCTGGACAGAATTTAGCTGGGTTTTCTGCTCAGATTGTCATAAGGGTGAAACGAAAGTGTCAGGTAGGGCTGGGGTCTCGCCTGAGACTTAAGGTCTTCTTCCAGGCTGACTTAGTTGTTTACAAAATTCATTTCCTCGCAGCTATAGGACTCAGGGAGATAGTGTCTTCAAGGCCAGTAGTAGTCTTCCCTTTCCAGACTCCTATGATGGAGTATTAGATAAGCTAACATAACCACAGTAATGTCTATTGCATCGTAATCACAATTCCTGTGAGTGAAAGTGTTAGCTGCTCAGTCGTGTCCAACCCTTTGCTACTACAGACTGTAACCCACCAGGCTCCTCTGTCCATGGGATTCTCCAGGCCAGAATATTGGAGTAAGTTGCCATGCCCTTCTCCAAGGGATCTTCCTGACCCAGGGATAGAATCCGGGTTTCCTGCATTGCAGGTGGATTCTTTACCATCTGACCTATCAGGGAATTCCTACCCACACTCAAAGAAAGAAGATCACACATAGGTCATGTACCAGACCTTAGGGGTCATCTCATAACTCTGCAGACCCCAATGAGAGGGTTATAAGGAATAAAGAATCAACAGACATTTTCTGGTTGAATGAGAGGAGTGCAACGTGGGCCTTAATAATTAGAACATCTTACAGACGCATAGGGTCATCAATATTCTAAAACCATTTCATGAATATAAGATCTTTTGTTCCTCAAAGTAATATTATGAAACAGGTTGAAAAGATATCAATATTTCCACTTCACAAATGGAAAAACTGAGGTCCAGGCAAGTGAAGTCATTCTCCTAAGTTCACCTGGTACATCATTGGCTCAGCTACAGCCAAGATTGTAATGCCAGTTTCCTTCCCAAGAGTGAGAAATAGTTTTTCCTATACCCATATTTATTCACTGTTGCTGATTCTATTGAAAGTAACTTCTACTCATGAAGGCTTTCTTTTATTTTGGGCAACCCTAGTCTAAGCAGGGTTGGACAAGTCCAAGGAGGGTTGGATCACAGAGATCTTCTCCTTAGGAGTTCACAAGAGGGACTAGGGGTCTAAGCAAAGTGGTTAAGCTCCAGATTTTCTTTTTGCTTTCATGCTGTTCATGCTGGAAAGCACGATTCCCTTTCTGCATTCAAAGTTTCTGGCTTGGTGATACATAGCAAAAGCTTATCTCCAAACACCAGCTTTAGACAGCAAGTGCAAAGAGCATGACTTGACTTGAAAGATGTTATGACAACAGCGATGAGTTCACAACCCTAATATGCTCTTGATAGAATTACTGTTACCATTTCCAATAGAGAGAGCCTCGTTTGAGGACTTAGTGGATGATTTATGGACCACTAACTTCTTTAAGCGGAGAAGGAAATGGCACCCCACTCCAGTACTCTTGCCTGGAGAATCGCATGGACGGAGGAGCCTGGTGGGCTGCAGTCCATGGGGTTGCTGGGGGTCGGACGCGACTGAGTGACTTCACTTTCAGTTTTCACTTTCATGCATTGGAGAAGGAAATGGCACCCCACTCCAGTGTTCTGGCCTGGAGAATCCCAGGGATAGGGAAGCCTGGTGGGCTGCCGTCTATGGGGTCGCTCAGAGTCTGACACGACTAAAGCGACTTAGCAGCAGCAGCAACTTCCTTAAGCTTTCTAGGATGCACAGAGTGGTCCAGCTGGAAGAAAGCAATTGACAGACAAAAAAGAAAAAAAAATCACTCGTGTTTGGTCTCTGGACATTCACACACACACACGCACATGCACGCGTGCATGGGTGCCTGTCAGGATCCTTGCGTATTGGCTTGCATGCTGACTAATGAGTTACTGAAAGAAGCTTGCCCTCTGTACCTTGTACAGTTGTCTGAGATCCAAACTGCAACCACTTTATCAACTCATTAAGTGTATATCACTTAAAGGAACATGTCACGAAGGAGATTCAGAGTGCATTAACAGCAGAATCTCTGTAGTGATCAAAACACATCATTAAAGACATGAAGGGCAAAAGGAAGACGATGAAAGCATTCACCTTTTCTCCTCTTTGGCTTCCTGCTGCTCTGGACTGAGAAACGGGAGGAAGAGATTTTATTTTCCTGTGTCTAAACCTGCCCGCCTTTAAAACAGAAGGGTATAATGTGGGGAGGTGCAAGATGAGGTTTGGAATAAGGCTGATATATCCTACTGTGTGTTAATATTGAGAACTCAAGAAAATGATCTCATCTCTCAGAACCTCAGTTTCCTCAATCATAATATGTTTTAAAAACTTCTTTAATCACGATATATGAGAATTATTTATGTTAATATATGTAAAACAATAAGTACAGTTTGCGGCAAATAACATAGATGTTAGTTTCTCCTTTTCACCCTCTGCATCCTTTACAAGTATCAGGGGGGCATCTCTCTTCTCCCCTCTGTCTTTTAAGACTCTATAATCATCAGTCTGTCTTTCAACAGTTAAATCACTTGAAGTATTAAAGCATCATGAAAAATGTTGCCTTAGCATTCTGGCAGCCTGGATGTAGCACCCTTACATTCTCTCAGTTTACACCCCCCTCTCTTGGAATTAACTAAGAAAAAATAAAAATGCATATGTACTTATTTGCCAGCATCAAGATCAGTTGTTCCTCTGGGGAAGTTCTTTTCACTTTCTGGTGAAGCCCTCAGACATCCCTTCCCACTGCTGTTGTGTGCTGAGCAGGAGTAAACAGCACGCTGTCACACAGAATCAAGGCAATGGCTTCTACAAGGATGAGCATTTAGCAACTTAAATACACACATCTAAGCTGGCTATCGAGGATGATCATGCATGCTCTGAGATGTGTTAGCAAGGCATGGTCAAATTGTTCTTCCCAGCCTGAGGAACCAGAATGGAAAAGAAAAACATGCAGGCAGTCAAGGGTGCTGAAAAGGGATGAGATTAAATAAAAGAGAATTAGCATGCCTATGAGCTATTTACTACCAGCTACGCAAAACTGTGATGGCAGAAGCTCTAAGGATGCTCTTAGGGGCATCAAAGACATTTTCAAGGATCTGGTGGCCCTGACTCCTGGTACACGTTCCACACTCCCAAACTGCCCACGACACTACAGTTACATAGAAACATTGTTATAATGGTGCTTCTCTTTTCATTTTGTCTTCAGTTGAAAGACCCACACACAATTCACTTATCTACAACAACTACCACAAGTAAAAAATTCTGCTTCTAGACCCAAATATCCTGGCAACTAGTAAACCAAATTCCTCAGGATCAAAATGCATCAATTATCAACTTTCTTATCATATAATACCTTCCTATAAAAGATGCATTCTTTAGGCTTAAAGAGTAACATGTATAGTAGTAGTCGTTACCATCCTAGCATGATGTGTTTAGCAGATCACTTCCCAGGGTCAAGTAGTCAAGAACAGGACCTGTGTGTTCAGGATGACACAGAGCATAGTCTATATTAAGTGGGTTCTATATGAAATGGGCAGCCCTGAAAAACTGGTCTGGAGCCAAAGTTCAGCTATCTGCAAAAAACAGGCCCAGATCAACCACTTTTAAGGGGACAGAGTGCTGAAAACCCAGCACCCAGCTCTCTACAGGAGAAGCACAATACATGGGGCAAAAGAGGAAGTTTTGGTGCCCCAAAGCTGATCCCTTTATTCATGATTTGTCCTAGGGCTGCCTGCCCCACTGCTGTTCCAGGTTCTGAAGTCTTTTTTGTTGTTTTCATCCTGACTCCTCTTTTTTTTCCTCTCCCTCTCCTTCTACTCTACCTGTTGCACGTAACTATTAACATTTAATGGCCACTCACAAAATGGATGATGCTGTATACTGCATTGTTAACTCACTCACCAAAGAATAAACGCACTGAATCCAAAAACAGCTAGTCTGCATGCTTTGCAGACTCACATATCACTGTCAGGGCCTGAATTCAGCAATTCAGCATTTCCTTCATCCTTTTAGCCACTCTCCATTCATCCATTTAATATTTATTAAGCTTCCAGTATTAAGCAAAACGCATGCAAAGGAGTGGATGGGTCTTACCTCTGGCTCTAAAACAGAGTCATGGAACAGTAGAAACATCATCTCAGGACTTTCTTCCACACAGAGTTGGGAAGGATATGGAGAGAAACCAGGGACCCAAATCACACTGGAATAATTCTAAATCAGTTCAGTGAGTTTTAAAAGCCATGTTTAAAGACTTAAAGTTTAACTATGTCAAAAAACAAAACATCTGCCTGGGGTGAGGGGGGCAGTGGGAGGAACACAATATAGGAAGTTAAAAGACAAATAACAAACCAGGAAACGTAACTGAAGCAGCATATTAAGAGGATTCAAAAAAAGCACAACAGAAATGAGGATAAAGTCTTTACAAAAGACATCTTCAACTCTGAAGTGCTCAACTTTCCACATAAATGAAAGATAAATGTTTAAATTACCCTATGTTGCCATTTTTACCTATCAGATTGATCAAAATCCAGAATTTTTTACAATATTAGGATGGCAAGCTATATCTCATATGATGTTGAAGGAGGGTAAATTACAAGCTCTACAGAGGGTAATTTGGCATTATCTATTAACTTCACAAATGCAAATGATCCTTGATCCAGAAACCTAGTTCTAGGAATTTATCTTATAGATAGTCTCACACACATATGAAATGATATATGTATATGATTATTCACTGAAGCATTTTTACTGGTGGAAAATGATTGGAAATAAAATTAATATCCATCAATGCAAATTTAATAAAGTATAATGCATTCATACCATAGAACGTCATGCTGGTACAAAAATAAAGAAAGCTCTCTATACTGATATATAATAATCTCTAAAACATCTTTTAAGTGAAATAACATGTAAATAATAGTTCAGAAAGAATGTAGCATAAGGTAAGAGAGATTATTTATATGTATTATTTATATGTATTTGCTTATAATGTTTTTTCAATGTGTTCGACTCTTTGTGATTCCTGCCAGGCTTCTCTGTTCATGGAATTTTCCTGGCGAGAATACTGCAGTGGGTTGCCATGCCCTCCTCTAGGGAGTTACCCAACTCAGGGATGAAACCCACGTCTCCTGCAAATCCTGCATTGAAGGTGGATTTCTTACCACTGAGCCAAACACTGAACATGGAACAACAGACTGGTTCCAAATAGGAAAAGGAGTACATCAANGTGCACAAGGTTTTGTTTGTGCCCTCCAAGAGTCTGTTTCCCCAGTCCAGTGTAAATTTTGGCAGCTCTACGGTGGTGTTAATGGCAACATCCTCCAAGAGGGCTTATGCCATACCCAGGTATGCTGCATCCAGAGCCCCTGCCCCTGTGGCAGGCCACTCCTGACACATGCATCTGCAGGAGACACTCAAACACTGTTCTGGATCAGTCTCTGTGTGGTCTCTGGGTCCTGGTGTGTGTAAGATTTGTTTGAATCCTCCAAGTGTCTCTGGTGGGTATGGGATCTGATTCTAAACTTGATTTTGCCCCTCCTACTGTCTTGCTGGGGCTTCTCCTTTGCTCTTGGACATGCAGTATCTCTTTCTGGTGGGATCCAACATCCTCCTGTGGACAGTTGTTCAGCAGCAAGTTGTAACTTTGCCTTTCTCACATGAGAAGATGAGCACACATCCTTCTGCTCCACCGNTGCTGGGGCTTCTCCTTTGCTCTTGGACATGCAGTATCTCTTTCTGGTGGGATCCAACATCCTCCTGTGGACAGTTGTTCAGCAGCAAGTTGTAACTTTGCCTTTCTCACATGAGAAGATGAGCACACATCCTTCTGCTCCACCGTCTTCCTCCATCATCTTTGGAAGGTCTAACTCAGGTTTTGTTAAGGTTAGTCCTTTCTGTCTATGTAATAAGCGTTGTAACTCAATCACTGGCCTTTCTACCCAAATACCATTGTTGAGCTCATGACCAGCCCTTAGGAAAATAGACCTGATAACCCCAAGTCTTCAACAGAGTCCAGCATTCAAATTTGGGTCATATTTCCTTGTTCCTTTCTGTTCCCAACTGTCTTTCCAGATCTATTTTTTTTCTTGTAGTGTTTCTGGAAGCATACTAGCAATAGTTCAACTGAGTGTTTAATATTATATACATTTGGGCCTTAAATTAGACATTATTACCCTCATTTTACAGAAGGAGAGAGGGAATATTAGAGGGGTTATGGAAATTCTTTCGGTCACTCAGTTTGTAGGTGACAAATCTGAACCAGAGTCTTCACTTGGCACATGGAGACATCCGTGAGAAAGAAATTTTCTTCTGCTCTTCTAAGTTCTTCTGGTAGGCCTAAGAATTAAATTGACATGAAACTGATAATAGGAAAAAAATCTAAGAAAAGTTTCAAAACATGTATACTTAGAAGAGAGCCAGGAAATTCAGCAACTCACCAGAATGGCCAAAATCACCTTAAATATCACACTCAGCAAAAGACAAAGGGGTGTGTTGGGGTTCAGTTCAGTTCAGTTCAGTCTCTCAGTTGTGTCCAATTATTTGCAACCTCGTGGATTGCAGCACACCAGACCTCCCTGTCCATCACCAACTCCCAGAGTTTACTCAAACTCATGTCCACTGAGTTGGTGATGCCATCCAACCATCTCATGCTCTGTCATCCCCTTCTCCTCCTGCCTTCAATCTTTCCCATCATCAGGGTCTTTTTAAATGAGTCAGTTCTTTGCATCAGGCGTTGGGGATAATGTTCTTGAAACAGGAGTGCAGGGGAAAGGGCACAATCTTTAAAAGAATGACATAGTCCAAAGACATGACATAAACTGATTAGAACCATACAGGTCCAAGATGGTGGATGAGAATTCCACTACACCTTGAGACTCAATATATGTTCATTATAACACACGAGCAAATTATGTGACACACCCACAGTCACCATGACAGTTCCAAGGTTGACCATAAAGGTCACAAAGTAGGTGGTGGTTCAATTCCTGAAAATCCCCACCCCTTCCCCCAGATAACTGAAATACTCCTACTTATTTCATGCATGCTCAGTCACTTCAGTCGACCCTATGAACTGTAGCATGCCAAGCTCCTCTGTCCGTGAGATTCTCCAGGCAAGAATACTGGAGTGGGTTGCCATTCCCTTTTTCAGGGTATTTTCCCAACCAAGTTATCCTCCATTGCATATGGACCCTTTACCATTTGAGCAACCAGGGAAGCTCCCACTTATTGGCCTATGAAATTACTCACAGCTATAAAAACCGACAACCCTGTACCCTGGTGCCACTCTCGCTTTCTGAGATGGTCCATACTCTTATCTGTGGTGTGTGTTTGTCTTGAAATAAATCCACTTGTTGCCTATCACCTTGTCTCTCACTGAATTCTTTCTGTGATGAGACATCAAGAACCTGAGCTTCATTAAGTCCTGAGATCAAGTGTGTGACCTCAGAGGACTGTGGTTCAAGTCCAAAAATGAGTTACATAATTTCAGCCTGAGAATTTGAAGGGAAGGAAGGCAATTTACATTGAATGGAAAATCAATTTTTTTAATTTATTTTTAACTGGAGGGTAATTGCTTTACGATATTGTGTTGGTTTCTGCCATATATTGACATGAATCAGCCATAGATATACAAATGTCCCCTTCCCCTTGAATCTCTCTCCCACCTCCCACCCCATCCCACCCCTCTAAGTTGTCAGAAAGCAGCAGATCTGAGTTCTCTGAGTCATACGGTAAATTCCCACTGGCTATCTATTTTACATGTGTGTGTCACATTTACTCTCACAATTTGCCCCACCCTCCCCTTCCCTCAACTGCGTCCACAGGTCCATTCTCTATGTCTGCATCCCCACTGCTGCCCTGCAAATTGTTTCATCAGGAAACAATATATGATATTTGTTTTTCCTTCTCTGACTTACTTCACTCTGTGTAATAGGCCATAGGTCCACCCACCTCATGGAAAAGCAAATGTTCGATAAACAAATGTTTGCTGGGCCATGCAGAGACAATGGAACAACAGACTGGACTCTGATATCTAGGCCTGCCCAAGTCTCCCCCTTCACATCTAGCCCATATTCTTTTTTTTTTTTTCTATAGTTGTATAGTTGATTTAAAATATTATAGTAGTTCCCGAGGTACAACATACTGATTCAATACTTTTATAGATTGTACTGCATTTAAAGTTTTTACGAAATACCAGCTATATTTCCCTGTGCTGTACAATATATCCTTGTCCAGCCTATATTTTTTGCAGACAGTTCTGGTGATAGCTCTGTTTGGGGAACAGGCTTCCTTCTGTCTAAATTCTTAAGGCAGCTAAAGGGGGAAGGTCAGAGCTTTCTTTATGGGTCTTTTGATACTTTTTAGCTCAAAATAATTGAGACAAAAAAGAAGAGGGAGGGCACAATGATTGAAAGAATGACACGACCATTAAGAACAGCATATCACAGAAACCAGTTAGAATTTGCAGGCTCACAACAGCAAAGATTTGACTTCCAGTGGACCTGGCCCTCATGCTAAGTCCCTTCAGTCATGTCCTACTCTTTGTGACTCTATAGACCATAGCCCGCCAGGCCCCTGTGTCCATGGGATTCTCCGGGTTGGAGAATAGTGGAGGGGGTTGCCATTCCTTCTCCAGGGGATCTTCCCGACCCAGGGATTGAACCCATGTCTCCTGAATTGGCAGACAGATTCTGTATCACTGAGCCATCAGGGAAGCCCTCTACAGAGTGTATATCTCTCTAAATAAACCAAATTTCACTTTACTGTAACTCACTCTGGAATTCTTTCCTACTCAAACCCAACGACCTTCACTTTGCAGCCCATCCCAGGGACTCACAAAAGATCTGGGATCTGACCATCCTCTCAAGCCCCATTTTTTTCCTAAAACATAATCACATGCCAAGGAGACATTTGGGGGTAGTAAAATTTGCTCCCCTACAGTGACAAGTCCAGGTAGGTTGTACAGATAATCACACAAGCTGCAAGGAGGTTCCAGACCAGCATCTTGGCCACAGGCTGCTAGTTACCAGCCGGGTTCAATTATCATCTCTGAGTTTCCAAATATCTGAGATCAATGAGTGGTGTGGCATCTACTGTATACGTGTTATAGGTTTATTAGAAGGCTAATGCCTTCTGAAAGAGTTCAAAATGGTTAAAAACCTATGATGTGTGACTGTAAAAGTCTTAACTGGGGACTTCTCTGGCAATCCAGTGGTTAAGACTCTGCTTCCACTGCAGGGGGCATGGGTTTCATCCCTGGTTAGGGAAGATCCTGCATGCCTCAGGATGTGGCCAAAAGCAAAACAAACCAAAACAAACAACAAAAAACTTAATTCTGAAGCCAAGCAAAGACACAATGGGATCTCCGTTTGCACTCAGTGGGCAAGCAGTCCCCAGAGTTGGTGACTCAGGATGCTGGCTGTGTGGCTCCTTCACTTGGGGGCTTTCCATGGCCTCAGTGGCAAGAGCTTGGAAAAGACCCTGGACTCCTGGAGGCAGCAGCCTTGAGAGCCGGCTAGGGATGGGGAGATGGGCTCTGAAGTGAGGACACAACAGGAGGTACAAGCTCTGCTGAGCCCAGACACACTAATTTCTCCTTCTCTCTACAGATGTTTGAAAGTGAAGCAAAAGTGATAGTGGCTCGGTCATATCTGACTCTGTGACCCCACAGGCAGTAGCTGCCAGGCACCTCTGTCTATGGGATTCCCCAGGCAAGAATACTGGAGTGGGTTACCATTTCCTTCTCCAGGAGATCTTCCCAACCCAGGGACTGAACCCAGGTCTCCTGCACTGTAGGCAGATTGTTTACCATCTGAGCCACCAGGGAAGCCCTAGCTGCAGGAAAAAAGGCGCATGCGCAGAGAGGCAGGTGACCATGCTGCGATCTGCTGCCCTCATCTTCTTCCAGCTTTTAAATTACTTCCTCTTCTCATTTACTTTTATCCCCTGTTATCCACACTCCTTCCCATTTCCTTTAGGGTTTCATTAAAGGCCAACCATCTGCCCCCCGTTAAATGGTTCTTTCTGAAAATTTAATCCCTAAAAACAACAGTTCAATATATGAAAGGCTCCACTGTTGCCTGGGCATCAGGGCTGGAAACCTCAGCAGCACTTCCAAAATGCATGTAGCTGGGACCTAAGGTCATCACAAATCTTTTTAATAATGAACGGAGTTAAGTTTCTGGAGCCGCTGGGTCCTAGGCTTCTCTAGGGCTTCTGGAGTGTCCTGGTTGACATGCTAGGAGCTGCTCCTCTCATCATGCATCCCCAAGGGGTTTCCCAGGCCTCATCGGATAAGAGTAAACTTCAGCCTCTGGGCTAAAGTATCTCAAAGGTCTTCCAGAATTAAAGACACAAACACCAAGCCCCTTCCTGTGGACTTTGGTGTATTATGGTAAAAGAACAATTCCATTCTTTCCATGTCCAGGCTTGTCTCAACTCACTACCCCAGCAACCAGCTCATCAGCATATAGAGTAATTTTGATAGAACCCCTGTAAAGCTTTCTCTCTAAAGAAGAATTTTAATACCCTTCTGAGTGGCATTTAATATGATAACGGTATGTAAGTTTGACAGGAAGCAGTTTTCCAAGAGTAAAAGTCCTAACAGTCCGACACATCAGACTGACAATGGCTTTTCCTGATCATTATTAAATTCTCTGTGATTAGAAAATGGGCCAGTTCTATTGATTTAAGCTCTTTGAGTTAAGCTAAGCTTTAGAGGCCTTTCACAAGGCAGAAAAAAAGGCATTTGATATTGTATTTTACCTTCTCAATTAAAGCACTTTTCAGAGTACAAATAGCAGACAGCCAGGCATTAGGCAGGGACTCCTGGAAGCAAGGTGGGAAGAATTTGTGCAGAATAAAGCAGATAACTTGAGCTCCATCACTGCAGACTCAGGAAGGTGCAAGGTTGCATGTTCCCATGAGCACAATTCTTCCTACTCTTGAGGACACCTGGGCCAAGGACACTCTGAATTGAATCTCCAAGCTCCTATAGATGGAGAGAACATCTGTCCTAGAATTCCCAGAATAATTTCAATTAGGAGGTTATCCTGTGGTCCCCTCAATAATTGTCAAGCTGTGTGTACAAATTTTACATCAAGATATTATCACCAAATCTCCAGAGGTTAATGATCCTGGGCTACTTTTTCAGGGTAATAAGTGGGGAGAGAATAGAGGCAATTGTGTTTCTATTATAGTCTTTAAGCTCTAGAGAAAACAAGGGAGCACAGAGGAAAATCTGGAGCAATTGCAGGGTATTAAATACTTTGTGATGCTAGTGGTAAAGAACTGGCCTGCCAATTTAGGAAACAAAAGAGATGTGGATTTGACCCCTGGGTCCAGAAGATCCCCTGGAGAAGGAAATGACAACCCACTCCAGTATTCTTGCCTGGAGAATCCCATGGACAGAGGAGCCTGGTGGGCTACAGTCCATAGGGTCGCAAAGAGTCAGACATGACTAACGGGACTTAGCACACACGCATGCATACACAAAAGCTTTCTGTCTCTCAGAGGGAAAGGCACTTGAGGTTTTCAGGTGCGCCCATGGTCCCAATTTGTTGCGTAGACAATAAGGAGTTTGAGTGACTGTGTTAGGGCCCTGGAACTTTCCTCTCCCTTGACTACTGTCTTCTCTAATCCCCACCAACCTTTGCAGAACCTTTCTGAACCCAGTCTCTGCCTCATCTGCTCAGAGGTTCTGGTGCCCACTTCCCTCTTTGGTTCTGTCCATGAGGTTGTCAGCATCAATACCAGGTACCCTGTAGCATGCATGAATAAAAATTTCTTTCTTGCTCTATTTCTGGCCACGCTGGGTCTTTGTTGCTACGCTCGGGCTTCTCTAGTTGAGCTGAGTGGGGTCTACTCTCTCTAGTTAGTTGCAGGGCTTGGGCTTCTCGTTGCAGTGGCTTCTCTTGTCACAGAACACAGGCTCTGGGTTTACGGGCTTCAGTAGTTGTAACTTGAGGGCTCAGTAGTTGTAGCACATGGACTTAGTTGCCCCAAATCATGTAAGATCTTCCTGGACCAGGGATCGAACCTGTGTCCTCTGCATTGGCAGGCAGATTCTTAACCACTGGACCACCAGGGAAGTCCTGTGATACACATTCTGCCAGTGTTTTTCTAACTTTTTTTCTTTAAGCCATAATTCTCAGTAAGAAATCTATTTTTATACCACAATTCAGACCATAACACATACTCAAAACTGAAACAGAAATTTTACCAGATACTACTTACACATGTTGGGCGCATTTTTATATCGCAGTATACAAAACTGATGTTAGGACTCTAAAAGGTCTCCACCTGCAAAGTGGAAACTTATGTTTTTAACAAGCATTGTTGTTCTGTTGCTATGTCGTGTTTAACTCTTTTGCAACCCGATGGACTATAGCCCTCTAGGCNGACCCCATGGACTGGAGCCTACCAGGCTCCTCCATCCATGGGATTTTCCAGGCAAGAGTATTGGAGTGCGGTGCCATTGCCTTCTCCATTGGCAGGCATTCTTTGCCACGGAGCCTCCTGGGAAGCCATTGTTAAGAACCATACTCATTCACTGTCATCATTATCGTAATTTATTGAACGCTTAGTATAAGGCACTGCCCACTTCTGTGTTAGGGGTTGTGTGGGGGATAAAGAAGAGTACAGCACTTTCTCCTCTCGAGCTGCTAACGAGCATCTCTATCTGGAGAGCTATAGCCAGCATACAGGAAAACGTAAAGCGCTACTCCAGGAAAAGTAATATTCAGATGCAGAACGGATCCAGGCTGTGGGTGTGGTAAGGAAGGAGAAGCCGAGACAGGGGAGATGTGCACAAGCAAGGCTGGGGAAAGGTTCAGGCTGCTCTCTTCCTTATAGCAGTTCCTGCCTCTACGCATCCCCTACAGGTGACTGCACATCATGCGCTGTGAAAAACTCTGCATGGAATGACTCTACAGTTAGAAAATATTAGCATCGCTACTGGGTTCAGGGCTTCCCTGGTGGCTCAGATGGTAAAGAATCTGGCTGCAGTGCGGGAGACCTGGGTTTGATCCCTGGGTTGGGAAGATCCCCTGGAGGAGGGCATGGCAACCCACTCCAGTATTCTTCCCTAGAGAATTCCCATGGAGAGAGGAGCCTGGCCAGCTACAGTCTGTGAGGTCACAAAGAGTCAGCCATGACAGAATGAGTAAGCTCAGCAGCACTGGGTTCAATAGCTATTGTTTATTGAGCAACTAAAGTGTGCCTGACATCATACTGGGAGTTTAACTAAGTCATCACATTTAATCCTATGACAAGCTAATGGAGCAGTGGCTATGATTCTCAATTTAAATGTGAGAATATCGATCCTTAGACATGATCAGTGGCTTACCCAAGGTCACACAACTTAAGCAAGTGGAGGATCTTGAATAAGTGTGCATACTCCTTCCACTCCTTCAAAGGATGGGATGGATTTAGGTAGCTTCACAGGAGGCCAGTGAAGGCAGAATCTAGGAAGAGAAATGGCATAAGAACAATGGCATCTCTCAGGAATAAGAAAGAGGAAATCTACAAATTAGAAGTGGAAGTTTTGTTTAAGGACAAAAGCACTGAGGAGCCAGATTTGAGGGTTATGGGAAGAAAAATGTAGCTCAAAAATGAGTTTGGATTGTTGAAAAGTAGCAATGATAAAAGCAAAACCAAGAACAACAGTAAGGATTTTTTTTTTTTTTTTTTTCTTTTTGCAATATGCTAGGCACTCTTTCAGGTCTTTACTAATTAGTCATTTCATTCTACAGTTGAAAAAAATCTCAGGCACAAAAAGGCTGAAAAACTTGTTCAAGATCAAACAGAATAATGTTTTTATATTCCTAGGCAGGTGTGAGATTGATGTTACCACTACCAATATATTATCTTTGCTCCCCCACTCTGCCTAAATCCAGTTCTTTCCTGGTTGCTCAGCAGGAAGAATGATCACAGGGTACCTGTAGCTGACTCTTGGGTGTTCTCCTCAGATCCCCTCACCAGGTCTGATTCATCGAGTCCCGAGCTGCTGAGAACATTGGTTACAGTCACTTCATAGGTGCGTCCCTCACTAGGAGTTGCCTCTGGGCACAAGGAATTGCCTTCCTAAGGTTACACCTCTCTTAGGAGACAAGCCGTGGCCAATGATGAGCTGATCTAGGAATCCAAAAGTCTCAGGACCTTTGCCTCAACTGGGGTATTACTGAAAAGCCATCCAAGCTCAAAGCTCTCCATGAAGCCAACTGAATCCTCACAGAGACTGCATTTGAGGTCAGTTCCTCCACTCCTCCTTCCCCGTCCCTCCCCTCCTCCCTCTCCTTCTTCTGCACTTTTCCCCCTCCTCCTCCTCACTCTCCGCCTCCTTCTTCTCCTCCTCATCTTCCTCTCCCCCTCCCTATCCTTCTGCTCCTCTTCTTCCTCCTGCTTCTTCACCAATTTTGCCTTCTTCCCCCGCCTTTTTTTTTTTTTTAAATTGGACACCTGTTTCTCCCCAACACAACTCCCTAATAAACACTGGATAGAATTCTCCATATGGTAGTCTGTTTCTAGGTATCCCTTTCTAAGCCAGGAGTGATCCTAGAAAACAGACTACAAAATGGGAATTTGGAGGTGAGTAATCCCTGGGTTGGAAAGATCCCCTGGAGGAGGGCATGGCAACCCACTCCAATATTTTTACCTGGAGAATCCTATGGATAGAGCAGCCTAGTGGGCTACAGCCCATGGAGTCACAAAGAGTCAAGCACAATCAAGCGACTGAGCACACTCCCTGCCAGCTGGCATGTGGCTTCTATCACTGGCGGTTGGGGTAGTATGGGGAGTCTCTGGTGTGCTGCAGCAGTGCAGTTGGAAATGTCAACCAAAGTTCGACATGTTAGGACACCGATGGAAGGTGACATCCCCGGCCCAGGAGAGGCATGAAGAGAAATAGTAACCAGGACACCGTGGGGTGGGTGGCTCGTTCAGTCACTGATTCACTCACCAAAGACAGATGAATCGGGCATACGGCAATTAGTGATAATTCAAGGCAAAATATAAAAGAAGGATTTCCTTTGCAGCATTTAGGAAAACTTGAAACTTGCAGCAGAGTCAGCACAAAGGATCAGGTTTAGGGCTTAATCATATGGGAACAGCAGAGCCTCAGAGGAGGTTGAATTCTCAGCCCGCAGGTCTCCTACACCAAAGTCAAGGCCATACACAAAACAAGTGGGACTCTGAGACTTGGGATGTGGTTATTGGGGTTGATGTAGTTGAGAGTTTTGAACTCCTAACTTCCCTTAAACTGCAGAACCTGCAGAGATGGCCTATCCTCTGTGACAGAAAACAGTGAGCACACCCTCCCTTGCCTGAGTGTCACACAAGGCCTCAAATAAATCAGGTGCCTTTCAGACCTTGCCAGTTCCCCTCAGGATCCCTACCCCACTCTCCTTCTTTTAACCACACCAACACGGATCATGATCAAATCATGGTCAAATTATGACACAGCCAACAAGTCAGTTAAAAGAGAAGAGAGGGGCTGTATAACAAACGAATGCAGAATCTGGCTAATAAGTAAAAGAGAAGGTAGGAGGGTATATATTGGACTGGAGCCTGACGGTGATGGCTCAAGGGGGTGGAACAAAGTTGGATAAATAAGAGAGTTTCAGCATGCAAGTGTACCAAAATCCCCTCATGAAACAGAATTCAACACCCTGGCAAGAATCCTAGGAGAAGGTGCTAACAAACTGCCAGGTTGAATCTTGGAAGCTTGAAAAAAAACAATGGTCCACACTATATAGATTTACCAGAAAAGTGGGTTTGAGAGAGTGGATATAGGCAGAAAACCTACCAGCTTCCTATGTTCTCGGGAGGTTAAGAGGACATGCCATTTACTGAAGTGACAGGAAAGTGCTGGTAGCAGGCCACAGCATCATTAAGATGCCCAGTAGTGTCTGTCCCCTTGTATTAACAGCTGGAGCTGGCAAAGGGAGATGCTGTTACAGAAGTGGACATACTGATCACAGTGGGAATGCTAGGAACCCCAAAATCAGATAGATCATGGTAGGCGATGGTAGACTACTGCCCGCTTAACCAAAGAGCAGCCTCAACTCTAGCTACTGTGCCAGATGTGATACCTTGATTAGGGAAGATTAACAGAGGCCAGCAAGTGACGCGCCAACATTACTCTGGCAAATGCCTCCGTTTCATTTCCTAAGAAAGATCGAAGGCAGCATGGATTCACAAATCATAGAGCTCTGTTAATTCACCTTCTTTCTACCAAGGAAACCTGAACCATCCGTCCATTCCGCCAATTATCAAATTAGTCCTCTGCTTGGTGGCATCATACTAATTCCACCAGGTAAGCAAGAAGGGGCAGATATGTCAGAGACCTTGGTACGTATTCTTGGACGTGTATTCTAGAGGGAATTGGTGAACTCTATGAAGTTTCAGTGTCTTGCCCTAGAAGTGAAGTTTTGACATCCAGTGATGTGGGGCATAGAATATAGTCCTCCAAATAAATGACTCATTATTGCATTTCACAACTCCCAGCTTGTCACTTGGCTAAGATCAAGGGTAGTATGGGGGCTTCCCAGGTGACAGAGTGATAAAGAACCTCCCTGCCAATGCGGGAGTCATAAGAGATGCAGGTTGGATCCCTGAATCAGGAGGATCCCCTGGAGAAGGGAGTGGCAACCCACTCCAGGATTCTGGCCTGAAAATTCAAATGGACAGAGGAGCCTGGCTGGCTGCAATCCATGGAGTCTCAAGAGTCTGACACAACTGAGAGACTGAGCTCACGCACGCGCGCGCACACACACGCACACACACACACACACACACACCCCACTAAGAAAGAAGCACAATGCTTGGTAGGATTCTTTGGGTTCTGGAGGCAGTATATTCTGCACTTGGAAAACTGTTCTGACCCATTTACCAGGTGGTACCAAAAGCTGCCAGCTTTAAGTGAGGCCCAGAGAGGACTCTGTAGCAGGTCCAAGCTGTGGCACAGAGAGTCCTGTCATTTGACCATCCAAGTTGGCAAACCTTTTTGTATTAGAGGCTTCTGCATTTTGGAAAAGACATCAAGTAAAGTTGATGGCACACCCCAGTAAATATCACAATGTGACCCTTGGGATTTTAGAGCAAGACCATGCCACCTGTAGCAGACATTCGACTTGTAACAAAATCCACGGTCTGCCGTGAGGCCCTAGTAAAAGGGCTGTGTGAGCATAACATTATGAAGAAGTAGACCTTGATGGCACAGAATGTAGACTGTAATGGATACCGTTGTTGTCACCCTAGGTTCCCATTTTTCCTGACACCCATCCCTCCACTTCTGGGAATATCACCGCTGACAGCTCACAGCTGCGTCTCTCACTGAGAAATGCCCTTGGCTACAGGAATCTGAAGTGACTCCTCCTTTCAGGAGAGAGGGCATAGCCAGTGACTGGCCGATGTGAGCACATAGCTACTGCACTCCTGACTCAGTTTAGATAACTCTGAACTCTGTCTTGGCTCCAGGACTCTTTGTGAGATCAACTGAAGCCTCAGTTGCAAGAGTTGCTGATCCGTTCATTCCTCCCAACACCCAGTCTAGTTGTCCTCAGTCTCCTAGAGTACGTCTCCTAAGAGCAATCTACAAGAAATCTTACATATGCAATTCTCAGTCTCAAGATCTGTGTCCAACTAATTCAGCCTGAGTCAGTACATATCTCTTCCTGGATTTGAACTTACATCATTGCACTTTCCTGGAACCGCCTGAGAATGCCCTCACCCATCCCATACTTTTCCTCCAGAATGAGTAAGAGTTGACTTAGGGTCTCAGACAGATTTCTAAGGGACTGAAGATAAGAAGTCCATGTATAACCAGTCTATTCTAGCTTGGTAGACTCACGAGGCCTGGAGTCTGGCACATACTAAAAATGAAGCTGGTATTGTTGCCCTAGACTCAAAGACACACATTCACCCACCCACCCATATGGAAGACTGCAGACTTAGGTGGTGAAGGGCAGGCAAAGCAGGGTTTCTGTAGCGAGAAAAGAAAATGTTACCACCCACCTCTCTGCCTCAAACAGCTGAAGGTAAAAGTTAGAGCCCCCTGTCTATGAATCCACCCACAGGCATCCTTAAAGCTCCCTCATAATGAGAGTAAATAGCTTGTATCTAGGATGAATGTCTGAACGGGAAGATGTTATAAATTACCTCAATGGCCTTTTACCAGATTCACATCTATTCAATTAACAACTTCTTCCTCTCCACTCTCATGATGCTCAGTATATTTTTAAATGTTAGCACGTACCATACTGTAACTTAAAGATCAGGGGTAGGAAGGGGAGACAATTCTCCTAACATACCGTGAGAAATTTCAGGACAAGAACACGGTCTATATTCATCTAATGTTCCAAGGGCCTGGCTGAATAAATGTGGCTTTCATATCTAGGTCCCAGGGGGGCGTAAAAAGTGACATATGACCTCAAACTGTCTCCAAATGGCAAAGAACAAGCCACTGGAAAGGCTACTCGAATTTACGTGTGCAAAAAGTTTGTTTATTCTTTGATAAAAACACTTTGTAATTTTTAAAGGCATGCTGTGATTTTTTTTTCTATACACTTCTCTCATTTCTAATTTCTTCACAATAACAGGCAGTTGTTTTAAAATGTTTAAGCATTTTAAAGAGAGAGAAATAAATAGCCATCCCTGGAGATTCTGCCACTGTATTTAGTAGCAACAAAGTGGTTTCACGTTTGCTTTGAGAAGGTTACAAAGCTTCTCACTTGTTCTTTTGTGGGAATGTATCAGCAGGTCTGTGCTGGGGTTCTCCAGAGAACAGGACCAATAGGATATACATAAGAAGAGATTTATTACAAAAATTGTTTCACATGATTATGGAGTCTAAGAAACCCCACTGTCTATTGTCTTCAAGCTAGAAAATCAGGAAAGGCAGTGGTGTAGTTCAGCCCAAGTCCAAGGGACTGAGAGATGGGAGCATTGATCTCCAAGAGCAGAAGACAGATGTCTCGGCTGAAGCAGAGTCTGTTCCTCCTTCCTCCAGTTTTTGGTTCTATTCAGGCCCTCAACATATTAACTGAAGTTCATCCTTCTTGGTAAGAGCAATCTTCTTTATTCAGTCTATTGATTCAAAAGCTAATTTCATCCAGAGACATTCTTAATAGACATACCCCAAAATGATGCTTAACCCAGTTATCTGGGTATACGTTAGCCCAGCCAAGTTGACATGTACAGTTAACCATCATGAGCTGTAAAGTTCATTTAGGCTGAAACTTCTGCATTCAGAGAGAGTATGGAGACTCCTGGTGCCCAGAAGACAGGATCCAGCTTGTGTCTCTGCCTCCCCTCAGAAGATGCTGCTTGTTCCCGGTAGTCACCATGTCACCAGTCCACGAACCACAAAATCAAAGCAAGAATCAAAATTCCACTAATCAAAATGTGTATATATATATATACACACACTTTGCACTCAGTTCCTCAGTTGTGTCCGACTCTTTGTGACCCTGTGGATGATAGCCTGCCAGTCTACTCTCTATGGAATTTTTCAGGCAAAAATACTGGAATGAGTTGCCATTTCCTTCTCCAGGGGATCTTCCTGACCCAGAGACTGAACCCGTGTCTCTTGAGTCTCCTGCATTGTAGGTGGATTGCAGCCATCAGAGAAGACCCATATCACATAAGGCTATGTGACTCTGATAACATATACATCAGGGATGAATCTGACTATAGGTGGTGGGGGGGGGCGAGGAGGATTTCATCTGGAATATGTTTTTAACTGAATTTCTTTTTACACCATGTGTATAGGAGTCCTTTGGACTGCAAGGAAATCCAACTAGTCCATTCTAAAGGAGATCAGCCCTGGGTGTTCTTTGGAAGGAATGATGCTAAAGCTGAAACTCCAGTACTTTGGCCACCTCTTGCGAAGAGGTGACTTATTGGAAAAGACTCTGATGCTGGGAGGGACCGGGGGCAGGAGAAGAAGGGGATGACAGAGGATGAGATGGGTGGATGGCATCACGGACTCAATGGACGTGAGTTTGAGTGAACTCTGGGAGTTGGTGATGGACATGGAGGCCTGGCGTGCTGCGATTCATGGGGTCGCAAAGAGTCGGACACAACTGATCGAATGGACTGAACTGAACTGTATAGACTTTAATCATCCAGGCAACGTGAAAGTTGCTTAGTTGTGTCCAACCCATGGACTGTAGCCCACCAGGCACCTCTGTCCATGAAATTCTTCAAGCAAGAATACTAGAGTGCTTTGCCATTTCCTTCTCCAGAGGATCTTCCCGACCCAGAGATGGAACCTGGGTCTCCTGCCTTGCATGCAGATTCTTCATCTTCTGAGCCACTAGGGTAAGTGAAAGTGAAAGTGAAGTCGCTCAGTCATGTCCGACTCTTTGTGACCCCATGGATTGTAGCTCACCAGGCTCCTCTGCCCATGGAATTCTCCAGGCAAGAATACTGGAGTGGGTAGCCGTTTCCTTCTCCAGGGAGTCTTCCCAACCCAGGGATTGAACCCAGGTCTTCTGCATTGCAGGTTGATTCTTTACCATCTGAGCCACCAAGGAAGCCCAATGTCCAAATGTCCAAAAATAATACTAATCATAAATATATTTTCAGTGGGGAAAAATGTGCAGAAGAGTAAGTCCTGTATCCAGTATGGCCCTGCTCAGCATTTTCTGACAGAGAGTAAAGTCAGCAGCATATCAGCCCTGCCCTCCCCCTGCCCATTCATGTTGTTATGATGATGGCAGGCAGTCACTTATGGATGCCCAAGGTGCCAAGAGGCTAGGGAGGAGTCCTGGGAAGTTAGAACAGCAAGGGGCTCTGAACACCATCTGCTCTAACCAGTATGCTTTAGAAGTGACCAGCTGAGGCTCAATTGCCCAGAGTCACACAGCGATCCGGTGGCAAGGCCAGAAATAGAAGCTCTGGTCTCTGGATTTCTAAACCAGTTCTTTTTCACCCTGTAAGACTGCCTCTCCCATTTGTAGCTGCTAATATTCATGAACCTGCGTGTGCTCAGAAAATCTCCCTCCCCAAACCTTCCTTCAATAAAGAGAAGAGAGGGAGAAGGGAAGGCAGGGGAAGGAGGGGGAAGGACACCAACGGAAAGCAGAGAAAAACAGAAAAGAAAACGAGAAGCTCTCCTCTCAGGACTTAGGCAAAGCAGGCGAGAACACAGCCTCTCTCCAAGCCCCACACTCCCACCCTCAGAGGCAAGCAGCTTTTCGTGACATTATTTTTCCTCCAAGGACCTTTGATCTTCATCCACGTGACCTCAAGTTAAGATGAACATCAAAGGCAGAAGAAGGCAGAGTACTACTGTCTGAGCCCCACTCTACTAGAGATAGATGAAGAGGCTCCCAGGGCATGAGGGACAGGCCAGGGCCCCAGAGAACACTGACTGGAATGAGTGGCTGAGTGCAGAGATGTTTCTTGCTTGAATTGCACTCACTTTGCCAGGAGAAAGGAGTGTCCCCCTCCTCCCGACTAGTGGCAGACACTTAATGCACCAGCACACGCGCACATTAATTTTTGCTGGCTGTCGCCTTTTGTGTGTTGGAACAAGTCAGACTCCTTGGTGTAATTGCTTGATGAAACATTCTCATCCATCCTGTCAACACAAATTATACAGTTAAATAATGACCACCACCCACCCCACCGCTAGTGATACTGGTGAGAAAGCGTCTGTCTATAGCCCTGAAGGTTCGGGGGCTTCCTGGAGCAGCGCCCAGGTCTCCTGCCTGCCCTCCTGACCCAGCCTGGTCTGCAAACCTCACCATGCCATGCACTTTCCACCTTCCAAGCACGGTTGCTAGGAGACGGAGATAAAGCCGGACCCATTCATTGCCCATTCAGGGTCTCAGAAGGGGGCTCCTCTGTGTTGAGGTGCTTGCTGGGCACAGAAGGGGGCCTCTCACTCCCATGGAGGGAGCTTCTGAATCATTTTATGACTGTGTTTCTCAGAATGCTTGTTCAAAATAATAGAATGTACATACAGAATGTACATACACCTTGACACACACACATATCCATACCCCACCCATACCCCCACACACACATCTTTTTTTCATGCTAATAATTGCAAAGTCAAAGCATATATGCATGCCACTGGGACAAGGAGGGTGGACACAATTATCTGAATATCTATGTCCCCCAAAATTCATATGTTGAAATTGGAAGTGATTAGGTCATCTAATAACGAGTGAGATTAGTGCTCTAGTAAAAGAGGACTCGGGCTGATCGTAAAAAATCTGCCTGCAATGCAGAACACCCGGATTCAACCTGTGAGTTGGGAAGATCCCCTGGAGGAGAGCATGGCAACCCACTCCAGTATTCTTGCCTGGGAAATCCCATGGACACAGGCACTTGGAGGGCTACAGTCTAGGGGCTCACAAAGAGTCAGACATTACTGAAGCAACCTAGCCTGCACTCACCAAAGAGGATTCAGAGAGTTCCCTAACCCCCTTTACCAGAGAGGACATGAGCTACAAAACCGGAGGTGGACCCTCTCCTGACAGTGCTGTTGTCCTGATCTTGGACTCCATAACTGTAAGAAATAAGTGACTGCTGTTAATAAGCACACCCAGGCTATATTTTGTCATAGCCATCCAAGTGGACTAAGACAGTCAGCTTAGACTGCCCAGCTATGGGGCTTCAGTACTGAAATTTATTTTCTAATGGTGGGGAAGCTAGAAGTCCAAGATCCAGGGGTACAGCAGCGTTGGTATCTGGTGAGAGCTCTCCCCTTGGGTTGCAGATGGCTGCCTTCTTGCTGTCCCTCACATAGCCTTTTCTTGGCATGTGGATGTAGAAAGAGAGAAATTTCTCTCTCTTCTTATAAGACTACCAATCCTATAAGATTAAAGCTCCACCTTTAAAAAAAAAAAAACTTTGTATTGGAAGATAATCGCTTTACAATATTGTATTGTTTTCTATCATACATCAACATGAATCAGCCACAGATGTAGATATGTCCCCTTCCTCTTGAACCTCCCTCCCATCTCCCACCCCATTCCATGTCTCTAGGTTATTGCAGAGCACTGGGTTGAGCGCCCTGTGTCACACAGCAAATTTCCATTGGCTATCTATTTTACATATGGTAGTGTATATGTGCTGGACTGAACATGCCAGCAAATTTGGAAAACACAGCAGTGGCCACAGGACTGGAAAAGGTCAGTTTTCATTCCAATTTCAAAGAAAGGCAATGCCAAAGATGTTCAAACTACCGCACAATTACATTCATCTCACACAGTAGCAAAGTAATGCTCAAAATTCTCCAAGCCAAGCTTCAACAGTATATGAACCATGAACTTCCAGATGTTCAAGCTGGATTTAGTAAGGCAGAGGAACCAGAGATCAAATTGCCAACATCTGTTGGATCATTGAAAAAGCAAGAGTTCCTGAAAAACATCTACTTCTGCTTTATTGACTGTGCCAAAGCCTTTGACTGTGTGGATCACAACAGACTCTGGAAAATTCTTCAAGAGATGGGAATACCAAACTACCTAACCTACCTCTTGAGAAATCTGTGTGCAGGTCCAGAAGCAACAGTTAGAACTGGACATGGAACAACAGACTGATTCCAAATAGGAAAAGGAGTACGTCAAGGCTGGATATTGTCATCCTGCTTACTGAAGTTATATGCAGAGTACATCATGTGAAATGCTGGGCTGGATGAAACACAAGCTGGAATCAAAATTGCCAGGAGAAATACCAATAATCTCAGATATGCAGATGATATCACCCTTATGACAGAAAGTGAAGAAGAATTAAAGAGCCTTTTGATGANATCCTGCTTACTGAAGTTATATGCAGAGTACATCATGTGAAATGCTGGGCTGGATGAAACACAAGCTGGAATCAAAATTGCCAGGAGAAATACCAATAATCTCAGATATGCAGATGATATCACCCTTATGACAGAAAGTGAAGAAGAATTAAAGAGCCTTTTGATGAAAGTGAAAGAAGAGAGTGGAAAAATTGGTTTAAAAATCAACATCTGGAAAACTAAGATCATGGCATCCAATCCCATCGCTTCATGGCAAATAGACAGGGGAAACAATGGAAACAGTGAGACGCTTTATTGTTTTAGGCTCCAAAATCACTGAAGATGATGACTGTAGCCATGAAATTAAAAGACAATTGCTCCTTAGAATAAAAGTTATGACCAACCTAGACAGCATATTCAAAAGCAGAATGTTACTTTGCCAACAAAGATCTGTCTAGTCAAAGCTATGGTTTTTCCAGTGGTTATGTATGGATGTGAGAGTTAGACTATAAAGAAAGTTGAGCACCAAAGAATAGATGCTTAACTATGGTGTTGGAGAAGACTCTTGAGAGTCCCTTGGAGATCCAACCAGTCCATCCCAAAGGAAATCAGTCCTAAATATTCATTGGAAAGATTGATGCTGAAGCTGAAACTCCAATGCTTTGGCCACCTGATGTGAAGAGCGGACTCATTGGAAAAGCCCCTGATGCTGGGAGAGATTGAAGGTGGGAGGAGAAGGAGATGACAGAGGATGAGATGGTTGGATGGCATCACTAAGGTGAGGGACATGAGTTTGAATAAGCTCCAGGAGTTGGTGATGAACAGGGAAGCTGGAAGCAGTCCATGGTGCCACAAAGAGTCGGACATGCCTGGGCAGCTGAAATGAACTGAATGTATATGTTTTCATGTACTCTTTCAATTCATCCCACTGTCTCCCTCCCACACTGGGTCCACAAGTCTGCCTTTTGAACCTCATTTAACCTTAATTAGGGCTTCCCTGAGGGGTCAGACAGTAAAGAATTCACCTGCAATGTGGGAAACCAGGGTTTGATCTCTGGGTTGGGAAGATCCCCTCGAAGACAGCATGTCAACCCACTACAGTGTTCTTTCCTGGAGAATCCCCATTGAGAGAGAAGCCTGGCTGGCTACAGCCCATAGGGTTGCAAAGAGTTGGACATGACTGAAGTGACTAAGAACAACACAACCTCAGTTATCTCCCAAAATCCTATCTCTAAATGCAGTCACATTGGGGGTTTAGGGCTTCAATATATGAATTGTGGCCAGGGCGTGGGGATTACAGAATTCAGTTCATAGTAGAAGGAAGCATTCTCCCTCAAAGACACCTACATGTGTCCTCCGGCCAGGTGAAAAATCCATTTGTAGTGTAAATATCATGGCCATTTGTTCGAGATCTTAAAATATATGGCATTAAGAACTTTTTTAAAGTGGGAGCGTAAAGACAGCTTTGTTTTTATCATACATCTAGGAAATATAAATCAAGAAGGAGCTATATATCCATTTTCCATGTACCATTTTACAGAAGGGGACACTAAGGCACAAGAGTGGGAGAAGTGATTCCCTTGGCCCCATCAGTCCTCCTGCCACACCTAGCACTGCCAGGGGACTGTATCCTCACCTGTATCCCCATCACACCACAGACCCTCTCTGGGGAATGAAATTGATCAACCTCTGTACCCCAGGCCCGAGTATGCCGGGCACACAAGGGCCTTTCACTAAGCATCTATGGAGGAGGAAAAGAACACAGCAGTCTATATCCTGCCCTGTACTTTAATCTGCACCAGCTTTTTCTTTTCTCTTCTGCACTGAAATCAAGGTTTGGGTAGTGTTAGAATTGCCAGCAACTCCCAAAGGATGTAAATGTCCCTCTGGTCTATAAAGCCCTCCACAGGAGACTCCCTCTGTGGGGAGGAGACAAAATGCAAAACAAAAAGCAAAGAGGAAGAGAAGGGCTCTCAGTGGAGCCTGTTTCCACATGTGCCCAGAGGTCATTTCACAGGATCACTCATACTCCTTTTCCTTGACCCACCACTTACCAGCTGTGTGACCTCAGGCACAATTCATGACCTCTCTGAACCTTAGATTGATCATTAGTAAAACAGGGTTAAACTTCTGAGATGAAGCAAAGTAACATACAGGAGGGATGTACCCAGAGTCAGCTTCAGTTTCAGTTCAGTCACTCAGTCGTGTCCGACTCTTTCGTGACCCTGTGAACCACAGCTCGCCAGGCCTCCCTGTCCATCACCAACTCCCAGAGTTTATCCAAACTCATGTCCATTGAGTTGGTGACGCCATCCAACCATCTCATCCTCTATCATCCCCTTCTTCTCCCGCCCTCAATCTTTCCCAGCATCAGGGTCTNTGAACAGCAAAGTGACCCAGCCATATATATACATTTATCCATTCTCCCTCAGACTCCTCTCCTATCCAGGTTGCCACATAACATTAAGCAGAGTTCCATGTGCTATATGGTAGGTCCTTGATGGTTATCCATTTTAAATATAGGAGGGTATACATGTCTATCCCAAACTCCCTAACTATCCCTTCCCCCATCCTTCTCCTTGGCAACCTGAGTGTCCATCGACAGCAGAATGGATAAAGAAGATATGGTACATATATACAATGGAATATAGCTCAGCCACTAAAAAGAATGAAATAATGTCATCTGCAGCAACATGATGGACCTAGAGATTGTCACACTGAGTGAAGTAAGTCAGAGAAGAGAGACATATCTTATGGAGGGTTTGGGTGTGAGCTGGATCTGGGCATCTGAGTGTGGACTATGTGTGGAGAGCTGGTGAGGTGTGCCAGGCTACAGAGAATGCATCTGAGGAGCATCCTTCTGGCATCGCTAGACTGGGAGGCAGGGCAGGATCTTGTGGAGGAAGCTGGGCAGGAAGAGAGGGGTTAGTTCAGGTGTAAGGTAGAAGCCCCTGAACATCAGGCTGAGAATGATGGACCGAGAATATCAGAGACCACAGGCTTTTTCAGCACAATGCGTGATGTAAGCATACTTTAAGATGCCTCTGACAGCCCTGTGGAGATGGAATATGAGAGGTTAGATAATACTCTCCTGTGATCACAGGAGAGTATTATGGAGAGTGTTGAAACAAAGAAGGAACTGAATAAAGGGAGTGATGGAGACCCTTGAAAACAAGAGACTTGGGAGGTAGAATACAGAGGACACCTTATATGTAAGAACTAAGGGAGGACTCAGCACATCCTGGGGTCTTTTCTGTGTTTCTCCTGTAGCTAGCACAAAAATGTGCCTCTACAACAAAGTTTCAGTTTCTGCCCCCAGGTTCTAGCATTATGCTTTCTACCTAGCCCCTACTCCCAGTGTTGGCCTGCTCACAGGCACACTCATACACACACACACACACACACACACACACACACACACACCCTACCCTGACCTATTGTCACATATCTAGTATTTTTATTTTACTGGATCAATCTCTTTGACACAAGAGAAGGTAATCAGAATATCTTTTCAGGAAGGCAAGAACTGCTTATATTCTTGACCTGATTCCAAACACCCAGCAAATCCATGGAGAGCAATTAGTTAAATGGTTATCTCTACGTCTGGCTTAGAGACGTCTCCCTTTCTCTCTCCCCATCTTGTCCCCCACCCTCCCTGAGCTTCCCACTTCCCCTTCCCTTATATTGTACCTACTGGTTAAGAAGCTAAATTTCATTTCCCTTGGCGGTGAAACATTGCTTCGTTTTTTAAAGACACAATCTGAGAGCATTACTTTGTTTTTCCCCTTTGCAACCATGTTGATTCTATATTTAGTAATTTTATTAAGGAGATAATTTACGTAAATTCCATACTGGAGCCCTGCTGAGTAGCAAGATAACTAATTCTATTCTTCTTATTAGGGAAAACAGACAAACCAAATGAGATTTAAAGACTAGACGGATGAATCTGTGTCTATGCTGAAGTCAGTCCTGGGACCTCAGGACATGTGTCTAGGGATCTGAGTAATAGAAGACTGCTTCATTCATCAGGAAACAGTTGATGGGGTGGGGCTGGGGGGAGTGAGAGGAGAGGAATACATTTCAATAAAAGGACAGAAATGCAGCATCAGAAATTCACCTGGGCACAGTGGGACTCTCTCTTGGAAGAGCAGCCACAGCTCTGAAATGAAAATGTCCCTCCTCCTTTGCTGCCCCCCACTACCCAGCAGGTGAGTGAGAGTAAAGTCACTCAGTTGTGTCCAACTCTTTGCGACCCCATGGACTGTAGCCTACCTACCAGGCTCCTCCCTCCATGGGATTCTCCAGGCAAGAGTACTGGAGTGGGTGGCCATTTCCTTCTCCAGGGGATCTTCCCTACCCAGGGATCAAACCCAGGTCTCCCGTATTCCAGGCAGAACCCAGGTCTCCTGCATTCAAGGCAGACGCTTTAACCTTTGAGCCACCAGGGAACCCCAGCAGGTAGCAGCCTCAATTCACAAGTGTCAATGGAGAGAGAGGAGTTGGCTTCCCCAAGCAATTTCCATGGTTCTTCTCTTCCTGACATCTTTCAACTTCTCTTCAGCTGCATCCCCAATGACAGGAGGCACCAGATCTGTTAAACTGACTTGTTCAATCTCTGAGCCAGCACTCAAGTCTGAATATAGGGTTTCTTAATAAATACATGCAACCCCACTTTCAACAAAGCCAATAAATGAAAAAACTGATTTTTACCAAGGACATCAAGAGGTGGTTATTAGCTTTACAAAAAGACAAACTAGAGAATTCTTTTAAATCTCCGGCTCCCTCGGTGCATTGGAAAGGAGATTCAATTTAGAAAAAAAAAAAAAAAAGATTCAATTGATACACAACTTTTGAGAATGCTCTGCTGGTGAAAAGAAGGCACAGCAGGGACTAGACATTGATGGTGATTAAGAAAAGGAAGGAGACTTAATTTCCTTCCTTCCCAGTAGGACTGATATTAACATGTAGCGAGGGTAGAGTATATGCCAAACACTTTTAAACACCTTCATCGTGTCCAGTCCTCATGGTAGCCCTAGGAGGAGGAGATCTGCCTTATCATACACACAGCTGAGGCTCAGAGAGGCTGAGTAGCTTGCCCACTGCCAGTGAAAGATGGAGTCAGAATCAGAACTTGGGTCTTCTGCCTCCAAGCCCCTTCTGCTATCCCCAAATTCCCTCTTTCTTTGAAACACATTTCCATGGACTTCTTTTTCTTGGTCTGTTTTTTGGCTTTTTTGTTTGGGGGATTTTTAGTCTATATCTGTTTTTTTGTATAGGCTTCCCCAGTGGTTCAGTGGTAAAGAATCTGTGTGCAATTCAGAAGCTACCAGAGATGCGGGTTCAATCCCTGGGTCGGGAAGATTCCCTGGGGAAGGAAATGGCAACCCACTCCAGTATTCTTGCCTAGAGAATTCCGTGGACAGAGGAGCCTAGCGGGCTACAGTCCATAGGGTCACAAAGAGTTGGACATGACTGAAATGACTTAGTACATGGGCAGTTTTATTTATCTTTCCTTTTTTCAACTTTTATTTTATACTGTAGTATAGTTGGTTAACAATGATATGTTAGTTACAGGTGCACAGCAGAGTGATTTAGTTATACCCATTCCACGGAATTTTAAAGCCAGCTTCTCCTCTCTAAACAAACCTTGCCACAGGACATAACAAGCAAACTCCCCTTACAGCCAATATACTCTTCTTCTGCAAAAGCAGTTCAATCATCCAGGACCCATTCTTTACCTGGGCGATTAGAGATTGTCAGGAACTCTATGAGTCTCCAATGCAATCATATGAAATAGGACTCCAGTACTGGGTGAGTCTTATGAAATAGGACTCCAGAACAGGCCAGGGTCAGAATCAAGCAATGGGCAGCAGACAGCCAGATAGGTGACCCCTAAGGGCCTCTTCCTCCTCAATAAGCTCACCATAGCCACTGTCAGCTGATACAGAACTCCTGTGTCTCCAAAGAAGACCAGCAGCTCCCCCAGGCTCCCTTGTGTGTGGTCATGTAGCTGAGCTCCAACCAGTAGGATGAGAGCGGAAGTGAAGTGGTTTGTGAAGCCTCCTGGGCATGACACTCCATGCTCTTTCTCTCTGTAATGGCAGATGAGGACTACAACCCTGGAAGCCAAGTGTTGCAAGGGCAAACCTGAAGGTTGAAATTTTGAGCTTTGTTTTTGGAAGAAGTGTTACCTTAATCCATACAGACTCATGGAAAAGCCCTATGATTGGGTCAATAAGTCAGGAACATCAACCCAAGGGTGTGATGTGGCAACAGTGCCAGATCACAAGCTTTGAACCAGAGGAATGGATTTAAGTTATGGTCCCACAACTTCCACTGATACAGGTACAGTTTTCATCACTATTTTAATAAGGCCAGGGGTTGAGCTATCTGAAGCAGAGACCCCTGCCTACTTATGTGAATCGAGAGGTGCAGAAGAAAGAGCCCAGATATTGGGTCAGTTCATCTGATTTGAAGGCCAGCCCCTAAGCACACAAACACCCCCAGCACAGAGCCCAGGGCAATGAGGGCTGCACCTCTCCTGTAACCTCTCATGCCCACTTCCCTCTCTCAGGAGTGTCCGAGTTTCCATAATTTCTGATATGATAGCTATCCCACTTTTTCTTCTTTCTAGCCACCCACTCTCAAAGACCAAGGATATCCAAGTCAGGCAGGAAGCAGAAAAGGATGCTAACAAGTTGTGATGACAATTCTCCGCATCTTCACTTGAGAATGATGGGGGAGTTGATGGGTTCAGTGGATAGATTTAAGGTTTTCTGGAATTTTCTTCCTCCAGTACTATTTGGAAGGAGTAAGAAATTTACATTTTATGAATGCCTTCTATATCCCAAAGACCATCATTCCTGTAGCCCTTATCCCCTTCTCACCTTCTCAACAAGCTTTTGAGGAGGGTATTATAGTGTTGTTAATGGATGAGAAAACTGGCTCAGAGAGGTGACATGACTTGTCCAGGATCAGAGTTCTAGGGTGCAAATCCAGATACCTCCCTCTGACCTTACAGATCCCCTTCTTCCCCCATCATTACCCTGATGTGCTGGAAAGGAATTCCTGGTCCCTATTATACCTGCCTTCTCCCTTCTCCGAAGTGTTGAGCTTTCATTGGCTCAGACAAGAGCTCATCACCCTTCCCCTTCACTGGGTGGCTGTCTTTACTGACTAGTCCAGGTGACCTCAGATGATCACGTGGCCCTCCAGGAAATAAGAGGGAAGAATGTCTGCTCACCCACCAGAGCTGGGACTGGACTGAGGCTGGAGAGGCACCCAGGATGCCAAGTTTAAGGAGGCACCCCTTTTTGAGGCCAACCTTGGGCCTGTACATCTCTGAGAACAAAGCCTCCCTGAGGCTATGTGCCACAGTGCCTCTCCTGCTTCACCCAGCCCCAGGCCAGCCACCCAGCCTCTCAAAAATTGCATGCTCTTAGGCCCAGAAATGCTTTAAAGGTTGTCCACCTAACACTTTGTAATTTTTTCAGCAAACCAACAATTTTGTGAAAGCCCAAGAAGGGGAGTTAGTCTGATAACTAAAACCACTGGTCATGATGTCACGCTACACTCACTGCCAAGTACGGATGGAGCCCAGGGCCTCCTGGGCCATTGCACCAGCCAGCCCACCATCCACTCACTGAGGAGAACTCAGCCATGTGTCACTGAGGCTTCTCACCCAGGAGAGACACAGGCTCGCTGGTACACAACCAGGACAATCTGAAAGGCAGTCTCTGGGAGACAACCATGGGAGTGGGATGGTCATTCATCTTTGTTGGAATTCTTTGGGGGCATTTCCTCCAGCCAGGTCTCGGTCAGCTCCAATATCTTCCTTCTAAAGACTCAGGCCTTACGGTACCCTCCAAAAAGAATGATCATGAGAAGCAAGGGGGACAGCCTTCCACCTGCTGCAAGGCCACCCCACTAGGCTCCAGCCCAGAGACACTAAATTCCCACACGTTTCTTTCCAAGAAAGCTGCAGGCCACACATGGGGAAAACCATAGTCTTTTTTTTTTTTTTTTTTGATCAATGTTACTGAGAAACACTGTTGTTGTCTAATTTCCCAGTCTATTTTAAAAATTGTTTTTGAGGGCTTCTGAACCAGATTAGGGGGGAAAAAAAGACATTCCTGCAACAACTAATTGCCAGACTCTTGCCCTAACTAGCTTTGTGCTTTTCTGTTTCAAGCAACATTACTCTTTGTTTTGTTTTGTCTTTAATTGAGCTATGGAGGAACGGGAACATGTCTTAAAGAATGAAAGCAGGGAATGAGAGAGTCAAGCCTTGGGAATCCCAGCTCCAGCTCTCCCTGCTTGCAGAGTTTCTGGGGAAAGCATTTCAACTCTCTTTCTGCCTGTGTCTCGCCTCCTTGCACAACGAGGGTAAATGTAATTGTTCTCCTGCTGGAGGAATGGCCACTGTCGAATCTCATTGTAGACTATGGGTTTTGTGGTGGGAGTTGGGGGCTAGTATAAACTGCTGGAGAAACAGGACAGGTTGATAATCCCGGAATGCAATGATAACCCTGTTCTCAGCCAAAAGACCCTGAGTCCCCATCAGGGGACTGAGTGCCTTCATTTTTGAGGGAAGAAGAGCAGTCCCCTGTACCCTGACAAGCAGAGACTAAAGGAAATACATTTATTAAGCAGATGTATGGTCCCCAGCTTCAAATTAACTGGAACATTTTTCATTCAATCTTCATAATTTTATGAGATTGTCAATATTACCTGCATTTTCTGAATGAAAACACTGAGGTTCAAAGACACCACATAACTTACCAATGGCTTCTTATCTATTAAATCATGGACTCAAACTCAAGACCTCTCTTAAAGCTCTTTAAAGTCAGAGGAATAATAATGTATTACAGAAGAGGTTAAAGCCAGTGCAGACTTTGGACTGCCTACTCTCTGACTTTAGCTGTCCCTGGTTGCAAGCTAGCTTCAACCTGAGAATGCCCCTCCTTTGATGGTCTTTTCTTTTCCTCCTTTTCCCCCTTTCTCTTTCCCAGCTGGTTTTCTCTTCACTCCTCCCTAGACCCCAAACATCCTGGTCAGCCTTGGGGGGAGTGGAATGCTCCTCCTTTCAGTAACAGCAGACTATACTGCTTCTCCAGGCTCCAGAGTCAAGTCAGAGGTTCTGCTGACTTTAAATGTCCTCCAGAAAGCAAATTAAAGGGGCTGGGCCCAGAGAATCTCCTTTCTGTTGTTTTGTTCCTTGACTGTCTTGGCTCAGAATACCCATCTTTTCTCCTGTTCGCCTGTTTGAGTCTCCGCCTTTGAGAGTAGACTCACAAAGCGTCTCCCTTAGGAAGCCCCTGCAAGACCCCTTCCCACTGGCCTGTGATCCTCAGGTGCTGCCTCCACAAGAGTCCAGTGGTGCTCAGCACAGTTTCCTCTGAGACTCAAGACTGGGAAAGAGAGAAGCAGGCCCAGGGGTTTGTGCTTACCACTGGGACAGGGACTGTAGACTATTTGATTTGTGTATATAGGTTGGAGGAGAATGAACATCATTGTGATGTGGAAGAAGACACAAAAGCAGGACGCATGACTTCCAGGATTTCTCATGAGAAGTAGGACTTCTCTGAGCTCCTTCACCTGTGAAGAATTTATCACAGGTTTTTATGAGATGAAGAAGCAAAATGAATCTGAAAAATATTGTAGTCTTTTGAGCATGATACCCACAGATACTTCTCTTTCTTTATAGTCATAAAAACTAGACTTTTTTTTGGATAGATAATATTATGTTAGTTTCAGGCGTACAACATAGTGACTCAATGTTTAAATACATTGAGTGTTTAATGGTGATTACTGACTGAGTGTTTTATGGTGATTACTGACATCGTGATGATTACAAAATAATCACCACGATGTCAGTAACCATTGTCACCATACAAAATTATCACAGTATTAACTATATTCCTTATGCAATGTATCACATTCTGCTGCTGCTAAGTCGCTTTTATCGTGTCCGACTATGTGACCCCATAGACGGCAGCCCACCAGGCTCCCCCGTCCCTGGGATTCTCCAAGCAAGAACATTGGGGTGGGTGGCCATTTCCTTCTCCAGTGCATGGAAATGAAAAGTGAAAGTGAAGTCACTCAGTCGTGTCCAACTCTTGGCAACCCCATGGACTGCAGCCCACCAGGCTCCTCCATCCATGGGATTTTCCAGGCGAGAGTACTGGAGTGGGGTGCCATCGCCTTCTCCAGTAACACATTCTAGCATATATATTATATACAACTGACAGTTTGGACCTCTTAATCTCCTTCACCTATTTTACCCAGTACAACCCACGATAACCCTCAGTTTGTTCTCTACATCTGTGAGACTGTTTCTGTTTCGTTTTGCTTTTTAGATTATATGAAGAGTTGAAATCATATGATATCTGTCTTTCTCTGTCTGACTTATTTCACTGAGCATAAAACCTTCAAGGTCTATCTATGTCATTGCAAATGGGAAGACTTTATTATTTTTTTGGCTGAGTAGTACCTTTACATATATCTATTATACATATATCTATATCTACATATACATAGCTTCCTTATTTATTGATGTAATGATGGCCATGTACATTGTTTCTGTATGTTGGTCATTGGAAATAATGCTACAATGAATATAAGAATGCATATATCTTTCCTAATAAGTGTTTTTGTATTCTTCAGCTAAATATCCAGGAGCGGAATTTCTGAATCACCTGGTAGTTCTATTTTTTTCAGTTTTTTGAGGAATCTTCATATGGTTTTCCATGGTGGCTACACCAATTTACATTTTCACCAACAGTGCATGAGGTTTTCATTTTCTCCACATTCTTATTCTCCATCACTTGTTATTTGTTGTTGTTGTTGTTTATAATAGCCATTTTGACAAGTGATATCACATTGTGGTTTTGATTTTCATTTCCTTGATGATAAGTGATACTGAGCATCTTTTCATATATATGTTGGCTACCTATATGGTCTTCTTTGGAACAATGTCTATTCAGATCATGTGTCCATTTTTTAATCAGATTTTTTAATATATTGAGTTGTAAGGGCTTCTCTGGTGGCTCAGCTGGTAGAGAATCCCCCTGCAATGTGGGAGACCTGGATCAATCCCTGGGTTGGGAAGATCCCCTGGAGGAGGGCATGGCAACCCACTATCAATATTCTTGCCTAAAGAATTCCCATGGACAGAGGAGCCTGGTGGGATACAGTTCATGGGGTTACAGAGTCAGACATGACTGAGCAACTAAGCACAGAACACAGTACATAATTTACTTATTTATAATTAATTAATTTATAAATTATGTATTTATTTATATAATTTGGATATTAACTTTCTGGGTTCCAAAATCACTGCAGATGGTGACTGCAGCCATGAAATCAAAAGACGCTTACTCCTTGGAAGAAAAGTTATGACCAACCTAGATAGCATATTCAAAAGCAGAGACATTACTTTGCCAACTAAGGTCCATCTAATCAAGGCTATGGTTTTTCCAGTAGTCATGTATGGATGTGAGAGTTGGACTGTGAAGAAGGCTGAGCACCGAAGAATTGATGCTTTTGAATTGTGGTGTTGGAGAAGACTCTTGAGAGTCCCTTGGACTTCGAGGAGATCAAGCCAGTCCATTCTGAAGGAGATCGGCCCTGGGATTTCTTTGGAAGGAATGATGCTAAAGCTGAAGCTCCAGTACTTTGGCCACCTCAAGAGAAGAGCTGACTCATTGGAAAAGACTCTGATGCTGGGAGGGATTGGGGGCAGGAGGAGAAGGGGACGACCTAGGATGAGATGGCTGGATGGCATCACTGACTCAATGGGCATGAGTCTGGGGAACTCTGGGAGTTGGTGATGGACAGGGAGACCTGGCGTGCTGTGATTCATGGGGTCGCAAAGAGTAGGACACAGCTGAGTGACTGAACTGAACTGANGGCTTAAAGCTCAACATTCAGAAAACGAAGATCATGGCATCCGGTCCCATCACGTCATGGCAAATAGATGGGGAAACAGTGTCAGACTTTATTTTTTTGGACTCCAAAATAACTGCAGATGGTGACTGCAGCCATGAAATTAAAAGACGCTTACTCCTTGGAAGAAAAGTTATGACCAACCTAGATAGCATATTCAAAAGCAGAGACATTACTTTGCCAACTAAGGTCCATCTAATCAAGGCTATGGTTTTTCCAGTAGTCATGTATGGATGTGAGAGTTGGACTGTGAAGAAGGCTGAGCACCGAAGAATTGATGCTTTTGAATTGTGGTGTTGGAGAAGACTCTTGAGAGTCCCTTGGACTTCGAGGAGATCAAGCCAGTCCATTCTGAAGGAGATCGGCCCTGGGATTTCTTTGGAAGGAATGATGCTAAAGCTGAAGCTCCAGTACTTTGGCCACCTCAAGAGAAGAGCTGACTCATTGGAAAAGACTCTGATGCTGGGAGGGATTGGGGGCAGGAGGAGAAGGGGACGACCTAGGATGAGATGGCTGGATGGCATCACTGACTCAATGGGCATGAGTCTGGGGAACTCTGGGAGTTGGTGATGGACAGGGAGACCTGGCGTGCTGTGATTCATGGGGTCGCAAAGAGTAGGACACAGCTGAGTGACTGAACTGAACTGAACTGAGACATATCATTTGCAAATATCTTGTTGATACTTTTCTCTCTTGTGCACAAGCTTTTTAGTTTCATATAGTCATACTTGCTTATTTCTGTTTTTGTTGCCTTTGCCTGAGGAGACAGACCAAAAAATATACAGCTGAGATCAGTTTTAAAGAACACACTGCCTATGTTTCCTTCTAAGAGTTTTATCGTTTTAGGTCTTCCATTTAATCTATTTTTAATTTATTTTTGTATGTTAGAATATGGTTTAGTTTCATTCTTTTGCATGTAGTTGTTTAATTTTTCCAACATCATTTTTTGAAGAGAATGTTTTTCCCTCATTATACATTTTTGCCTCATTTATCAAAGAATATTTGATCATATAAGTGTTGGTTTATTTCTCTATATTGTGTTCCATTGATCTATATATATATGTTTCTTTTTTGGTGCCAGTACTGTACTGTGTTGATTAGTAAATCTTTGTAGTATAGCTTGAAATCAAGAAACATGATATTTCCAACTTTTTTCTTCTTTCTTGAGATCGTTTTGGCTATCTGGGGTTTCTTGTAGCTCCATACAACATTTAGAATTATTTGTTCTAGTTCTTTGAAAATGATATTGGTATTTTGATGGGGATTGCATTGAATCTGTAATTTTCTTTGGGTAGTATGCTTATTTTAACAATGTTAATTCTTCTAGTCCCTGAACACAGTATATCTTTCCATTTATTCCACCTCCAATATCTTTCATCAATATCTTATATTTTGAGCAGTACAGGTTTGTCACCTGCTTCATTAAATTTAATCCTAGGTTTTTTAATTTTTTGATGCAATTATAAAGAGAATTGTTTTCTCAATTTCTCTTTGTAAAATATTGTTACTACTGTATAGAAACTCTATAGATTCCTATATATTAATTCTGTACCTTAGAATCTTACTGAATTCATGTATTAGTTCTAATACTTTTTTGAGTATTAGAGTCTGAGTCTTAGTATTAGAGTATTAGTCTGAATATTAGAGTATCTGAGTCTTTAGAGTTTTCTTTATATAGTAACACCTCATCTGCAAGCAGTGACATTTTACTTCTTCCTTTCAAATTTAGATGACTTAATTTGTCTTATCTGATTGCTTTGGCTAGAACTTCTAGTACAATGTTAAATACAAGTGGCAAGAGTGGATATCTTAGTCTTGTTCTTGATCTTAGAGAAAATGCTTTCAGCTTCTCAACATTGAGTATGATGTTAGCTGTGGTTTTGTCATGAACAGCCTTTATTATGTTGAATTATGTTCTCTCTACCTCACTTTTTTAAGAGTTATTATCATAAAAGAATGTTGAATTTTGCCAAAAGCTTTTTCTGCACCTACTGAGATAATCACACAATTTGTACTCTTTGTTTTGTTATTGTGATGTGTCATGTTGACTCATTTGCAGATTTGACCACCTCTTGCATCTCTAGAATGAGATGTAGTTTATCATGGTATTGTTTTGTTATTTCTTTCAATAACTTGGGTCCAACAATTTTGTGACCCCATGGACTATAGCCCAGCAGGCTTCTCTGTGCATAGGATTTCCCAGGCAAGAATACTGGAGCAGGTTGCCATTTCCTTCTCCAAGAGTTGGACCACAAAGAAGACTAAACACTGAAGAACTGATGCTTTTGTACTGTGGTTCTGGAGAAGACTCTTGAGAGTCCCTTGGACAGCAAGGAGATCAAACCAGTCAATCCTAAAGAAAATCAACCCTGAATATTCATTGGCAGGACTGATGCTAAAGATTGTTGTGAAGAGCTGACTCATTGGAAAATACCCTGATCCTGGAAAAGATTGGAGGCAAAAGGAGAAGGAAGTGACAGAGAAAGAAATGGTTAGATAACATTACCAACTCAACGGACATGAATTTGAGCAAACTCCAGGAGANGCAGGACTGATGCTAAAGATTGTTGTGAAGAGCTGACTCATTGGAAAATACCCTGATCCTGGAAAAGATTGGAGGCAAAAGGAGAAGGAAGTGACAGAGAAAGAAATGGTTAGATAACATTACCAACTCAACGGACATGAATTTGAGCAAACTCCAGGAGATGGTAAGGGACAGAGGAGTGTGGCATGCTACAGTCCACGGGGTCACAAAGAATCAGACACGACTTAGCAACTGGAGAAAAACAACCAGAGCTACCCTCAAAAATATAGCAAGAGAGAAAAGTGGGTTGCATCCCATTTGTGGGTAGCTAAGACTGGACATAAATATGAGTTGAACTCTATTTGCATCTGGGACCCTATCAAACTGCTTCCAGAGCTCAGGGGAATTGTCTCAGTTGTTCTTTCTTTTGGGTATCTTTGGGGATGACTCTGAATCTTGGGAAGGTAACATCTTTTGCACCTTCTTTGGGAATGCTCCTTTGGTTCTTGAGGTTGTCTAATACTGCCAGGAATATTTACTGCTTGTTTTGGCTGAAACTTGTCATGATATTTTAAAGTATATATATATATACTTTAAATATATATATATTAGTAGCTCTAGGGTCAGAATTTGGACAGTTTGGGAGCTGATATTCAAAGGCCAGTATGAAACTCTATTATCAGACCTTGTCCCCTAAGCTAAACGTACCCACCAGAAAAGAAAAACCTGCTGAAGACTTTGTGGAAGACTTTAAAAACATCCCAAATGCATACAACTCTAAGTCTAGAACATAAAAATGTTTTTATTTCCATCTTGGTTGAAGAAGCAAATTAAGGATAATGTAGCTGAATGATTGTTTCAGCCCATGACCTGACCATTCAGATTGCAACCAATTCTTTGAGAAATTTTCTTACAAATTGTATCTTTACAATAACAGAAAATGCAGCTCCAGAAACAATTCAAAGCTCACCTATCCTTTTTATCAAGCCTAAAACATCACCTATTTATTTCAAAGGGCTTGTAAATATTATAAAAATTCTGATCCTAGAAATCAAAATTCCTTCTTGGTGGTATCTGCACTCTTTCCAAGTGCCAGGAACTCTTATCTAGGTCATCTCTTTGAAATGCAAACCTCAGGGAGGCAATTCTTAACAGAAAAAAAGAAAAGAAAAAAAGTGATTATTTGGGATTTAAGTGAATGAACAATCATGTGTTTTCTCCACAAATATTAATAAAAAGCTTTAGCCATCTGAGAAGGTAACCCTAAAATTTATTCCATCTTTCAGAAACATGATTTGATCCAACTGTGCCTTTATAAACCAGTGAATCTTTCATGATCACACTCATCTCATGCCTAAAGTTTTAAAACAAATCCTATATGATCTCTGCATTTTTCTGTATGTTACATGTGTCTAGATAGATAGAAAGAGAGATAGTAAATGTGAGATATTTTTCTACNAGTTATCTCACCCCTGACCTCTGAAAAGAGACGGTGTTCACCAAGTCTCCATATTAGGAATTCACTGGCCATCTTGTGAAGACCCACACCAGAGTCTCCGTGCAGAGGACGCAGGCCCCAGCTGTAGCCACCATATAATTTTATAAAGAGAATAATAAAGTGAATGAAACTGGTTAAAAAAATAAAAGGAGTCCTGGAGTGGATTGCCATGCCCTCCTCCAGGGGATCTTTCTGACCCAGGGATCAAACTGCGTCTGTTAAGTCTCCTGCATTGGCAGGCAGGTTATTTACCTCCTGAACCACCTGGGAAGCCCCATAAACACATACGTGTGCAAACAAATACAAAATATGTACATATCTTGATTTTTGGTTCTCTTTCTATGCTGTGTCTCTCACCACTTCACTGTAAATTCCAAGGGACCAATGACACGGTGTCTCACTAACTGCTATGATATCAGCATCCCATACCACATCTGGCAAATAACAGGAGTTCAGTATAATTTGCTGAATTAAAGGATAAACTGATGGACAGGGGAAAGTGTGGGAGGCAGAGGGACCTGCACTGGCAAAAGCATGGGGCCACAAGGCAACACAGGGCAATAGGAATTGCATGTTCAGAGCATGCACTATGGCTGGGGTGAGGGTTGAGCTGTTCTGAGGAGTTCAGATTTAAGAGTTGGGCAACTTTTCAGCTGTGGAGTGCCATGACTGGGTTTGCCAGTTGGGAAGGCTGCAGAGAAGAAAAGACGATAGGCTGGAGGGCAGAGCAGGGCTGAGAAACCAAGAAGCTGTTAACTGAAATCCGGTTCTGGAGTCAGGACCTTGACTCTGGGCTGAGACCCTGGGCAAGTTACACAACCTTGCTGGTCCGGAAGGAAAGGAAGAAGCGTTCAGACAACAGGTCCCCGTTGGGGGCTCCTGCCTGGGCATTCTTGATCCTAAGTTTTGACCCCTGATTTGGCATCAGGTTATCTCCCCCACCATTCCACTCTGGGGCCAAAATAGTGACAGTATAAACAGTATATTCCTTCTGTGCCAGGTATAGTTCTGACCATATGATGCCTTGTTTAATCCCAGAACACACTCAGAAAGTGCTGAGTGTAGTCAGTATAGAGCAGCCATGCTGCTGCTCCCATTGTCATTACTAACATAACTGGCTCGTCATTACCCAGCCTGACACCTGGGAGGCCAGGTGGTTCTAGTGGCAAAGAATCTGCCTGCCAGTGGAGAAGACGCAAGAAACATGGGTTCCATCACTGGGTCAGGAAGATCCCCTGGAGAAGGGCATGGCTACCCACTTCCATATTCTTGCCTGGAAAATTCCATGAACAGAGGAGCCTGATGGGCTACAGCCCATAGGGTCCCAAGAGTCAGACACGACTGAGAACACGTGCAACACACACATCATCACAAAAGACGAGGTGTTAAGCAGGATGACATCGCTCCTCATTTCACAACTGTGGAAACTGTCACAAAAGACGAGGCATTAAGCAGGATGACATCGCTCCTCATTTCACAACTGTGGAAACTGTGACTTCCCCAAAGGCACGTACTTAACAAGAATAAAGTAAGAGTAGAATCCAGGGCTGAGAAAAGAAGGAAACGTCCTCATAGTTTCTCTTTTCTTGTTTTTTCACAAACACGTAAAGTGGGAGTCAAGATGAATAAACCAGTTCAGAGAGGATAGGAGTTTCCCCAACATCACACAGCAAATACAAAGACGAGACAGAATTTAATCCCAGATAATTCTGGCTCCAGGTCCATGTTCTTTCAGTCCTATCACCTGCTGGGATTCTGAGTGCTAGCTCTCTGGATCCAACCATTTGTTCCACAATTACTCACTTCATCCCTACCTCATGCTAGCGCTGAGATCTGGACCTGAGTATTTTCTCCTTCTTCCCTTGATACGGTGTGGCTGGAGGGTGTTGGTCGGCAGTCACTCTGAAGTAGGGAGACAGGTGCTGGCACAGTTTGCAGGATGATGCTGGTGGGTTTAGGAGAGAGAGAGAATAGCATCGCCTCAGTCACCACCCTCACCAGTTTCCCACAAGAGCTGCTGTGCTCGTAAAACACTGTCTCCTTCATAAAGGCCACGTGTTAAAGGCTGACTCTAACTTTCTTCCCAAGACATGTATCCCCCTAGCTGTCTGCATTTATCATCAGGTAAAACAGGACAGAGCATGGGGAGGTGCTTTCGTGAAGTTACTGTGGGCTCAGATCAGCTCATCCCCTCCTCACTGCATCCTGGGCCTATGGCTTTACCTCTCTAAGTCTCAGTGAACTTCCTCAGGGCTAACTAATAAGGTTCACTTCCAATGACTGAGGCTTGTTGGAGTGCATTGCACCTAATTTCTGAGCATGTGTGAAAAGACCTCATTCAAAAGTCCTCTTCATTTATTTCCCTCTTAGGAAGTGGCTTAGACGCTGCGAAGAAGGCTAGTGTAAATGCAATATTCAGTGTCTACCAGCCCAGAACACGAAGGATGTCCTGCTGTCTGTCTGTGAGGTCTGCAATGCCAGCAATGCCAGCCTGCTCCAGGACAAGCAACATGTCTGAAGTGTGTGCCCCTAACCAGCGGCACAGCCTCGGGAAACCCTTAAGATGCTCCAGATCTCCTCCCTCACCTGGGAGTCTAGCATGTCTCTGTAGTATCTGCCAACTCTTCCATCCATCTTCAGGCTAAGACTGGGGGCAGGGAGGTAAGCAAGCCTCAGGCGATCTCTTCAGGACTATGCTTCCAAAAAGCAAGTGCTCTTGAGGTTTCCCAGGTGGTGCTAGAGGTAAAGAATTCACCCGCCAACGCAGAAGATGTAGGAGTTTTGGACCGAGCCCCTCGGTTGGGAAGATCCCCTGGAGAAGGGAAAGGTAACCTACTCCAGTATTCTTACCTGGGGAATTCCATGGACAGAGGAGTCTGGCAGGCTATAGTCCATGTTGCCAAGAGTCAGACACAAATGAGCACATATTCACTATTCACACCTGGGAAAGTCATGCATGAGTTCATCATCCATTAAAGGATGTTTTAATGTCTGGTGGGATAACTTCCTTTCAATCTTGCTCCTCAGAGATGTTCAAGTCAAACACGGAGATGCAACAAACTGCCGGGTGGAACCCATAGGCCGTTGGATGGAATGACTAATGGCACAGTGTGAGTTAGTTCGTCTTCATCACTTTCCTTACATGCTTGTCATTAGCCAATATTTAATGAGCAGCTGCTGAGTACAAGGTACTTTGCCAGGTGCAAAAGAGTCTCCCTAACTCCCAAAGCCCATATTCAAGGTAGAACAATGGGACATGCTTTCATGGAAAAATTGGAAAGGTAGAGCTCACTGCCTCCTGGGTGAGCAATAAGAGCTGCAGAGACAGATCATTGTGGGTTTAGAGCCCCTCTCTCCATCCCATCAGGAGTCCCGTCTCTCCTCTTCCCACAGAGACTGAGAGCCTCCCGGATGACCTCCAGTCTGCCAAGACCACTCCTTTAAATCTCAAGGCAGTGCATTTGATACAGATTCCNGCTGCAGAGACAGATCATTGTGGGTTTAGAGCCCCTCTCTCCATCCCATCAGGAGTCCCGTCTCTCCTCTTCCCACAGAGACTGAGAGCCTCCCGGATGACCTCCAGTCTGCCAAGACCACTCCTTTAAATCTCAAGGCAGTGCATTTGATACAGATTCCATCTCATCACTCCCATCCCAACAAAGATTTTTATTGGAGAAAAAGATCCAGCTTAAGTTGTCCAGCAAGCCTGCCATCACTGGGGACTAATCTAACCTTGAGCATGCCTCTATTCATGGATGTCTCAAAATACTACATGCCAGGGCACTTAAACAACAGGCTTTGATCTCTCACAGCTCTGGAGACTGGAGTCCAAGATCAAGGTGCTGGCAGATTCAGGGTCTGGTGATGATCTGCTTCCTGGTTCATGGACAGCAGTCTTCTCTCTGTGACCTCACATTAGCAGAAGGGGTGAGGGAACCCTATGGAGGTCTCTTTTATGAGAGGGCACTCATCCCATTCATAAGGGCTCCACTTTTAAGACCTAATCATCTCCCAAAGGCCTCACTTTCACATACCATCATATTGAGGATTAGGTTTCAGCATATGAATGTTGGGTTTTTGTTCAGTCACTAAGTCATGTGACTCTTTGTGCCCCATGGACTACAGCACTCCAGGCTTCCTGTCCTTCACTGTCTCTGGGAGTTTGCTCAAATTCACGTCCATTGAATCAATGATACTATCTAACCATCTCATCCTCGGCCGCCCCCTTCTTTTGCCTTCAATATTTCCCAGCATCAGGATCATTTCCAATGAAGTATTGAATGTTGGGAGGACACAGACATTTGGTTCACGACAATGTTCTTCCATCAGCCTTGGAAAACATCCTCACTACAACCCTTCCACCCTCTCTCTCTCCTACTTTCCTTCCTTATTAAAATTCAGTGTGCCCTCAAGGCCCAATTTAAACAGCATCTATGTCTGAAGCTTTCCCTGATCCTCCAAGTCAAAACTAATGGCTCTTTTCTCCTGCTCCTGCATTGTTCTGGCCTTTCCTATCTTAAAACTGGACTTTTATTTTAATTGCAGCAAGTTGTTTACGTACCCGTTTCCTCATTGGACTGAAAGCTCCTCCAAGGTTAGAGCCATATGTCATCTAGGTATTTCTGAATCAGCAACAGAAGCAGCCCTGACAGCAGGAAAGCAGAACCTCAGGCCTCACCCTAGACCCACTGAACCAGCTTCTAGTTTTAACCAGATCCCCAGGTGCTGTGTATGCACAAGTATGACAAGTTCTGCCTAGAGAACGCCTTGTGTACAGTGTCACGCACACTGCAGTCATTCAGTGTTTGATGAATGAATATGTGAGTGAATATGGAAAGACTCATCAAAGGCCAGTCATAGTTTCATCCACAGCCTTTCCTAAAACCTGATCTTTCTTAGCTGATTACATAGAGTCATCTACATAGCAAAAGTTTCCCACATGCTCCCCTATCTTTATTTCTCTACCTCCTCCTCCAGAATCAGGCACCTCCCACCTCCCATGGACAGCCATGTCCCAAGCTCAAATATGTAATTATAAAATACAGTCTTTGTGGTAGCTCATTCATAACCCACCCCAAAGCTGTGCCTGTGGAGAGGAGGCAGTCTATCAGGGGTTGTGAATGATGGTCCGGCTAGCAGGCCATGGCAGGGAGGGAGCCCCACTTCTATCCATCATCCCTTCTCCCTCTATAACCCTGCAGACCTCCCAGCAAGGCAGGAACAGCTCCTTCCAGATCAGCAGACAGGCGGCTGTTCTTCATCAGCCTCAACACTGTATCTCCTTCGTGCATCACCCACCCTTGTAGTTTCCAGGGTCCGAAGATGCTCACAAAACCTGCTGAAAAAAATCACCATTGAGCAGGTCAGTCACCAGGGTGTAACAAGAATGACAGGCAACAACCACCTGTTCCCCGCCTGTAAAGCTTAATTTTATTTTTCAAGCCCAACTTGACTGGGCTAAAGGATGCCTGGATCTCTAGTAAAACAAAATTTCTGGATGTGTCTGTGGGGCTGTTTTCATATTAGCATTTGGATCAATAGACAGAAGATCACCCTCTGACCTAAATGAAAAGGAAATCCAAGAAGGAGGTAATATATGTATTCATGTGGCTGATTCACTTTGCTGTACCGCAGAAACTAACCCTACATTGTAAAGCAACTACATTCCAGTAAAAAAATAAAAATCACCCTTACCAGTGCAGGAGAGCATCANAGGAAATCCAAGAAGGAGGTAATATATGTATTCATGTGGCTGATTCACTTTGCTGTACCGCAGAAACTAACCCTACATTGTAAAGCAACTACATTCCAGTAAAAAAATAAAAATCACCCTTACCAGTGCAGGAGAGCATCAGCCAATCCTTGGAGGGTTTGATTAGAACATAAAAGCTGGAGGAAAGGCGAACTTGTTCTGTGCTTGAGCTGGGACATTATCTTCTACTGCCCCCAGACAGCAGCGATCCCAGTTCTCAGATCTTCAGACTCAGACTGGAACTTACTACCAGCTTTCCTGGGCCTCAGGCTTGCAGATGGCAGAGAGTGGGACTTCTCAGCCTCCATCACCACTTGAGCCAATCCTTAAAATAAATCTCTTTCTATAGATCTATATATATATAGGAAGGACTGATGCTAAAGCTGAAGCTCCAATACTTTGGCCGCCTGATGCGAACAGCTGACTCATTGGAAAAAATCCTGACGCTGGGAAAGATTGAAGGCAGAAGGAGAAGAGAGCAACAGAGGATGAGATGTTTGGATGGCATCACCAATTCAGTGGACATGAACTTGGGCAAACTCCCAGAGATAGCGAGGGACAGGGAGGCCTGGCATGCTGCACTCCCTGGGGTAGAAAGACTAGGATGTGACTTGGCAACTGAACAACAGCAAATAAGAATTCGTCTGCAATGCAGGAGATTCCAGTTCAATTCCTGGGTCAGGAAGATTCCCTGGGGAAGGGATAGACTGCCCACTCCAGTATTCTTGGGCTTTCCAGGCGGCTCAGATGGTAAAGAATCTGCCTGCAATAGGGGAGACCTGGGTTCAATCCCTGGGTCGGGAAGATCCCCTGGAAGAGGGAATGGCAACCTATTGTAGTATTCTTGCCTGGAGAATTCCATGGACAGAGGAGCCTGGTGGGCCGACAGTCCATGGGTTCGCAAAGAGTTGGACATGACTGAGCGACCAGCACACACAGAAGCACACACACGTACATATATATATATATCCTATTGGTTCTGTTTCTCTGGAGAGTTCTGACTAACACACTACCATACTCTTATCCACCTCAAACACCTGGGAAATGACATAGCTGAACAATTTGCCTGACTGTAAAGCAAATTATCATCATCCTATCATCCTCTAAAAATAAGTCTGACTTGTGGACCCTTAGACCCTTAGCATCTGAAATGTCAGAGGTCATTAAGACCCCCTTCTCCCAATACCTACCTCCATTTTCAATAAATCAGTGAAGGACTTGGGCTATGCATTATGAGGAATTCAAAAGAAAAAAAGTCATATTATTGTTTATATGACTTTGTAGACTGTCTTACCTCTTTCAAATTGTTTTTATATTCTTTATTTCCTGAGGCAAGCTGATAGGAACTATTATCACCATTTCACAGATGGGGAGCCTGAGATCCCAAAAAGGTTAAACCTCTTTCCATTTTTTTGTAATTTATACCCTCCCTCTGTTCAGAAAGGATTTTTAGTGGCTTAAAATAAAACCATATTTACATAATTACTAGCATTTGAAGTTTAACTGTAGAAACATTTCCACATTTGGTCAAAAACTACGTGCTGAAAACATGTTATGACAATTTAAGTACTTCAATTTATGAAGAAAATCATCATTTTCAGGTTTTATTTGCTCAATAAACCTATATTGAACATTTAAAAAACATTCAACTACTCATATGCATGTGAATATAAAATAAAGTATAAGAGAAATCAGAAGCCATGTAGGCAAAGGAGGAGATTTTATGCCAAGAGCCAGAAATAAACTCTTCAAGATAACTAGACTTTAATTTGCCTCTGGGCTTCCTGGCAGGCAAAGTAAAGAAGAAAGCATAATACATCCCAAGATCTTGCTGTCAGATGAAAGAAAGAGAGTTGACTTATTCAGAGGAAACAAATATTTCCCAACATTGAGTTCTAAATAGACTATATCAGTGGAGTCACATGGATGTGAAATTGAATATGATATTAGGTCAGCTCTTCAGCAGTGAAGATGCGAGGCTCCAGAAATGCTCTTCATACCAAGTCTCTGTATTTGAATATTTTCTGAACTCACCATTTCTTATTTTTATGTTTAATTNTAGGTTTTAGAGTTTAGGGTTAGTGTTAGTGTTAGGGCTATGGTTAGGGCTACGGTTAGGGTTAGGTTTAGGGCTGAGGTTAGGGCTAGGGTTAGGATTAAGGTTAGGGTTAGAGTTAGGGTTAGGGTTAGGGTTATGATAAGGGTTAGGGTTTATAGTGGAGGGTTAGGGTTACTGTTAGTGTTAGGTTTAGGGCTAGGGCTAGGGTTAGGATTAGATTTAGGGCTAGGGCTAGGGCAAGGGTTAGGTTTAGGGTTAGGGCTAGGGTTAGGGTTAGGGTAGGGCTAAGGCTAGGGTTAGGTCTAGGGCTATGGTTAGGGTTAGGGTTAGGGCTAGGGTGAGGGCTAGGGCTAGGTCTAGAGCTAAGGTTAAGGTTATGGTTAGGGATAGTTTTAGGGATAAGGTTAGGGTTAGGGTTTAGTGTTTAGGGTTAGGGTTACTGTTAGTGTTAGGACTAGGGTTAGCGTTAGGGCTAGAGTTAGGTTTATGATTAGGGTTCGTGTTAGGGCTTGTGTTAGGGTTAGGTTTTGGGCTGGGCTAAAGCTAGGTTCAAGGTTAGGGTTAGGATTAGGGTTAGGGCTAGGACTAGGGTGACTTTTAGGGCTAGGGCTAGTGCTAGGGTTAGGGTTAAGGTTAGGGTTGGGGTGAAGCCTAGGGTTAGGGCTAGGGCTAGGTTTAGGGTTAGGGTTAGTGTTAGCGTATGGGTTAGGGTTAGCTTTAGGCCTAGGGCTAGTGTTACAGTTAGGGTTAGGGTTAGGGCTAGGGTTAGGGCTAGGGTTAGGGTTAGGACTATAGGTTAGGTTAGGGTCAAGGCTAGGGCTAGGGTTAGGGCTATGGTCAGGGCTAGGGAAAGGGCTAAGGTTAGTGTTAGGTTTAGGCTGAGGGCTAGGGTTAGGGATAGAGCTAGTGTGAGTGTAAGATTTAGGGCTAGGGCTAGTGTTAGGTTCAGGTTTAGGGTTAGGGTTAGGGCTAGGGCTAGGTCTAGGTTAGGGTTAGGGCTAGGATTAGGGTTAGGGTTAGAGCTAGGGTGAGTGAAAGATTTAGGGATAGGGCTAGGGTTAGGGTTAGGTTTAGGGTTAGGGTTAGGGTTAGGGTCAGGGCTAGGGCTAGGGCTAGAGTTAGGGCTAGGGTTAGGGTTAGGGCTAAGGTTAGGTTTAGGGTTAGGGTTAGGGTTTAGGGCTTCGAGTTAGGGTCGTGGTAAGGGTTAGGGTTTACGGTGTAGGGTTAGGGTTACNATGATATTTATCATTCTCTTTCTGAGTTACTTAACTCAGTATAATAGGTTCTAGGTTCATCTACCTTATCAGAACTGACCCAAATGTGTTCCTTTTTTTGGGCTGAGTAATACCCCATTGTGTATATCTACTACCACTTCTTTATCCATTCATCTGCTGATGAGCATCTAGGTTGCTTCCATGTTCTAGCTATTGTAGTGCTGCAATGAACAATGGGATACACGTGTCTTTTCCAACCCTAGTTTCCTCGGGGTATATGCCTAGGAGTGGGATTTCTGGGTCATAAGGTGGTTTTATTCCTAGTTTTTTAAGTAGTCTCCATACCGTCTTGCATAGTGGCTGTATCAATTTACATTCCCTACACTCAGTGCAAGAGAGTTCCCTTTTCTCCATACCCTCTCCAGCATTTATTGTTTGTAGACTTTTTGATGATGGCCATTCTGACCAGGATGAGGTGATATCTCACTGTGGTTTTGATTTGCATTTCTCTAATAATGAGTGTTGTTGAGCATCTTTTCATGTGCTTGTTAGCCATCTGTATGTCTTCTGTGGAGAAATGTCTGTTTAGGTCTTTTTCCCACTTTTTGATTGGGTTGTTTGTTTTCCTGGTGTTGAGCTGTATGAGCTGATTGCATATTTTAGAAATTAATCTTTTGTCAGTTGTTTCATATGCTATTATTTTCTCCCATTTTAAGGGTTGTCTTTTCACCTTGCCTAAAGTGCTGCACTCAATATGCCAGCAAATTTGGAAAACTTAGCAGTGGCCACAGGACTGGAAAATGTCTGTTTTCATTCCAATCCCAAAGAAAGGCAATGCCAAAGAATGCTCAAACTACTGCATAATTGCACTCATCTCACACATTAGTAAAGTAATGCTCAAAATTCTCCAAGCCAGGCTTCAGCAATACGTGAACTGTGAACTTCCAGATGTTCAAGCTGGTTTTAGAAAAGGCAGAGGAACCAGAGATCAAATTGCCAACATACACTGGATCATTGAAAAAGCAAGAGAGTTCCAGATTTCTGCTTTATTGACTATGCCAAAGCCTTTGACTGTGTGGATCACAATAAACTGTGGAAATTTCTGAAAAAGATGGGAATATCAGATCACCTGACCTGCCTCTTGAGAAACCTATATGCAGGTTAGGAAACAACAGTTAGAACTGGACATGGAACAACAGACTGATTCCAAATAGGAAAAGGAGTCCGTCAAGGCTGTATATTGTCACCCTGCTTATTTAACTTCTATGCAGAGTACATCGTGAGAAACACTGGGCTGGAAGAAGCACAAGCTGGAATCAAGATTGCTGGGAGAAATATCAATAATCTAAGATATGCAGATGACACCACCCTTATGGCAGAAAGTGAAGAGGAACTCAAAAGCCTCTTGATGAAAGTAAAGGAGGAGAGTGAAAAGGTTGGCTTAACGCTCGACATTCAGAAAACAAAGATCATGGCATCCGGTCCCATCACTTCATGGCAAATAGATGGGAAACAGTGTCAGACTTTATTTTGGGGGGGGCTCCAACATCACTGCAGATGGTGACTGCAGCCATGAAATTAAAAGACGCTTACTCCTTGGAAGGAAAGTTATGACCAACCTATATAGCATATTGAAAAGCAGAAACATTACTTTGCCAACAAAGGTCCATCTAGTTAAGGCTATGGTTTTTCCAGTGGTCATGTATGGATGTGAGTTGGACTGTGAAGAAGGCTGAGCACTGAAGAATTGATGCTTTTGAACTGTGGTGTTGGAGAAGACTCTTGCGAGTCCCTTTGACTGCAAGGAGATCCAATCAGTCCATTCTAAAGGAGATCAGCCCTGAGTGTTCATTGGAAGGACTGATGCTGAGGCTGAAACTCAAATACTCTGGCCATCTCATGCAAAGAGTTGACTCATTGGAAAAGACCCTGATGCTAGGAGGGATTGGGGGCAGGAGGAGAAGGGGATAACAGAGGATGAGATGGCTGAATGGAATCACCGACTTGATGGACATGAGTTTGAGTGATCTCTGGGAGTTGGTGTTGGACAAGGAGGCCTGGTGTGCTGTGATTCATGGGGTCACAAAGAATTGGACATGACTGAGGGACTGAACTGACTGACTGATAGTTTCCTTTGCTGTGCAAAAGCTTGTAAGTTTGATCAGGTCCCACTTATTTTTGTTTTTATTTCTGTTACTCTAGGAGGTAGATCACAGAGGATCTTGCTTTGATTTATCATCGATTTGTCGATTTGTCATCGAGTGTTCTGCCTATGTTTTCCTCTAAGAGTTTTATGGTTTCTGGTCTTACATTTAGGTCTTTAATCCAGTTTGAGTTTATCTTTGTGTATGGTGTTAAGAAGTGTTCTAATTTCATTCTTTTACATGTAGCTGTCCAGTTTTCCCAGCACCATTTATTGAAGAGGCTATCTTTGCCCTATTGTATAGTCTTGCCTACTTTGTCAAAAATAAGGTACCCATAGGTACATGGGTTTATTTCTGGGCTTTCTATCTTGTTCCATTTGTCTATATTTCTGTTTTTGTGCCAGTACCATACTGTCTTGATGACTGTAGCTTTGTAGTATAATTTGAAGTCAGGAAGGTTGATGTCTCCAACTCCATTCTTCTTTCTCAAGACCTCTTTGGCTATTCAGGGTCTTTTGTGTTTCCATATGAATTGTGAAATTTTTTGTTCTAGCTCTGTGAAAAATACCATTGATAATTTGATAGAGATTGCATTGAGTCTGTTGATTGCATTTGGTAGTATAGTCATTTTCACAATACTGATTATTCCTACCCAGGAACAAGGACTATCTCTCCATCTGTTTATGTTGTCTTTGATTTCTTTCAACAGTGTCTTATAATTTTCTGTGTATAGTTCTTCTGTCTCCTTATGTAAGTCTATTCCTAGATATTTAATTCTTTTTGTTGCAGTGGTGAATGGGATTGATTCTTTAATTTCTCTTTCCGATTTTTCATTGTTAATATATAGAAATGCAAGTGATTTCTGTGTATTGATTTTGTATCCTGCAATTTTGCTAAATTCACTGATTAGCCCCAGTAATTTTCTGATATTATCTTTAAGGTTTTCTATGTACAGTATCATGTCATCTGCAAACAATGAGGGCTTTGCTTCTTCTTTTCCAATCTGATTCCTTTTATTTCTTTTTCTTCTCTGATTACTGTTGCTAGGACTTCCAGAACTATGTTGAATAATAGTGGTGAAAGTGGACACCCTTGTCTATGACAAGCAATTTGAATAACAAAAAATACCGTGGGTCTCATTGGGAAGCTTTGTTTAGAAGCAGTGGTCAGTGCCTGGACTTTGGCACAGCTTTTGGAAATTATAATGATGATGTATTAATAATAGCATATCCTGTGTACTTAATATGCACCAGGCCTGTCTCTTATACACATCTTGCATAATTGCACTCANCAAGCAATTTGAATAACAAAAAATACCGTGGGTCTCATTGGGAAGCTTTGTTTAGAAGCAGTGGTCAGTGCCTGGACTTTGGCATAGCTTTTGGAAATTATAATGATGATGTATTAATAATAGCATATCCTGTGTACTTAATATGCACCAGGCATTGTGCTAAATGCACTACATTAATTACATCGTTTAATGCTCAAAAGGACTCTCTGTGGTGGGTACTACTGTCATCTCCGTTTTGTAAATAAGAAAACTCAAGCACAAAAGGGATGAAGTCACTTGTTCAAGGTCACTTACGAAAGATGCACCAGAGATGGAGTCCAAACCCAGGCAATCAGACTTCATACCTACACTATTAACCACTGAGGTTTATAGCCCAAACTAGAGCTAAACAAGATTCTGAGGACATTAAAGACCTGAAGTGTCCAGCATTTCCAACTGCAGTGGACATTAGCTGTCTGGGACCACCCAAGCACTCATTCCTTACCTTCTTACTTTCTTCTGTTAGTAGTTCTCTCCATTGTTCAGAGAACTGCTCCTCCCTGACTGGACCATTGGACTTTGGGAGAGCTGCCAATCAAGTCTCCATGACCACTGACTTGGATTGTGGCTCAGGCTGAACCAACCAGACCTTTGGGCTTGGACTATGACCCAGGCTGAGCCAATCAGACCCCTGCGGTTAGGACTGTAACTCACACTAGGCCAATTAGAGTCCTTCCCTGGAATTTTCAGTAGTTGCAGATAAGGAAATTTCTCTGAATATTCTTTCAGTAATATTAAGAATACTACTCCAGAATTGCCCATGGTCATGTCCTTAATTATGTGGAGAGCAACGGAGAAGAGAGCTGGGAAATGACACAAGTGATGAACAGAGAATCACTTAGTTTGACAGAGGGGAAAAATGAGAGAAGAGTGAGTTTCTGTCTGTCTTTTATTACCTCTCTACCTGCTTATTTGAAAATTATATTTTTTCCTTAAGCTAGTAAGAATTAGGTTTCTGTCACTTGAAACTGAAAGAGTCCTAACTGATGTGCCAAGTTTCCTAAAAGGTTTCGGAGGAAATTCTATACCCAGATTTTCCTGGAAGCATATTAGAACAGGACCTCCCTTTATTTTTTTTTTTTTTTTTATTTCTATGGTTATTATGTAGAAGTATAGCTTTTAAAATACTTTTTTGTAGAACAGAAGTTAAGATAATCCACTGGAAGGTAATTCCCAAGAGTAACTTTGATTTTTTATTTTGATAATGATAATTGTGGATTATAGTAATTGTATTATTACTGACCTGAAGAATATTTATTACTTGTTAGCTACTGTGCTCAGAACTTATTTCGTATGACTCTAATACTCCTCTGAGTCCTATTATTATCCCATTAAGCAGATGAAGAAACTGAGACACCAAGGGTTAAGGAACAGCAAGCAGTAATATGTTTTAGATCCAAACTCAAATTTGTATGATTTTATAAAAAAATCCCAACACTCAAACTCAAACAGTTCCCAGATATCATCCACACATAATGCTAAACAAAGCTTATGACAAACACAACCCTTATGAAAGGGTAAAAAGAACCATAGCTGAGGAGGCAGGTCAACTGCCACTTTCTTTTGGTCAAAGAAAAAGAAAAAATAAATAAAAGAAAGAAAAACTCAAAGAGGAGCATCTTCAAACTTAGGAACCTAAACATTACAATAANATGACAAACACAACCCTTATGAAAGGGTAAAAAGAACCATAGCTGAGGAGGCAGGTCAACTGCCACTTTCTTTTGGTCAAAGAAAAAGAAAAAATAAATAAAAGAAAGAAAAACTCAAAGAGGAGCATCTTCAAACTTAGGAACCTAAACATTACAATAAGCCTTAGAAAAAGACTGTACTTTGGATAACCTGTTATTTTAAACAGCTGTCATTTTGCTGAGCCAAATGTCCAATTATCAGCTCCATCCCAGAGCTCTGTGATAAAATGGACTAAAAGCAATGCCATCAAAAAGTGTCCCTGATCCAGCTCCCTATGTCCAGTGGACGCTCCACTCTAAGGATGTGAGTGCTCAGATCTTAAAGGTCTTCACCATGAAATCAAAATGGTCCTGCCAAGCTGGGACTCAGGCTAGGGATCATGGAGGTAGGAAGGGAAGCCCTCTGAGAAATCCCATGCAACAGATGGGAACATCTAACTGATGACTTCCTGGGGTGAAAGACAATGCCTTTCCTTTACTGTCTTCTCCTTCCCCCCACCACACATACATGGACCTTCTCTCCCTGCCACTGTTGTGACTTGGTGTAACCACTCCTGTCACTGAGCTTCCCCAAGTCTGGGGCTCTTGTTGGCCTCTATTACTGTGGACTTGCTGTGGGAAGGCACCATCTGCTCTCACAGCTGGCCACCGTCCATCAGAGTCCTCTGTACTTCGGCAGCCGGGAGGCAAGAGGGAAACAAAGGGAAGACATATTTTTATGTAAGACCCTTGAGCCTTTTCTACAACCTCCTGCACTTGTCAAAACCACTTCCTTGTTACCAAATCCAGTGATTAATTACTGATCCCCTCCTTATTGAACCATTGATTATGCTATCCTACTCAAAACATGTTCCTGCCTTGGTATTGAGAAACCCACTTTCTCTGTTTTTCCTCCTACTTCATGGGCCCCCATTATTGCTGAGTCCAAGCTTGTACTGCTCACTGCAGGGCAGACCAATCAACTGAGAGATGAGGTGCTAGGGCAAGGAATAGCAGCTTTATTTGGACAGCCAGCAGACCGAGAAGATGGTGGACTAATGCCACAAGGAAACATCTTGCTCGGGTTTGGATGTTAGTTTCTTATATAGGGGGGGTTGAAGAGGTAAAGTAAAAAGCGGTGGTAAGGTAGTGCAAGTATTTCCCAGTTCCAGACAGATTCTAAAGGGGATGGGCTAATTTCTTCCTTCCTGCAGCCATTAACAGGCGGGCTTGGTCAGGTTTTTTTCTGTGACCTAAACAAAGGTATTTTAGCTTAACGCTCAGGTGTGAGAGGCAGAGTTATCAGAGGTGAGTCTTTATGTATACTTTTAGCAATAGGGGACATCCCTTTAGTGATTTACTTATAGAAAAATCAATAGATTTCAAAGGGTAAGGTAAGAGAACAGAGTCAATATAGAATCAGACTTGCTCTTCCTTGCTACACGCTGTCAGTCTCCTCTACTGGCCCCTTCTCTTCTTGAAATCTAAATATCGAAATCCTAGAACATGTCTCTTCTCTACCGTTTTCTCCCTAGGTAATCTCATCAATCTGTGGCTGGAATTCCAAAACCAACNGCCCCCATTATTGCTGAGTCCAAGCTTGTACTGCTCACTGCAGGGCAGACCAATCAACTGAGAGATGAGGCTCTAGGGCAAGGAATAGCAGCTTTATTTGGACAGCCAGCAGACCGAGAAGATGGTGGACTAGTGCCACAAGGAAACATCTTGCTCGGGTTTGGATGTTAGTTTCTTATATAGGGGGAGTTGAAGAGGTAAAGTAAAAAAGCGGTGGTAAGGTAGTGCAAGTATTTCCCAGTTCCAGACAGATTCTAAAGGGGATGGGCTAATTGCTTCCTTCCTGCAGCCATTAACAGGCGGGCTTGGTCAGGTTTTTTCTGTGACCTAAACAAAGGTATTTTAGCTTAATGCTCAGGTGTTACCAGAGGTGAGTCTTTATGTATACTTTTAGCAATAGGGGACATCCCTTTAGTGATTTACTCATAGAAAAATCAATAGATTTCAAAGGGTAAGATAAGAGAACAGAGTCAATATAGAATCAGACTTGCTCTTCCTTGCTACATGCTGTCAGTCTCCTCTACTGGCCCCTTCTCTTCTTGAAATCTAAATATTGAAATCCTAGAGCATGTCTCTTCTCTACCGTTTTCTCCCTAGGTAATCTCATCAATCTGTGGCTGGAATTCCAAAACCAACNTACTGGCCCCTTCTCTTCTTGAAATCTAAATATTGAAATCCTAGAGCATGTCTCTTCTCTACCGTTTTCTCCCTAGGTAATCTCATCAATCTGTGGCTGGAATTCCAAAACCAACATCTAGGCCCTTCTTTTCCCCTGAACTCCAGGCTTCAGATGTAATTTCTTACATACCTGCTCAGTCATGTCTGACTCTTTGTAACCCTGTGGAGTGGGGCCTGCCAGGCTCCTTCACCCACGGTATTTCCCAGGCAAGAACACTGGAGTGGATTGCCATTTCCTTCTCCAGGGTATATTCCCAACCCAGGGATAAAACCCAAGTCTCTTGCATCTCCTGCACGGGCAGGCAGATTCTTTACTACTTGTGACAGCTGGGAAGCCCTGTTATTTCTTCAGTTCAGTTCAGTCACTCAGTTGTGTCTGATTCTTTGTGACCCAATGGACTGCAGAACTCCAGGCTTCTCTGTCCAACACCAACTCCCAGAGCTTAGTCAAATTCATGCCCATTGACTCGGTGACATCATCCAACCATCTCATCCTCTGTCATCCACTTCTCCCGCCTTCAGTCTTGCTCAGCATCAGGGTCTTTTCCAATGAGTCAGTTCTTTGTGTCAGGTGGCCACAGTATTAGAGCTTCAACTTCAGCATAAGTCCTTCCAATGAATATTCAGGGTTGATTTCCTTCAGGATGAACTGGTTGGATATCCTTGCAGTCCAAGGGACTCTCAAGAGTCTTCTCCAACAAACAGTTCAAAAGCCTCAATTCTTCAGCGCTCAGCTCTCTTTATAGTATAACTCTCACATCCATATATGACTGCTTGAAAAACAATAGCTTTCATTAGATAGACCTTTGTTGGCAAAGTAATGTCCCTGCTTTTTAATATGGTATCTAAGTTGGTCATAGCTTTTCCTCCAAGAAGCAAGTGTCTTTTAATTTCATGGCTGCAGTCACTATCTGCAGTGATGTTGGAGCCAAAAAAAAAAAAAAAAAAATCAAGCCTCTCATTGTTTCCAATGTTTCCTCATCTATTTGCCATGACGTGATGGGACCAGATACCATGATCTTAGTTTTCTGAATGTTGAGTTTTAAGGCAACATTTTCACTCTCCTCTTTTACTTTCATCAAGAGGCTCTTTAGTTCTTCTTTGCTTTCTGCCATAAGGGTCATTTCATCTATGTATTTGAGGTTATTGATATTTCTCCCAGCAATCTTGATTCCAGCTTGTGCTTCATCCACCATAGCATTTCACATGATGTACTNTAAGGCAACATTTTCACTCTCCTCTTTTACTTTCATCAAGAGGCTCTTTAGTTCTTCTTTGCTTTCTGCCATAAGGGTCATTTCATCTATGTATTTGAGGTTATTGATATTTCTCCCAGCAATCTTGATTCGAGCTTGTGCTTCATCCACCATAGCATTTCACATGATGTACTCTGCATATAAGTTAAATAAACAGGGTGACAATATACACCCTTGATATAAACCTTTCCCAGTTTGGAATCAGCCTGTTGTTCCATGTCCAAGTTTTAACTGTTGCTTCTTGACCTGCATACACAAAGATTTCTCAAGAGGCAGGTCAGGTGGTCTGAAATTTCCATCTCTTTAAGAATTTTCCACAGTTTGTTGTGATCCATGCAGTCCAAGGCTTTGGCATAGTCAATAAAGCAGAAGTGGATGTTTTTTTGGAACTCTCTTGCCTTTTCAATGATCCAGTGGATGCTGGCAATTTGATCTCTGGTTCCTCTGCCTTTTCTACATACAGCTTGGACATCTGGAAGTTCACAGTTCATGTACTTTTGAAGCCTGGCTTAGAGAATTTTGAGCATTATTTTGCCANTTCTGGGTTGGGAAGATCCCCTGGAGAAGGGATCTTATATGTAGCATACATCATGAGAAATTCTGGACTGGATGAAGCACATGCTGGAATCAAGATTGCTAGGAGAAATATCAATAACCTCAGATATGCAGATGACACCACCCTTATGGCAGGAAGTGAAGAAGAACTAGAGAGCCTCTTGATGAAAGTAAAAGAAGAGAATTGAAAAAGTTGGTTTAAAATTCAACATTCAGAAAACTGAAATCATTGCATCTAGTCCCATCACTTCATGGCAAATAGAGAGGGAAACAATGGAAACAGTGAGAGACTTGATTTTGGGGGGCTCCAAAATCACTGCAGATGGTGACTGCAGCCATGAAATTAAGACTCTTGCTCTTTGGAAGAAAAGTTACGACCAACCTAGACATCGTACTAAAAGGCAGAGACGTTACTTTGCCAAGAAAGGTCCATCTAGTCAAAGCTACAGTGTTTGCAGTAGTCATGCATGGATGTGAGAGTAGGAAAGAAGGCTGAGTGCTGAAGAATAGATGCTTTTGAACTATGGTGTTGTAGAAGACTCTTGAGCATCCCTTGGACTGCAAGGAGATCCAACCAGTCCATCCTAAAGGAAATCAGTCCTGAATATTCACTGGAAGGACTGATGCTGAAGCTGAAGCTCCAATACTTTGGCCACCTGATGCAAAGAACTGACTCATTTGAAAGCACCCTGATGCTGGGAAAGATTGAAGATGGGAGAAGGAGACGACAGAGGATGAGGTGGTTGGATGGCATCACTGCCTCAATGGACATGAGTTTGAGTAAGCTCTGAGAGTTGGTGATGGACAGGGAAGCCTGGCATGCTGCAGTCCATGGGGTCACAAAGAGCCAGACACGACTGAGCGACTAAACTGGCCTGGAGAATTCCATGGATTGTATAGTCTATGAGGTTGCAAAGAGTCAGCTATTACTGAGTGACTTTCTCTTTCACTTTCTTTCTTGAACATGTGGAAACTAGTTAGGAGGCTTTTAGAGAGGTTAAGATGTCCCAATGCTTTGGACTGGAATGATAGATTTGGAGATGGGATGTCTTTTTGGAGAATAAATTGGCATGCTCTGGGATTACACTGGATGTGATAGTTAACTGTCTTATACTGTGCATGACTAATACAGAAGGTTCAACAACCTTTACTGATGCACTTTGCAGAAGTACATGCCCATAGCAATTCTTCCTGATATTCATAGTCACTCACCTCACTGCATTTTGTATTCATTTTCTAATGCCAAGGAGAGAAAAGTATTAGTCATCCAAAATGCTTTGCTGACTAGTGGATACCTCTCCCTTTTGTGTTGACTCCAGCTTTAGTCAAAGCAGTGTCGGAATTCCTCAACACGCTCCCTTACATCTTAAGCCTTACTGTTTTTGTCACAATCTCTACACGTTACCTTTAGGTAGGTAGAGCTGCTCTTGGAGACCTCAGAGGCCTGAAACAATGTTGCTTTGAAGAACAATTTACAAGAAGGGAGGACAGATTGAATTCAGAAAAGAAACTGGACTCCACCTCTGAGATCCTGGCTGATCTGGGAATAGAGGTACACCCATCTCTTCAAGCCAAGCAGATCCCTGTCCTTTCTAGGGCTTGTACTTATCCAGGATCATGACTGAGTGTCTACTATGTGCCAGGTGCTTTCCCGATGCCATGATAAGTTATTTTTAAAAAGTACCTTTGTGGATGGAATTTTTGAAAGACTAAACAACTGTGCGTAGATATGAGATGCAACTGTAGCATCTTCAAGCTGGAGGGAAGCAGGGACAGTCTCAGCCTTTCCCACCAGGAACTCAGGTCTTCAGGGAGCATTCATCCATGAGCTGTTCACTTAACTTGTCTTTGTTCCCCTCACAGGGAGATCCGTGGCTTTGAGGAAAATTTCTTGGCAATCAGCTCATGCGTGATTTATAAGTTTATGGTTCTGGGAGGCATCTGAATGTCAGGGCATAGATCTCAGTAATTAATCCTGGGAGGTCCCTAATGACAGAGGGGACTGTGCTGTGTGAAAGTTGCTTTAATACTGAACAGTCTGTGTTATCTAACAAATGAGAACATTTCACACCCAATAAACGTCACTTTTGATAAGTGCTACTAGCGGTCGTAAATCTGACAAATAACAGCATGCAAGATCTCACCCACATTCACCCTCCCCCTGCCCATCTTCTGCAGGGTTGTCTAACTCTCTATGTGCTTTGGAGCAGAATAAGGCCAGAGCCCACATCTGTCCTGAAGGAAAGCTCTGGGGTTCTGCGTGGGGCAGGTGCACAGCCAGCAGCTCCATCGTGCCTGCGACGTAGCACGTACATCCAAGCGGAAGCTTTGCCATGGCTGTGAAGTGTGGATGATTTTAAATTCTAAAAGACCCTGGCGTTGGAAAAATGGAAGTCAACAGGAGAAGGGGGCATCAGAAGATGAGATGGTTAGATAGCATCACTGACTCAAGGGACATGAATCTGAGCAACTCTGGGAGACAGTAAAGGACAGGGAAGCCTGGCTTGCTGCAGTCCATGGGGTCGCAAAGAGTCCGATACGATTTAGCAACTGAATAGCAACAACAAGGACAAAAGGAGATGATTCAAACAGATAAAGCAAAACAAATCTAAAACAAGAAAAAAAAAATTTCCTGCTTTTTCATTAGTCCTCTTATTCAGGACACAGCAGAGACTGTTGAGAGTTGGCTGAAATGATAAAAATCACCCCCCAGCTCATCATCAAAAAGCATTTAAGTGATTAGATGTGTTTTACTGAATCAAGGAAACTGCAAAGATCTCATCTCTCCCCTCTGGGCTAACAGTGAATCTCTTCTATTTACTAAGTACTGAAGACTCCACTCTTGTACATCTCTCCTGTCTCCCAATTAAGGATGGGCCCAGATGGCCATTGGAAGGATGCAGGGCTCTAGATTCCACCCCTCTGGGAGGAAGGCAGCAGCCAAATTAAATCAAAACAGGACAGAACTGCTACGAGAGAAGGGTCCTGTGTGATTCCAACCATATGACAATCTGGAAAAGGCTCCAAAGCTGTGTAGACAGTAAAAGGACCCCCTTCCCCTAGAGGCCATTGGTCCTTTTACTGTCTACACAGCTTTGGAACCTTTTCCAGATTGTCATATGGTTGGAATCACACAGGGTGTTTTGAGGGCCATGAAACTATTCTGTATGGTGATGTAATGTTGGATTGTTGCTGTTGTTGTTCAGTCACTAAGTCTTGTCCAAGACGTGGGGTCTTTGTGACCCCACAGACTGCAGCTTGTCAGGCTTCCCGTCCTTCATTATTTCCCGGAGTTTGCTCAAATTCATGTCCATTAAGTCGGTGATGCTATCTAACCGTCTCATCCTCTGCTGCCCTCTTCTCCTTTTGCCTTCAGTCTTTCTCAGCATCAGGGTCTTTTCCAATGAATCAGCTCTTCGCATCAGGTGGCCAAAGTATTGGAGCTTTAACATCAGTCCTGCCAATGAATATTCAGGACTGATTTCCTTTAGGATGGACTGGTTGGATCTCCTTGCAGTCCAAGGGACTCTCAAGAGTTTTCTCCAGGACCACAGTTCAAAAGCATCAATTCTTCAGTGCTCACCTTTCTTTATGGTCCAACTCTCACATCCATACATGACTACTGGAAAAACCATAGCTTTGACTAGATGGACTTTTATCAGCAAAGTGATGTCTTTGCTTTTTAATATGCTATCATTTTACATTTGCCAAACCCATAAAATTTACAACTTATAAAGTGAAACTTACTGTAAACTAGGATTTTAATTAATAATAGTGTATCAATAGCAAATATTGAGCAATCACCTGTTGTAGAAAATATATCATACTAATACAAGATATTAAAAAAAAGGGAAATTTGCAGCTAGGGGCAAGGGGATATATAGGAACTCTCTTTACTTCCTGCTCAACTTTTCTATAAACCTAGAACTTTTCTAAACAGTAAATTCTATTAACTTCAAAAGACAAAGAACTCTAATGGCTCCTGGACTCAAGACCATAAGACTTCTTGAAGGTACCTATATCACTCACCCTGAGGAAGCCTGGACCTCAGTGAATGCAGGACACTGTGATGACACCAAGCTTCCATGGCTGTGTAATGAGGGGGATCAAACCAGTCAATCCTAAAGGAAATCAACCCTGAATACTCATTGGAAGGACTGATGATAAAGCTGAAGCTGCAATACCTAGGCCACTTGATGTGAAGAGCTGACTCACTGGAAAAGACCATTTGTAGTCACCAAATGTAACTCTATTTCCGTTCTGTAGAAAAGTTCATTTGTATCCATTTTTAACGTTCATATACAGGAGATCTCGCATATTGCTCCTTTCTCTGTATAACTACTTCACTACAATCTCTACGTCTACCCATGTTGCTGCAAATGGCATTATTTCATTTTCTTCTATGGCTGAACACTATTCTATTGCATATATGTTCCACATCTTCTTTATCCACTCGTATCTGCTGATGAACATTTAGATGGCTTCCATATACAGGCTACTGTAAATAGTGCTGCAATGAACATTGGGGTGCATGCATCTTTTCAACGTATGGTTATCCCCAAATATATGCCCAGGAGTGGGATTTTGGGGTCACATGGTAGCTCTGTTTTTCATTTTTTAAGAAATCTCATATTATTTTCCATAGTGACTGCACCAGGTTACATTCCCACCAACAGTGGAGAAGGATTTCCCTTTCTCCACATCCTCTCCAGCATTTATTGCTGGTAAAACTTTTGATGATAGCCATTTTGAGTGCTGTGAGGTGATACTTCATTGGAGTTTCCATTTACATTTCTCTAATAATTGGTGATATTGAACATTTTTTTGTGGATTAAGATTAGTAGGATGACTGGGAGTATCAGTCATATTTTGTCTATATTTCACCAGCAAAGGTCCAGTTAGTCAAAGCTATGGTTTTTTCCAGTAGTCGTGTATGGATATGAGAGTTGGATTATAAAGAAAGCTGCACACTGAAGAACCGAGAGTCCCTGGGACTGCAAGGAGATCAAACCAGTCAATCTTAAAGGAAATCAATCCTGAATATTCATTGGAAGGACCAATGCTGAAGCCTAAGCTCCAAAACTTTGACCACCTGATACAAAGAACCAACTCATTGGAAAAGACCCTGATGCTGGGAAAGATTAAGGGCAGGAGGAGAAGGGGACAACAGAGAATGAGATGGTTGAATGGCATCACTGACTCAGTGGACATGACTTTGAGCAAACTCTGGGAGATAGTGGAAGCCAGGGAAGCCAGGCAAGCTGCAGTCCATGGAGTCACAAAGAGCTGAGCTCCTGGACCACAATAGGGATGTCAGGTGCTGAGCTGCCTGCTAATGCACCTATCTCATGCCTCCCTAGTGATGGGATAGTGGAAGGGAGGTGTTATCTCCAAGATGCTGAGGACAGAACAGAAGCTCGAAGGGAGTGTAACACTTTGAAGCAAGAACAGTAGAACCAGGATTAAAATCTCAGTTCAATTCAGTTGCTCAGTCATGTCTGACTCTTTGTGACTGCATGGATTGTAGCACAGGCTTCCCTGTCCATCACCAACTACCTGAGCTTGCTCAAACTCATGTCCATTGAATCAGTGATACCATCCAACCATCTCATCCTCTCTTATCCACTTCTCCCCTTCAATCTTTCCCAGCATCAGGGTCAGTTCTTCACATCTGTTGGCCAAAGTATTGGAGCTTCAGCTTTAGCATCAGTCCTTCCAATGAATATTCAGGACTGATTTCCTTTAGGATGGACTGGTTGGATCTTCTTGCAGTCAGAGGGACTCTCAAGAGTCTTCTCCAGCACCACAGTTCAAAAACATCAATTCTTTGGCACTCGGCTTTCTTTATAGTCCAACTCTCACATGCATACATGACTACTGCAAAAACCATAGTTTTGACTAGAGGGATCTTTGTTGCTAAAGTAATGTCTCTGATTTTTAATATGCTGTCTAGTTTGGTCATAGCTTTTCTTCCAAGGAGCAAGTGTCTTTTAATTTCATGAAAGGATTAAAACCTGGGTCATTTTAATTCCGAAGACTACGTTATTTCCAATTTATTAGGAGACTCGAATGGCTCTAAAATCCAGAGTTTCCAGGATTTCTATGGGTGGAGGATCAGAACTTGAATTGCAGACCAAAGATCAATTGAACAGGAGTGGGATGGTGAGGGGTGGAGGAGAGTTCCAACAGGGAGGGGATATATATATATATATACACATACATATAACTGATTCTCTCTGTTGTTCAGCAGAAACTAATACAACACTATAAAGCAATTATATTGCATTTTTTTTAATTTATTGTTTATTTATTTGGTTGTACTAGATCTTAGTTGCAGCATGTGAGATTTAGTTCCCTAACCAGCGGTTGAACCCAGGCCCTTGTACTGGGAGCACAGAGGCTCCCTCCAGGGAAGTTCCTCCAATATATATAAAAAAAATTTTTTAATAGAAAAGAGAATATGTGTGTGTGTGTGTGTGTGTGTGTGTATAGCTGAATCACTCTGCCATACAGCAGAAATTAGCGCAACATTGTAAATCAAGTCCATTTCAATAAAAAGTTTTTAAAGAAAAAGCAGAAGAGACGTAGGAAAGCTTGCTCTCTCTCTCTCTGCTCTCTGCCACATAAGGATACAAGGAAAAGACGGCCATCTGTGAACCAGGAAGCAGGCCTTCACAACACTCCCTGTTGTCTATCAGCATCCTAACCTCAGACTTTCAACCTCCAAAATTGTGATGAATAAATATCTGTTGTTTAAGCCACCCTATCTATGTCATTTTTGCTCTAACAGCCCAAAGGGACTAATGACTAACTCATGACCCCGTCAAAACCTAATACCTCCCAAAGGCTCCATCCCCTAAAACCATCACAATGGAGGTTAAGGCTTCAGCACATGGATTTTAAGGCGGCACAATTCAGTCCAGAGCATCTTCTCTTGGCTTAATCTCAATATTCCTTTGCTGCAAAACCAGGTCATTTTCTTTTCAGCCTCTTTTTTTTTTTTTTTTTTGGAGACAAGAATAGCCACATAAGTCAGACTTAATGTTGTTCCTCTGAGATAGGCTTAGAACCTGGCTCATTAGACGTTTTCAGTCTTAGAAGAATCAACTTAGGTTATTAACTGGAAGAGACAATTGCTATTTATTTCTTTCCCCCTTCTTTATTCTAAAAGGGAAGAGTAACGTGTTAGCTTCTGTTGTCTGAATAACAACGAGGGCATTTTCAAGCAGTCAGTTCATAAAGAAATTTGTCTTGTAATTGGAGCTTCAGAAGCTCACCGGGCAACTGTGGTAGTCACGGGATAAATTACCCTCCTCTCTAGGTTTACAAATTTTATCGTAATTATTGCAGCTAATATAAATACAACCCAGCCAACTCCATTTAAAATTCAGTCATAGCAGGGGTCTCCTGATCCCCAGGGACAGAGTGGGCTCCAGGCTTGGCAGCCTTACAGTGAAACAGCACAGTGGGAAATCTCATTGGGCTCAGATTTGACACAAGTTCTTCAGAGGTCCTCCTCCTCCCTCTCCATTCTGGACCAGACTTCCGGCTCCTCCAGACTCCCCTCAATGCAATGGAACACGTCCCCAGCCCTCTTGTCTGCTGTTTCAGTTCACCAAACACGACAGCTAGTAACATGCCATCTCTCCAGGCCCAGATCTTTGGCTCCCTCTGCTACCCCTAGAGATGCCAACTCTTCCCCATGCCAGTGATCCCAAGGGGAGTCCAGGGCCTGGTGCACCAGGGGACAGTCTGTCTTGCCAAGTGAGGACAGTGGCTCAGACCCCCGCCTGCCCCAGGGCCTCAGTAGTGGTCCAGCAAAGAATCCAAGTGTTGGCAACATGGGACAAGAAATACTCCAGAAGGAAAGACGTGTGACCAGAAACCCTTTAGAAGAGTCCCAGGAGTAGAATCCTCTGGGGCTCCAGTGGGCCGACAAGGAATGCTTGTTGCTAGAAAGAAAGCGAAGGTCATCTTGTCCAACCTTGGCTTTGCACAGAGAAGAAACCTCAGGAAAAAAAGGGTTGTACACTTAGAGCAACACTCATCTTTCCTGAGCCCACCACCCATGCACTTCCCTATAGTTTACAAAGCCCAAAGCCACAGAGACCAGAGCAGGCAAGGCTGCACCCACGCACACGTCCAGCATACCAGAGACCCTGGGTCCTCTGCCTCCAGCCCCAGGTGCTTTCCTAACCTCTCTGTGCAGAGTTTTCTTCTCCCTTCCCAGCCCCCGTTCTCAAAAGAAAACGCAGAAAATGTGGGTTGGGGAATTGGCTCCCCTGGTCTTTCCTCAGGAGATGAAATTGCTTTCACCCTTGGCTCTCTTTGGCAAAACTGACCCTTTCACTCACTTGCTTTTAACATGAGGCTTGGGAGGGGTGACAGAAAAAGCCAGAAAGTAGGTCTTTGCAGAACCCATTGCCTTTCTGTGTGTGTGCACGCGCTTTAAAATGGGTCTGATTTGGGCTTCTAATCCTTTTCAAACTGCCTAAGCCTCACACTGGCGGCGATGAAGTTCTTACGAACAAACGCAACTCTGGCTCCCATTGTTCACCTGTGAAAGGAAGGAGGCCCTTCCTGTCTCCTATTCCAGCCTATCGTGCAGTCTGTGTCAGATTATGTAAAGTCCCTGGTTTGTTAATAGTTTTAGTACCCTACACATTGAAAGCCTGGCCAATGGAGTAGATGGGCAAAGATAGGCTCTGGGGCTGACGAAAATTGAAACTGAAAAGATATTAGACTGAAAGAGTCAGGGAGGATGTGAGAAAAAGCTGCTGCATAAATTGAGGCAGTGCCAGCCTTCNCTGTGTCAGATTATGTAAAGTCCCTGGTTTGTTAATAGTTTTAGTACCCTACACATTGAAAGCCTGGCCAATGGAGTAGATGGGCAAAGATAGGCTCTGGGGCTGACGAAAATTGAAACTGAAAAGATATTAGACTGAAAGAGTCAGGGAGGATGTGAGAAAAAGCTGCTGCATAAATTGAGGCAGTGCCAGCCTTCCAGGAATGCCACTCCTTACCAAAGTGAAACCAGAGATGTGAATTTTACTGCTGGCTAATGGTATCACCCCAGCAGCCTCTTTTCCCATAGCTAATAATCATAGCAAGTTATTGCACGCTTACCATGTGGCAGACATTTTGGAGCGCTTTCTCCGCAGTATTTTCTTCAGTTCTCACAGCAACCTATCCTGTTGCCACTGTTGTTCAATCGCTAAGCCACGTCTGACTCTTTGCCACCGCATGGGACTGTAGCCCGCCAGGCTCTTCGGTCCATGGGATTTCCCAGGTAAGAATACTGGAGTGGGCTGCCATTTCCTTCTCCAGCAACCCTATCCTATAGACACTGTTTTAACATCAATTTTATAGATGAGTTAACTGAGGCCTGGAGATTTTAAGAAACTTGGTCGGCTCTTGGATAAATCCAAGATCTGAGAACCCAGATAACCTGACAAGATGGGATACACCCTGATTCACCTGTTCTTTATCTCTTTTTTTCCTCTAATCTAACAGAAGCAGAAGATATTAAGAAGGGATGGAAAGAATACACAGAGGAACTGTACAAAAANTTGGAAAAGACTCTGATGCTGGGAGGGATTGGGGGCAGGCGGAGAAGGGGACGACAGAGATGAGATGGCTGGATGGCATCACCGACTCAATGGGCGTGAGTTTGAGTGAACTCCGGGAGTTGGTGATGGACAAGGAGGCCTGGCGTGCTGCAATTCATGGGGTCACAAATAGTTGACACGACTGAGCAACTGAACTGGCTGAACTGAAGTAAACTTCCAGCTCAAGTACCTGGAGAAAAGGCTGAGGAAGTTACTCTGGTTCTAGGATAGGTACTTCACACCAACGTGAAGAAGCAGATCCAAAGAGATGCACTATTTTGTCATCCGTTTCTAGCTGAGGTATGGCGCTGGCTGTGTCCTTTCTACTAGATGACTTTCATGTGTGTCAGTCAAAGAGGGGCTTCTTTCCATCCCCAACCATTTTCTACTTCTGGTCAATATAAGAAGGATGCTTGGGCTGGAATATGGAGCTGGCCATATCTCTTTTTAAATTTTTATTGAACTATAACTGATTTACAATGCTATGTTTGTTATAGGTATACAGTAAAATGATTCAGTTATATATATATTATATATATATATATATTCAGCATATATATATTATTTTTATATTTTTTTCCATTATAGGTTATGACAAGATATTGAATACAGTTCCCTAGGCTATACAATAGGTCCTGTTGTTTAGTATCTGTTAATATTTTATATATTATCTCTGTTATTTAGTCACTTAGTCCTATCCGACTCTTTTGCAACTTTATGCAGGTTCCTCTGTCCATGGGACTTCCCAGGCAAGAATACTAGAGTGGGTTGCCACTTCTTTCTCCAGGGGGTCTTCCTGACTCAGTGATCAAACCTGTGTCTCCTGTATTGCAGATGGATTTTTTACCACTAAGCCACCAGGGAAGCCCTATTTTATAAACGGTAATGCATATATTTTTGTCCCAAATCCCTAAGCTATCCCTCGCTGCTCCTTTCCCTTCTGGTAACCGTAAGTTCTTATATGTCTGTGAGTCTATTGATGTTTTGTAAATAAGTACATTGAATTATTTTTGTTTGCATTCACATATAAGTGATATTATACAATGTTTGTCTTTATCTGACTTCACATTGTATGACAAGCTCTAGGTCCATCCATGTTTCTGCAAATGGCATTATTTCATTCTTTTTTATGGCTGAGTAATAACGCTTGTATATATATACACCATATCTTCTTTATCCGTTCATTGTTCAATGGACATTTATGTTGTTTCCGTGGTTTGTCTATTGTAAACAGCGCCACAATGAACACTGGGGTACATGTGTCTTTTCAAATTATAGTTTCCTCTTGATTTTATGCCTGGGAATGGCATTCCAGGATCATATGCTAACTCTATCTTTATTTATTTTTTTTTTTTGAGAAATCTCCATACTGTTCTCCATACTTGCTGCACCAATTTACATTCTCACCAACAGTGTAAAAGGGTTCATTTTACTTCACATACTCTCCATCATTTATTCTTGGTAGACTTTTTGAGACCTGGACCATAAAGAAGGCTGAGTGCCAAAGAATTGATGCTTTTGGACTGTGGTGCTGGAGAAGACTCTTGAGAGTCCCTTGGATTGCAAGATCAAACCAGTCAATCCTAAAGGCAATCCGACAAGATATTTTGATGATGACCATTCTGACTGGTGTGAAGTGATACCTCATTGCCCTATCTTTATTGCCACTCCAGCCTGCTTCATTCAGCTCCAGATAATTAATAAGAAGTCTACTGGGTTGTCAAAAAGTTCATTCAGGTTTTTCCTACCTTCTTATGGAAAAACCAGAGCAAAATTCTTGGCTAACCCAATACAATGAACAAAATAGAACCTAAAGAGTCTCTCCTATTTCACTTACGGATATTAAGAAATATTAAAGCGTAGAAATCATTCAGGTAACAGGGCTTTCTTCTTTCCTTTCATAGTCATTGTTGATTCATTCCATAATTTTCCAGCAGCAGTTGTACAATATCATTCAACATGCAGATGGGAAGTCACAGCAGGGAAAGCGTGAATGCGAAACTCATGTCTCGGGGGCCTGGTGACTCATGCTTTGTTCCCATGGTTACTCCGATATCAGAGAGGCTCTGGTGGGCATGAAGAGCCTGATGGAACAAATTTACTTGCCCATGACCTCTTAACCTTTTGATACATAGTCCTACTAATCTCAAAAGATCAACACCTCACTTGTTTGTATGCAACAGGGACAGCTGTTGATCCCACATGTACCATGGTGCAGCCAAAAATAAGTAGCTAGATAAATAAATAAAGTTGGACATAAAAGGCAGAGAGGCCAATTAGGAGACCTTTGCAGAGGTTTTGGCAAGAGATGATGGTAAGCATAGTACAGGGTGGTATCAGAAAGGTGGACACATGGATCTGAATTCAACAGACATACAGGAGAATTGACAGACCTGAATAATTTATTAGATATGAAGTATAAGAGAAGCCTGGAGAAGGCGATGGCACCCCACTCCAGTGCTCTTGCTTGGAGAATCCCATGGACAGAGGAGCCTGGTGGGCTGCAGTCCATGGGGTCACTAGGAGTCAGACACGACTGAGCGACTTCACTTTCTCCTTTCACTTTCATGCTTTGAAGGAGGAAATGGCAACCCACTCCAGTAATCTCGCCTGGAGAAGTCCAGGGATGGGGGAGCCTGGTTGGGCTGCCGTCTACGGGGTCGCACAGAGTCAGACACGAGTGAAGCGACTTAGCAGCAGCAGCAGCATAAGAGAAAGGAGGAGCTTATGTGTCTATCATGGACCTTGGTTTAGGGAGCAATGCCATTCGTGAAGCCATGTCAGAGGGAAAAAGATGGACACCTGACAGGGTCAGTGTTGAAGTCCCAGCATGGCATCCCAGTGGAGCTGGCTGGCAGCAGGCTGGTTACATTGATGAGCAGTTCTAGGAGAGACACATATTTGAGAATCATCAGAATATGCATGTGAAGTCCTAAGCGTAAATGAGCCCCTCCTGACAGCAAATGATTAGTCCTAAACTACACCTTAGGGATGAACCTGAAGGATGTTTACCCAGGGAACCAGCTGGAAATATGCCAGCTCAGGACTCACAGACTTCTCAGAGGCAAGGCATTTCCTTATGGTGGCAAAGTCTGGCACCACTGGGTGAGAAGCCAGAACAGAGCGGAATGAAGAACTAGGGAAAGTAAAAAGAGCACTGGACTTGATCTTGGAGAGACACAATCCTGACTTCAGATCCTGGTCTTGCTATTTACTCTCTTAACAGTTCCATATCCTAAACCTTTTATGGGAAAATGGGAATCATCAAACTTTCCTCATATGGACGCCATTGGATTTGAATGAGAAAATGGAAATATACATGAAGGTGTAGTTCCTGAGCCTTTACAAGTTTTTTCAGCAGTTCATTACATAAATATTTGCTGCACGTGTATAAAATACCAGGCACCAAGGTGGCCAGGATCCAAATAGTCCAGGCCTGCCCTCAGGACACTCACTGTCTAAGGAAATACAATATGAGCTTAGAACTTAAGCTATCAAATTGTTTCTGGCCTATCTGGATGACCCCAGACAGAAGTGTGACATGGGAAACTATTTGCCTTCACTTTCTGAGTGTTCTAGAACTGGTCCTTACATGACCCCAGACTCCAGCAGTCTCCCTAACAGGCCCCCCATAATACAATACGGTTGCATTTTCTTGACCACCTTCTGTTCCAGCACCAAATTCTGTAACTTCCTGGCATGACTCGACCCCCATTTCCTCAGCCTTTCTCCCTGTTGGAATGAACTCGTTTATCATAATGCAGCCTCGATAAGGCCAGGGATTTTTGTCTGATGTATTTGCTGCTGTTTCCCTAGCCCCTAGTTTTTGTCATAAGGTAGGCACCCAGAGAATGCTCAAATCAGAATTTCTTGTCTGTGTCAAGGTGGTGTTTCTGGGTCTAGGGGTCTGGGTGAAGGAGCAATGAGACAGGCATTGGAGAGCTGAAAACAGACTGTTTGCCTATCAACAAGGGAGCAAATGAGCCCAGCAATCCGTGGTAAGATCGGGAGATCAGTCAGAAGGGATGCTTTGAGAGAGGACCTTCCAATCTCTAACAAACATAGTTGCTGTTCTACCCATGTGAAATGCCTGTTTTCATGCATGTGGGCTGAGCCAGCTATAGTAGGGGAGAAGCTTTGTCCAGCGAGACAGATAGAAGGCTTAAGACTGTCATGACTGCCCACAGTTTTCTCCCTATTCCTCCTCCTTGCTTCACTTAACAAGAAAAGAATGACTGTGACCCAGTGAGCTGTGAACCCCAAGGATGCACTCTCTGCCTTCTTTTACTTCTCAGGAGACAACATCATCACTCTCCTGGACAAGTAGAGCTTCATCTGGGAGGGACCAGGGACTGGAGAGCCGGAGTAAGACCAGCATTCTGTCCCACTGGGTAAAAATCCATCTCTACCACTCAACAACTGCCTTTTTACCACCCTCGGCCTCTGTTTCCTAGGTTGCTTCCGTAATTAACTGAGATCGTGTGTTTGACAATGAATATGAAGTCTGGTGGCTGGAATGACACAGGACTCCATCATTGTGTATTCCTCCCTACCACTCACCAGGCCAATAGAAGGTGTCCTATGTACAGATAACCTGCAACTATAACTTTTTACAAAATTATCTCACTAGTATTTGAATCTTTCTATATGTAGAGCCAAATACAGCCAGCTGTATTTTTTGTCTGGTGTAAAATATATCCTCAGTAAGTACATTAAAAGATGAAATAATGTATAAATGAGTGGATGGCCTCATGGTCCCTTGTTAACTTTATCTCACACTGATCCTTCACCCAGACTCCTAAAACCAGAAACATTGACTTCTTACTGCCCCATGTTCATATTTAGTTCAAGGCTAACTCCATGGTTTTATTTCCTGTGAGCCAAACAATAAATATCTACTGTGCACATATGCTTTCCACATTTGGGAGCCCATAGGGAATTAAAAAGATCAGAAAACATGGTTCTATATCCCCCAGGAAACTTACACTTTTGTTGGGGTGAGAAATGAACACGGCCAACAGAGCTGGGGTGAGAGCTGGGGTGTATGGAAGTTTCTTTTTTTTTTTTAGTTGGAGGCTAATTACTTTACAGTATTGTAGTGGGTTTTGCCATACATTGATATGAATCAGCCATGGGTGTACATGTGTTCCCTATCCTGAACCCTCCTCCCACTTTCCTCCCCATCCCATCCCTCTGGGTCATCCCAGTGCACCAGCCCCGAGCACCCTGTCTCATGCATCAAACCTGGACTGGCGATCTGTTTCATATACGATAATATATATGTTTCAATGCTATTCTCTCAGATCATCCCACCCTCGCCTTCTCCCACAGAGTCCAAAAGACTGTTCTATACATCTGTGTCTCTTTTGCTGTCTCACATAGAGCTATTGTTACCATCTTTCTAAATTCCATATATATGTGTTAGTATACTGTTTTTCTTTCTGGCTTACTTCACTCTGTTTAATAGGCTCCAGTTTCATCCACCTCATTAGAACTGATTCAAATGTATTCTGGAGGGTTCTTGATGGTTGTGGTATTTGAGCTAAGTCTGGAAGGACATGTCATCTGAGGACCCCCAAGCAAGTGTTCTTTTAAAATGTGACTTTCTTCCTTTGTTACCTAATGCTCCCTAAAACAGTTGAAGCCTGTCAGCTTTAAGTATAAATCCAAGTGGTGGAATTTAGTGCTAATACACAGTATGAGTTTAGAGATTATGGAAGATTCTGCTCATTGTCCAATAGCTGTTTTTACTTTCTTCCTTAGTGATAGAAACACAGACCCATTTGGAAGTGGTGATGTGCCTAACACCCTCAATTTTCCACACGTCCTCCAAGGTGAGTGTTCATGTGACCTAGTTCTGGACAATGATATAAAGAGATGTTACTGGGTAGGGCCTTTAAGCAGAGGTATTATTCAAAATAAAGAGCAATTATAAAGGTTACCTGGTCTAAACTGCTGGCAAATATAGCCTTATTTCCAGGAAATTTCCTTAAAAGGAATAGTTCAGTGGCATGTGTTTTGACACTTCATTCTTTCCCTTCATCCCATCTAGAACATGATCCAGTGCTTGAAGGCCCAGCAGCTGTCTTACGGAAACAAAGGACAAAACTAAAGGTGCTGAAATGGATAGAGCTGAAGAAGAGCATGATGTTAAAGCTGAAGAAAAGAACGATGCTGGAGCTAAGATGCTCATGACGATAGGGCTCGAGATACTACAGACGGTTGGATTGAAGAGGCCAATAATACTAAAGNAGGCCCAGCAGCTGTCTTACGGAAACAAAGGACAAAACTAAAGGTGCTGAAATGGATAGAGCTGAAGAAGAGCATGATGTTAAAGCTGAAGAAAAGAACGATGCTGGAGCTAAGATGCTCATGACGATAGGGCTCGAGATACTGTAGACGGTTGGATTGAAGAGGCCAATAATACTAAAGCTGGAGATTCTAAAGACAATGGAACTGAAGTTGCTGATGATGCTAGAGTTTACGATGCTAAAGAGGCCAGAGCTGAAAATGCTAGTGATGCCAGAGCAGAAGGAGAGAGGATTCTAGGTCTTCAGTGACCTTCCTGAGCAGTTACACCTGAAAACTGCCTATTTCCAGAGCACATGTTGCTTTCAATAAGTTAACTCCCTATTTATTTAAGTTACTGTTAGTCCCCTTTGCTGGTGCTTGAACCTGGATAGAACCCTAACTGATACAGGCATCAGGTCATGTTTAAATGTAAGAGTGTGACTGACTTAACTTATGTATTGTAAAAGGATTTGATGCATACTCGTACCTGGTTCCTCAGCCCACTGTTACCTGACTTGTCTCAATAAGAGTAATTTCAATACCCAGTGACCACAAAACAGATGACCTAAAAGGGCTCAGTGTGCGTCTAGTCTGTGCTGCCGCTGCTGCATCCTCTAAGTTCCAGTGACAAGCATACAATTTGTCCCAATAAGACAAGGAAAGATGCCATTTCATCGGTGAGCTGCGGGCTATCACAAGAAAATACTCTCTTCTCTACTTTCAGGGTTTGCCAAACNAAAACCTTCATGTTTTATCTGTTTGGCAATTCAGCTAAATTTCTCTTGCTTTAATTCTCAGAATTGGTATCTGAGTTCAAGATTCAAGCCAAGTCTTTTCTCTGCCATTTTAACATTGAAAGTCCCATAGAACCCTTAAGAGTCCTTCAATCCTATGAAATCAGTTAATCAGCAAATCTTTTCCATCTCCCTACTCACTCAAGCACTGTTCTCTGGGGAAAACAAAAGATGTACCAAATTCTGTGAGGGTTGAAAGCAAGAAGGTTCACAACCAACTGGGGCTTAAATCCAGGCATGCTTCCTAGAGGAGGTGGTTGAAATTAATCTGTAAAAATGAATAAAATTCAGTAGGCAGAAGTGATGAGTGGTGGGGGGACCTGCTGATTCGAGGCATTTATCCTCAGACAAAAGTAACACAAGGTTATCTAGGTTAGCTAAAGCATGGAATACATGCAGAAATGTGAGTTGGAGCCAGCTGTTGAACCCCTGTATACCAGGGCAACAAGTTTGGCTTGAATTTAATAAACAGTAAGAAGCTATTCAGTTTCAAGATTTAAAGGGACAAGATTTTATTCACATTTGATAGTCTCCACAGTTCCTAACATTATGCTTTACAAGGGGTAGGCAATTATTAAATATTTGTTGATTGATCAATGAACTGCCAAAACCATTTGGAGGCACTGCTGAATCTTTCAGAGACTTAACACTCCCCCTCTTCTCTAGGCAACATTTATTCTAGGAAATGGCTCTAGCTTTAAAGACAAAGGAGAGGGAAAAAAAAAACTCCCGCTAAAACAGAGGCCGCCAAAGCAGAACCATTTTTAAGTGGAATGATTTCTCCCTACCCAAACTTTACCATGAAGCCCCATTAAGGAGCTGCAGAGCCTCAGTATGAAAGAACCATAAATTATGAGACTCCAGACAACAGGGACAGAGAGCCATGACTCCCACCAGAGTTTGTCGTGCAATTCTCCTTGCAGAGCATCCCATGCAGATTGAAATCTTGGCTGAGAAGCTCATGGGGAAAGAGAGCTCAGGCAAAGGGAAAAGGCATTAAATAATATATAGATTTTCACAAAGGATCATTTCTGCTTAAACAGCTGACTGCTCACGGTGGTGGCCAGGTTGGGGAAGAATGGAGGCTTTCATCTCTGACAGTGGAGGGTCTGGGACTGCTGCAGTCAGTAGCGGCCCAGTGACCATGTTTAATGGGCTTTTAAATGCTCCAGATTGAAAGTCCAAATTTTTAGCAAGGCTGTCAGGTGAAGACAGTGTATCCTTGTTTTATTAATTCCCAAGAAATCACTTCTGCTTGCTCTAGGATACAATCATCTGTTCAGTGGTATAAGTTAAAATTCCAGACATGCCCCACCCACTCTGAGAACACTTTCCTACCTCCAAGATTTTAGAATGAGCTCCCTGGTGAGATCCCTAACAGAAGAGGGATCCCATCCTCATCCTTCTTCAAGAACACATCCCCACCAAAACACATTCCGCCCCCCATGAAAGAAGTCAGACAGAGAAAGATAAATATTGCATGATATTACTTGTATGTGGAGAGCTTCCCTGGTGGCTGCAATGTGGGGGACCCAGGTTCAATCTCCAAGTCAGGAAGATCCCACAGGAAAGGGAATGACTACCCACTCCAGTATCTTTGCCTAGAGAATTGCGTGGACAGAGGAGCCTAGTGGACTATAGTCCATAGGGTTGCAAAGAGTCCAACATGACTGAGGGACTAACACTGAGCTTCCCAGATGGCACTAGTGGTAAAGAACCCATCGGCCAGTGCAGGAGACATGAGACTTGGATTCCATCCCTGGTTTAAGAAGATGTGTGAGTTGGAAGTATGTGGAGCCTAAAAACTACAACTGTTGAATATAACAAAAAAAGCAGACTCACAGATACAGAGAACAAACTAGTTGGTTACCAGTGGGAAGAGGGAAAGGGAGAGGGACAATATATGGGTGAGAGGTACAAACTATTATGTATAAAATAAGGTGCAAAGGATATATTACAACATGGGGAATATAGCCCATGTTTTATAATAACTATAAATGGAGTATAACCTTTAAAAATTGTGAACCACTGTATTGTACAGTTGTAACTTACATAATACTGTACAGCAACTATACTTCAATGGAAAAAAGAACACATCCCCACCAGTTCCCCAGTGCTAGTGCATTTCCAGTGAAGGAAGCCTGACCAGCATCAGGAGAGGAGGCAGACAGGCAGCACCCATATCAGCTGCATGATCTGATTCAGCCTTGCAAATAACTACCTGCCCATTCACCCAAGGCAAATGTTGATTTATGCTGAATGCTAAGTGAGTGGGAAAGAATGATGACTCACTTTCATTGTATGACCTTTCTGCTTTCACAAGGAGAAAGCAGACAGTTTAGAAAGAAAAGCCATTTGTTGCTGGGCTGCTTTTCCCTCGTATGAAGTCTGAATTCCTCTGCCTAGTATTCAAGGACCCACCTTTCCAGGCATGTCCCACCACTTACTATTTGATGTCCTCTTCCATGTCCAATACAACATGCCTCCTTCTGTTTGATGGATGATGTTCCCAACTCCCCTCTGCTTTCCAAATCCATCTCACTCAAAGACCTGAACAAGCCCCATCTCTCCTACCTCTTTCTTTTCTTATTTTGGGTCACAACATGCAGTATGTGGGATCCTAGTTCCTTGACCAGGAATCAAACCCACACTCCCCAACAGTGGATATGTAGAGTCTTAACCACTGGACTGCCAGGGAAGTCCCAGCCCCCACCTTTTCTATGAAAACTTCAATGATTATTCTTGCCATGAGTGTTCATAGACTTAATCGGAGAAATGTAGAACTCTGTGAGACATTTGCTCTCCTCTCATTGTTTGGGGAGCTTACAATTTGATTTTAATTCTCTTTAAATTATCACCTTTTTAAGGAGAAGAAGCCTGTCTTTTTATGTATGCTTCACAGTGCACTCTAAGGCTTGCATAGATAGAGAATGGAGGGCTCCATGAATGCTTGTTAGTAGCAAGACCAATCCTTATGTTTAACTTGTTAGCCTACAAAGACCAATAGATAGTGGACAGGAATTTCAGCTCATTTGAAGTGGTAAGGCCCTTCAAGCTGGTCAGTCTTGACCACCCTCACCACTTCTTTTTATTCTTTATTCACTGTTTGTTTTGGTTGTTGTTATGGCTGTTCCTTTATTTTGATGATGATGATACATACTTCATATTTACTGAGAGTTTATTAAATACCTTCCTTGGTGGCTCAGACAGTAAAGAACTTGCTTGCAATGCAGGAGACTCAGGTTCAATCTCTGGGTCAGGAAGAGCCTCTGGAGAAGAGAATAGCTACCCACTCCAGTATTCTTGCTTGTAGATTTCTATGGACAGAGGAGCCTGGGGGGCTACAGTTCATAGGGTCAAAGATAGTCAAACACTACCGCGGGGATTAACACTATTAAATACCAATCACAGTTTTTAGTTGTTGCTGTTGTTCAGTTTCTCAGCCATGTCCAACTCTTTGTGACCCCATGGACTGCAACATTCCAGGATTCCCTGTCCTTCATTATCTCCAGGAGTTTGCTCAAACTGATGTCCATTGAGTCAGTGATACTATCTAACCATCTCATCCTCTGTCGTCCCCTTCTTTTGCCTTCAATCTTTCCCAGCATCAGGGTCTTTTCCAATGAGTCAGCTCTTCTCATCAGGTGGCCAAAGTATTGGAGCTTCATCATCAGTTCTTCCAATGAATATTCAGGGTTGATTTCCTTTAGGATTGGCTGGTTTGAGCTCCTTGCAGTCCAAGGGACCCTCAAGAGTCTTCTCCAGCACCACAGTTAGAAAGCATCAATTCTTTGTCTCTCAGCCCTCTTCACATCCATACCTGACTATAGGAAAAACCATAGCTTTAATCCTCATTGCATCTATAGGAGACAGTATCCCCATTTTAATGCTGAGGGAACATTAGTAACTTCCTGAGAGCATTCCTGTGGAAAGGGCAGAGCTGGAGTTGGAATACTAGCAGTCCACCTCCAGAAGTTGAGCTCTGATTGGCCCATCTTGCCTCAGCATGTTTTCACCTGGTTCGTACAGCACTCAGAATGACAAGGAAGGCATAACCCTTTCCCAGAAGGCATCAGACACTTTACTTTTTCTAAGCACTTTCACCTGCATTACCTCATTTGATCTTGACAAGAGACCTCAGAAAAGGGTGAAAAGTATTAGTTGCTCATTTGTATCCAGCTCTTTGCAGCCCCATGGACTGCAGCCCACCAGGCTCCTCTGTCCAGGGGATTTTCCAGGCAAGAACACTGGAGTGGGTTGCCACTTCCTTCTCCAGAGGATCTTCCCAACCCAGGGATTGAACCTTGGTCTTCTGCATTGCAGGCAGATTCTTTACCATCTGAGACACCAGGAAAGTCCTCAGCAGAAGGCAAGTTGAGCATTTCTATACGTACATCTAGATGGAGAAATTGATGCCTGGCCCAAGAGTACAAAGTGTGTCAGGAGAGCCAGGAAGCCATGGAAACAGAATCACAGAATGATAGAGAAGTAGAAAGAATTAAGATCACACAACCTGCCATTCATTTTATAGCAAAACAGCCAAGGCACCAAGAGCGACTTGCTCAGGATTATGTCCCAGATGAGCAGAAAAGCCGAGCTGGAACTGGATTGTGTGACTCTTCATCCACGGTCTTCCGTCGCAGGACCAAGATGCTGTTCATGTTCTCCAGAATCGACAGTGAAAGGGAGTCCTGGTCAAAGACATCAGAACCTCTTTCAGGCCACATCCCCCCCAGGAGAATTACAATGCATGGGCTTCAAAAAATCAGGGGAAATGCTTCACAAACTCTCTTGACCAAAGAGAAAAATGTCAAGACCTTTCTTTAATATCCCTTTCCAGAACATGCATTTCTCTGGATTTCAATTTAGGAAACAACGCATAACAGATATATTGGAATGCGGGCATATAAATACATGTAATTCTTTTTTTTTTTTTCCACTCTCAGGACTAAATGTAAAAAGAAATAAAAACAGTCCTCTTCTTCCTTTCTTCTCATCTCTGAAACATACCCCGTCCCAACACCACAACCAAATCATCACTCTTCCACCCTACAGTGAAACATATATAGGAAAGAATTGCACCCACTTAGGTGAAACATAATTGAAAATTAACACTCATCAAAGAAATAACACCTGTACTCTTGTCTATAGACACACACACACACACACACACACACACACACACATATCCTTGAATGCTAGGGTTTGAGGTTTTTCTCTTTTTTTCAGTATCTTCTTGTTGTGCATAAATAAGGACCCATCATATCTTTACTCTCCCTTTGGAATGTGTTTATAAAAGGTTATATTAGTCTGCTCAGGCTGTCATAACAAACTACCAAAGCTTGGGGGCTTAAACAACAGAAATTTCTTTCTCACCTTTCTGGAGGCTAGAAGTCCAAGAGCAAGATGATAGCAAGTTAGGTTTTGTTCCGAGGCCCCTTCTCTTGGCTTGTAGGCATCCACCATCTCATGTGTACTCACATGACCATTTCTTGGTGTGTTGTGTATGCCATGGGATGTGTGTGTGAGAGAGAGAGAGAGAGTGCACGCTCCTGCAAGAGTGAAACTGGCATATCTTCTCATAAGGACGTTAATGCTACTGGACCAAGTCTCCACCTTTTGACCTCATTCAGTGTTCTTGCCTGGAGAATCCCAGGGACAGGGGAGCCTGGTGGGCTGCCGTCTATGGGGTCGCACAGAGTTGGACATGACTAAAACGACTTAGCAGCAGCAGCAGCAGCCTTAATTATTTCTTTATAGACCCTCTGTTTCGAAATACAGCCACACCAGAGATTAGGGCTTCAATACATGAGTTTTGTATTGCAGCGGGGCTTCCCTGGTAGCTCAGAGATTAAAAGGTCTCCTGCATTGCAGGCAGGAGTTCAATTCCTGGGTCAGGAAGATCTCCTAGAGAAGAAAATGGCAACCCACTCCAGTATTCTTGCCTGGAGAATCCCATGGACGGAAGAGCCTGGTGGGCTACAGTCCATGGGGTGGCAAAGAGTCAGACAGGATTGAGCGAGTTCACTTCACTTTCACTTTCACATGAATTTTAAGGGAATTCAATTCAGTCCATAACAAAGATCGAAAATATCATGATGACATCAAAGGTCATGTTCATGGGGACAGGAATAGTCTCCACAATTTGATTTTTAGAAAACTNTGGCAAAGAGTCAGACAGGATTGAGCGAGTTCACTTCACTTTCACTTTCACATGAATTTTAAGGGAATTCAATTCAGTCCATAACAAAGATCGAAAATATCATGATGACATCAAAGGTCATGTTCATGGGGACAGGAATAGTCTCCACAATTTGATTTTTAGAAAACTTAAGAAACTTGGACAACACACTGCCACCTCACATCGTTTTCACAATTTGTGGGGGCGGGTGGGGGGAGTTCAATTCAGTTCAGTCGCTCAGTCGTGTCCGACTCTTTGCGACCCCGTGAATCGCAGCACATCAGGCCTCCCTGTCCATCACCATCTCCAGGAGGTCATTCAGACTCACGTTCATCGAGTCCGTGATGCCATCCAGCCATCTCATCCTCTGTCATCCCCTTCTCCTCCNGCCGAAAATGTTGATCTCTTATGAGCTGAAGGTACATAGCAAATATATATTAATATATAAATAACTGACATTCTTGCCTCCAAGCACATCTTTGTGGCAGAGGGGCAAGTGGGACCGAGTGGAGCATGAGAAGAATGTTGAGGTCACCAGGGACAGACCTGCTCTCTGTTCACATGGAGGGCTGGCTAAGGGGCCAACCACACTGCCCTGCAGCCAGAGCCGCAGCGGCTGCAAAGCCTCCACCTGACCTACCTCTGTGCTGCCTCTGAGAACAGGATCACCATGGGCAACATGACCTCTTCCCTAAGCTCCACACCCCCATCCACCTGCCAAGTGCATCCAGGGAGCCGTAAGGGGAGGAAGAAAAGATGTGTGGGCTGGAAAGGGGGCAGCTTTCTGAGGGGGCTGAGGGCAGCCTCCTCGGCATTCATAAGAAGGACCTCGCTGATCACTTCTTTCCTTATTATTTTGGGATTATTGTAATTTCATGAAAATACTCCTTCTTCCCCACGCAGCTTCTGATGGCCATGGTGCTTGTTTGGTGCTGGCCCCCAGCAATGCTAATAAACGGCTTCCGGATCATTTTTATTCATTTTGCACATTTCACTCACAGTACTTCATCTGACTTATGTAGCCCCTGCAGCTCATATTTCTATTTGAATTGCAGGGCAAGTAGTGAGTTTTAACATTCCAACTGCACACACATTCTTCTTTCCCTCGAAATGAAAGATCATTTGAACTTTGAATTGCATTAGCATGACATTTTTCTACTAAATTACCCTGACTGCACTCAACAGCCTGAAAAGAAACAAACCTCTTTTAACTCTATAGGCTATGTGAGTGAATAAACACCAGAGGAACCGCCAGTGGGTCGAGGGAAGACGGGAGAGGACAACCTGACAAGGCTGGGTGNCATTTGAACTTTGAATTGCATTAGCATGACATTTTTCTACTAAATTACCCTGACTGCACTCAACAGCCTGAAAAGAAACAAACCTCTTTTAACTCTATAGGCTATGTGAGTGAATAAACACCAGAGGAACCGCCAGTGGGTCGAGGAAAGACGGGAGAGGACAACCTGACAAGGCTGGGTGCTCCTCCTGTCACAGGGAGCCCATCTGGGCTGCTGGCCTGGAAGGCGGGGGACCATCCAGGTCTTGCCCACGCCAGACTGAGGTCGGGGCTTCTGGATCGATGGAAGAGAAAGTTAATGGTTCTCGGCAGCTGTTGCTTCGCAAAAAAATAAAATAAAATAAGTGCAAATTCTCACATTATTTTTAAAAAGTAATAATGTTTACTTTCCCTTGTATTATAATTGTAGGAAATGTTCATTGTGGGAAATCTGGAACACACAAAAAGAATGCAGAAGAAAACGAAAACTACCCATATTCTCCACCACTTAGATAAACTATTGCTTTTGGAGGTATAGTTTTCCAAATCCTTTTAAGGGAGGTGGGTAGAGTTTTGTTCATTATATATACAACATATATATGCATGTATAATTATATAAGTACATATATAATTTATCCATAATATGACTTGATTATGCATAGATTAGGAGATATATATGTTTGAATCATATATATGATTTGATTTTTTTACTTGAATTTTTGGTTGAGTATTTTTTTATTTCTTTAAAAATCATGGTTTACATTGGTGACATAATATTTTATCAGGGGGAGTATAATTGATTTAATCATTTCTTTATGGAACACATGGATGGTGCTTCCAAGGTGTGTGTTTATAAACAATGCTATGATGAACATCTTTTAGCACACAACAGATCTGATAGCTTACAGTAGCTTTCACTATTTGAGCTCCTATGATGTGCCCACCATGATAATAGACACTTTCCAGAGAATATACTACATATAATATTAGTATATTATAATATATTCATAAAATATAATATTGATATATTAACAGTAGTAAGGGGCTTCCTCAATGGCTCAGCTGGTAAAGAACCCACCTTCCAATACAGGAGATGCAAGAGACTTGGATTCAATCCCTGGATCAGGAAGATCTCCTGGAGAAGGAAATGACAAATATCCCCAGTATTCTTGCCTGGAGAATACCCTGGACAGAGAAACCTGGCAGGATACAACCCGTCAGTCACAAGAGTCAGACACAACTGAGTGCCCATGCACACACAACACTTGCAATGTCCCTTAGAGGCGGTCATTATTCTCCCCATTTTATGGGCCAAGAAATTGAGGTGATAAGATGAACTAACTGGTCCAAAGCCATCATGTAGTGAGGAATTATTCTGGTTTTTCTCCCAGCATTTCTGACTCCAGAGTCAATACTCTTTTCCCTGTGTTCTGAGATGTTACCATTATGAACTCCCAACTCCCCGGGCCCTTCCCTGAAGATTGCTGGATATGATGTTCAAGACCACCTGCATTAAAACCCCACCCAGTCTCAGATATGTCTACAGGTACAGGGCAGAGTGTCAGAAGCTCAGGGGGAGTTGGAGAGTTCCTTCATCAGGAAACAGACGTTTATTCTCTGGAGACATTTATTCTCTAGGAGAGAGAACATTCTGCTTTGGAAACTGCAGACACAGGTCCCTCACTGCTGCAGCAAATGAAGGACGTCAAGACCTGGAAGAGTCACCTGGGCCAAGACTTCAGACTACACGGACTGCTGGGTAGAGGGTGAGGGTGGACGCCAAAAGGGGGAAAAAAGGAGCATTAAACTGCTTCTTCTCAATGCTTGTTAGCAGGAAAATGCACTGATGTGCTTGACATTTTCTGTTTAAAGAGACCACATGGGACTTCCCTGGGGGCTCAGTGATCCAGTGACCCCCTAAGCAATTCTATTCTGCCTGAGAGAAAAGCACTGGCCACTAGAATTCATGACAGATACTAAGCCACTTTCTTGAGCAACTCCACACTCACTTTCATCCTAAAACATAGTAGAATGGCTTTCTTGAATAAAGTATGGAAATTTTTGGTTTACTTTCTACATGTTTGATGAATGGCATCTATGTAGTTTTCATGTTTGCCTTTTGCAATAATTTTGACTGTTCATAGGAAATTTAGTGGCCAATACCTTAGGATAGCCCATTTCAGATAGGGTAATTCCTATACTTTTTTTTAGATACTGTATTTCATGACATAATGAGCACATTCACAATTTTTAATCATTTTTAACAATGGTTTCAAGGTATAATTAACATGAAATAAATGGCATATATTTAAAGTGTATAGTTTGGGAAGTTTTTACATAGGAATTCGTCCATGAAACCATTTACTCAATCAAGATAATGAGCCAATCCATCACTTTGAAAAGCTTTCTCCTTCCTCCTTGTGATCCCTTCCTCACACAACTTGCATCCCCAGGCAGTCACTGACCTATGTTCTTTCGCTATATTTTGCATTTCTAAGAGCTTACATAAAAGAAAGTACGTTGCACATACCCTTTTGTCTGGCTTATTCTGCTCTACATACTACTTTGCAATTCATCCACCTTGCAACTTGTATCAGTACTCTGCTCTTCCGTGTTGCTAAATAGTATTCCATTGAGTGAATATACCATGGTTTGTTATATTCATTCAACTGTTGATGGACAATTGGGCTGTTTTCAATTTTTGACTATGACAAAATAAATTGCTATGAATATTTACGTATAAATCTTTGTATGAACATGTGTTTGTTTCTTTTGGATAAATACTTGAGTGAAATAGTTGGATTATATGGTAAGTGTATGATTAAAAACAGTCCAAAATGATTGTGCTATTTGGAGGGAATACATCAGACTAAAAAGGTTTTGACAGTGAAGGAAACTATCAACAAAATGAAAAGACAATCTAACGAATGGGAGAAGATTTGCAAACAATATATCCGTTAAGAGGTTACCATCCAAAATACACAAAGAACTAATGCAACTCAACATCAGAAAACAAACAACTCCATTAAAAAGTGGAAACAGAAACTGAAAAGACATTTTCCCAAAGAAGACACATAGATGGTCAACAGACATGTGAAAAGATGCTCAATATCACTAATCATTAGAGAAATGCAAATTAAAACCCACAGTAAGATACCACCTCACACTTGTCCAAATGGTGATCACCAAAAAGACTAAAAATAACAAATGCTAGTGAAAATGTAGAGAAAAGAGAATCCTTTTTTTTTTTTCTGTTGGAAATGTAAATTGGTGCAGCCATTGTGGAAAACAGTTTGAAGTTTCCTCAAAAAATTAAAACCAGAACTCCTATATGATCCAGCAATTTCACTTCTTAATATTTACCCAAAGAAAACAAAAACACTAATTGTAAAAGAAAAATAGCACCCCAATGTCTGTTGCAGCATTATTTACAATGGCCATGATATGGAAGCAATGTAAGTGTACATTAACATATGAATGGATAAAGAAGACTTGGTAAATATATACAAGGGAATATTACTCTTAGCCATAAAAACTAATGAAATCTTGCCATTTTCAACAATAAAGATGGATCTAGAGGGTATCATACTAAGTGAAATGTCAGACAGAGAAAGACAAATACCATATGCTCTCACTATGTGTGGAATCTAAAACCAAAACAAAATAAAAGCAGACTTATAGACACAGAGAAAAGATAGAGGGGACAAGGGTGGTAGAGTAAAATAGGCGAAGGATGTTAAGAGGTACAAACCTCTGGTTATAAAAATAAGTAAGCCTTAGGGATGCAATATACATCATAAGGAATATGATCAATAATATTTTGATAACTTTACATGGGCATAGATGGTTACTAGACTTATCGAGGTGATCATTTCATAATGTATGCAAGCATCAAATCACTATGCAGTACACCTTAAATTCACACAATATTGCATGTCAACTGTATTTCAATTAGAAAACGAAAATAAAGAATACAAACAGAGTGATTGTGCTATTGTACATTCCAACCAGCAGCTGAGTGTTTCAGTTATTCCACACCCTCACAGATTCTTAGTATAGTCAGTCTTTTTAATTCAGGATGTTTTAATAGGTGAATAGTATCTCATCATGATTTTAATTTGTATTTCTCTACTGATTAATGATGTTAAGCATTTTTCCATGTTCTTATTTGCCAACAGTATATTCTTTGGTGAAATGATATTCAAATCTGCCCCTGCCTTTTTTACTGAATCGTGCAGGGGTTTTATTATTACTTTTTAACACATCTTCATAAATTCTAAATATAAACTCCTTTATCAGATTTCTGGTTTGTAAGTAAATGCTTCTAATCTATGGTTTGCTCTTTTTATTCTCTGAACAGTATATTTCAAAGAGCAGAAGTTCTTAAGTTCAATTCTCCAAGTTATTTTTTATAGATCATACTTTTTACATAATGTCTAAGATATAGTTTCCTAATCCAAGATCATAAAGATATTTTTTTGAGAAGTTGTGTCATTTGGGGGTTTATATTTGAATCTATGATCCATATTAATTTAATTTTTATATATGGTAAAAGGAATAAATAGAAGTTTGTTACTGCTGGTGTTCAGGGGTGTTTTTGCCTATGGATATTCATTTATTCCAGCACAATCTGTTAAAAAGGCTAACTTTTCTCCATGAAATAAATTTCCATTGCACACTTGTTGAAAATCAATTGGCTATATATAGGTTGTGTATCTTTATACATATGGCTTAGTGTCTTGGAGAAGGCAGTGGCACCCCACTCCAGTACTCTTGCCTGGAAAATCCCATGGATGGAGGATCCTGGTAGGCTGTAGTCCATGAAGTCGCTAAGAGTCGGACACGACTAAACGACTTCACTTTCACTTTTCACTTTGATGCATTGGAGAAGGAAATGGCAACCCACTCCAGTATTCTTGCCTGGGGAATCCCAGGGACGGGGGAGCCTGGTGGGCTGTCATCTATGGGGTCGCACAGAGTCGGACACGACAAAGCGACTTAGCAGCAACAGCAGCACAGTGTCTTAATTGCTATAGCTTTATAATTCCTAAAGTCAGGTAGTAACAAGTCCTCCAACTTTATTTTCCTTTTACAAAATTGCTCTAGCCATTAAAGTTCTTTGCCCTTTTCTCTGAACTTAAAAATCAGTTTGTCGGACTTCTCTGGTGGCGCAGAGGATAAGACTCTGCCTATCAATGCAAGGGACACGGGTTTGATCCTTATTCTGGGAAAATTCCATATTCTGTGGAGCAAGCAAACTCGTGAGCTGCAACTACTGAACCAGCACGCCTGGAACCTGTGCTCCATAACAGCAGATGCTCCAGATAAGGAGCCCAAAGCATGGCACTGAAGGGTATCCCCTACTCACTGCAACTAGAGAAAGCACAAGCAAAATAATGAAGACCTAAAAGTTATTAATTATTTTTTAAATGGATCAGCTGGTCAGTTTTCACACACAAAAAAGTCTTCTTGAGTTTGAGATTGTGTTGAACTTACAGATCAATTGGGGGAAAAAATAGCATTTCGACGATGCTCAATCTTCCTATCAAATGGCATAGTGTTATCTTTCAATTTATTTGGTCTTCTTAAACATCTCTCAGGAGTTTTGCACTTTCCAGTGCATAGGTCAGTTTTCTCAGATTTATCCCTAAGTATATCATATTTTTGTGCTAATTTAAGTGACATTATTTAACATTTTATTTCAGTTTCTGAGTGTTTGTTACTGGTATACTGAAATAAATTGAATATTGTAAGCCTGTGTCATATCCTATAAATTTTGTAAACCAAATATTACTTCCTTAGCATTCTGATATATTCCATAGGATTTTCTTTATCAATATGTATGCTGTCCTATGAAACAAACTGTATTTACTTCTTCCTTCTTGTCTGGATGCTTTTCATTTCTTTTTCTTGCATTATTACCTTGGCTAAATTCCCCAGTGAAGTGTTGAAAAGAAGTGGGGGAAGTGAACCTCTTTGCCTTTTTATTGACCTTAGAAGGAAAACATTCAGTCTTTCATCATTAGGTTTAATGCCTACTGTAGGTTTCTCACAGATGCCTTTATACCAGATTGGGTAAATTCCTTGCTATTCCTAGTTTGCTGAGAGTGTTTATCAGTAACAGATGTTGGATTTTGTAATGCTGTTTTCTGTATTTACCAAGATAACCATGTGGTCTTCATTTAGTCATATGGTGAATTATATTGGCTGATCTTCAAATGTTAAGTCAACCTTTCTTCTCATTACCAGATGTATTTTCCTGTTCCTCTGCATGTCTCATAATTTTTTTATTGAACACAAGACATTGTGATATTTATCATGTTATTCCTGAATATTTTTATATTCTTATTAAAATTCTTGAGCTTTGTACTGAAATGCAATTAAGTTAATTGGAAACAACTTGCTTATTTTCATGTCTGGCTTCTAAGTTTTGTTAGGTGAGAACAGAGCACTGGGTCTAAGTCTAATTTTGACCTGCTACAAAATCAAACCTTTCTGAGTACTGTACCCAAAGCCCTGTGAATTATGAAGCTTTTCACTCTGCTGTTGCAAACAAGTTCCAGAGCTCTCTGCCCTTGGTGTATATTCTTCTAACCCATTTGGTTGGTTTATTCCCTGGTCTCGACTGTTAATAATAGTTTCCTCTCACAAAGGCATTCATCAGTACTTGGTCTCTCTACCTATCTCCAAGTCCTCACTCTGAGCTCTCTCCTCTCTGTCCTCCGCCCTACCTACACTGCCCTTCTTAGTCTCCCCAGAACCCCCAGCTTCATCCCCTCAACTCAGCATCCGCCTGGATTCTCCTCTGAGCTTCAACCTGAAAACTCTCTCAAGCTAGGGCAATCATAGACCTTGTCCTGGTTTTTTCCATCTCTCAGGAATGACTCTAATCTGTTACCTGATGTCATATGTGTTGTTTCATATAATGTTTCATATCTTTTGTCCAGTTTTTAGTTGTTTCAAGAGGAAAGGAGTTAACAGTGGGACACCAATCACACAGAAAAAGTAGTCGGTGCAGTGACAGATAGGAGGCAGCAACGGGCAACGGAAGGCACAGAAACCACATGGCCACTGAAGGAGAGAGAGCCGTAGATCTGACGATAAAAGAGGAGAACGGTCAACACACCGAGGCAATCACATAAATCCTCTCCCTTTCCCTAGTTCAATTCCAGAGAGTAAATAAGGTAAGATGGAAAGAACCACTAGTTCTCTCACCAGCTCACCTTCACTAGTGAGGGTGGCAGGTAACAACCCCTCTCTGCTCCAAATCCCAGTGTCTCAGGTCACCTGACAAAGAGAATGCATGAGCTTTGAATTCAAACAAAGTCTTTAAACAGAAATAAACACTTTGCCATAGTCCAAGCTGTGGTTTTTCCAGTAATCTTGTATGGATGTGAGAGTTGAGTTGTGGTGTTGGAGAAGATTCTTAAGAGTCTCTTGGATAGCGAGGAGGTCATACCAGTTAATCTTAAAGAAAATCAACCCTGAATATTCATTGGAAGGACTGATGCTGAAGCTCCAATACTTTGGCCACCTGGTGTGAAGAGCTGACTCACTGAAAAAGACCTTGATGCTGGGAAAGTCTAAGGACAAGAGGAGAAGGCAGCAGAGGATGAGATGGTTAGATAGCATCACCAAGTCAATAGACATGAATTTGAGCAAACTCTGGGAGATAGTGAAGGACAGGGAAGCCTGGTGTGCTGCAGTTCATGGGGTCACAAAGAATCAGATACGACTTAGTGACTGAGCAACAATAAACGATAGCAACCAAAGTGACACTGTTGTAAATAGCCGAAAAATATGGAGTTGGACTCAAATATATTAAGGGAGCCCACTACCCAGTGAGAAATGGGGCTGTGACAAAATACAACTTAGTAACTATTGAAGAAATATAACTATTTCATGATTATACCTCAACAAGATAAAATGTCTCAATCAAACTGGTTATACATATATGGGTTCAAGTTCTTTAAGAAATAATATGGCAATCAATACATAAAGAGCTATAAACACATTTGTACCTTTTGACCAGTGTTTTGCTGGCAAGCCAGCTCTCCAAAAACAAAAATGAAAACAAAGCAAAACAAAAAAGCCCTGATTTGCAGCATTTTTCAATTTTTGTGGGGTACCTACTTGACTTACCACAGTTGATTTCAAGTCCCCAAATGCAGACTTGGGAAGAGATTTATAAAATGGGCTCTTACAAGCTGGTTGGTCCTAGCCTTTGATCCATCCCCTGGAAATTATCCCTAAAGAACACAGTTCTTAAAAGAGAAAAAGAAGTGAGACGCACAAAGTTATCATTGGATATTTGCTTACGATAACAAAAAACATGTGAACAATCTAAATTGTTTGTTTATCCCCTTGATGACATATTATGCAGTTATTAAAATAGAAAAAGAATGGAACAATACAGAGAATTATTTGATGTAGTCTGAAGTGAATAAACAAGAAAGCAAAATGCTGCGTTCACTATGACTACACTGATGTAAAATATGTATGACTATGGCCAAAGCCTTCAGAATACGCAAAAAAAAATAAATATAAATAAAAAATAAACCATTTTGTTATAGCCTTGTGATAGAGAGTAATTTGTTATTCTTTTAAAAGGGGGCTTAAAGTTGCTAGAATAATCTATTTTTTAACATAATGAGACAAAATCAGCAATAGCTGACAGTCCCATCTTTACATTTGCCGCCTTGGGTTAGACCCAAGATATCCACAGAACTGGCTACAGCACTGCTCCAAAGGGTGTTGAGCATCATTGCAAATCTGGTGAAGAAATATTTACCAGAATTCCTACAAAAGGAACCTCCAGGTTGAGACCTCCCAAAGGGCAAGGGTGGATCTGTTTAACTGCAGGTCTTTTGTTACTGGCTGTCTGAAAATGTGGGCTCTTTCCTAGTAGCCTGTTATTCACTCAGCCTTTAATCTCTCCTCTGAATAACTATTGAAAAAACATTTTAAACCATTTAAAATGGCACCAAGTCATTAGCTTGTCTGGGGCATTGAAATATCTCTTTCTGGCCCTAAACATACAAATTTCTATCCATTCAAATCAGCAAAAGTTAAGTCAGTCCTGATTTATCACCAGACCCTGGCTAAACTCTGAGAACATGGTGACGGATAAGGACTCAGTTCCTGCTTTTTAAAGAAGACTGGTATTGTAAAACAGTCATGGAAAATAGGGAGGCCATTGGGGTAAATGCTGTTGCATTTAGAAAGTTTATGGGTCCCTTTGCAGAACCATCTCCCAAAGAGCCTCAAGAAACCTGGTGCCCTTCCATGAAGCCTGCCCCAAGTCTATTAACTTCTCAAGCTTCCTTCTCCATCTAGGCCCCTTTGCCCTTTGCCAAGTTCTGGCCATTCCCTGTTCTATCCTGTTCCAAGGCAAATCCAGCCAAAAAGACTGTAGCTTTCTCAGCCTAGCATTGGGTTCCCAGGCCACCCTGCCAGCTGGCAGGGGCTTCCTCAGCCCACTCCCCTTATCTGCCTCCTCCAAGCAGAGCAGGTAGCAGGAACCAGGTAGCAGGGAGAGCCCTCATCATATGCAGACCCAAAACTTACCAGAGAGACACAGCAGTCTCCTGCCACGGGAGCAATGAGTAGAAAGAGACAGGAGCTTCATGACTCCTAGAAACCATGGGGGCGCTCCAAATGAAAATACCCAAAGAGAAGAACACAAGTACTGATTTCTAAATCAGAGGCTGAGAAAAGAAGAGGCACATGGTGATGCCCTTACTGAAGGTGTTTAGATCCTGAGTTGTGAGCTTGAGTTTCTGTGGTCCTCTTCTTTCCTCTGCCCATCCCAGCCTAAGGCATTTAGGCATCTTCCCAATCCTCCAAGGATCTAGAAATTGTAAGTTGAAGACTCTTTAATGGGGATTAGAAGTGATGAAAATAACAGTTATTCAACACTAGAAAATAACAGAGGTTGAGTTAAGAGAGAGACATAAGGGGGAACATAGTGTTTGAGTGGATAACATGGCAAAGCATTGAACAGATAGGCTGAAATTGAAGGGCCAAGTCAAAGTTCCTAAAATGTACACACTGTCCTCAGATATAAGCAAAGAAATGTTTATATCACCATCTTATAACTTCTTCCTGAACTACTTCTTCTCTCAGAATGTTCCCTAAACTATACATTCTTCAGAAAGACTAAGGGATGTTAGATAAGACAAGTTGCTGTGGAAACTGATCTTCAAGTCTGAACTGCAAATGAACAAAATATACAAAGAATGAGTCACAGCAAACTCGAGTGTGTAGTCACTCAAAGTTAACACATTCAAATGCTAAGTTCCCTGTACTTGCCCTGAGTTTGGTAAACCAAGTGAAGAACTCATTGCAAGGTACTTGTAAAACATTCAGAGTTGAATAAATGGACTTCACTTGGATGGAGAAGAAAGCAAAACTGGTTCCTATGGAAACCAGCTTTTATATGTCTAGGTTATCTGAAGTTGGGGAACACCAATTCTGATGGTCTTGAATGACCTTAAATGGTACTACAAATGTGGATAGAGTTTATCTACTGAGTATAAAAGGACTTATTTTTACATTTGTGCCATATCACAAGTATTTCATAAGGACTTGGCAATGAGGCAAGATATTCTCTGGGCATATTTAAGGTAAGTCAAAAGAACCTTCCTGCTTTACTCCACCTCCCACAACTACAGGGTCATTGATCATTGTACCACTGTAATGTGTGTTACCTTTCAAGAGCTCACTTGTGTTGTTTTTGTACATCTTAAGCAAAAAACATTCAACTTCTAGGCCAGGAATTAGATACTGCAGAACAGTTATTGAATTCTTGCTACGTGTTATATGCTTTGCATGCATCTTGTCAATTCATCCCTCTAAATACCCTAGGAAATAAGTGCTGTTGTTATTCCTCATTTTCCATATAGAAAACTGAAGTCCAATAACCTACCCAAGCTTTCACAGTTGATAAATTGTAAAGTTGAACTTGAATTTAGGACTTTGTAAATCTGTCTCCCTAGAATCCATAGACAGTTCCCATCTGACAAAATAATTTCTCATATTTATTTAACTTTTTATTTTGTGTTAGGGTACAGCTGATTAACAAACAGTGTGTGACAGTTTCAGGTGAACAGCAAAGTGCCTCAGCCATCCATGTACACGTATCCATTCTCCTCCAAACTCCCCTTTTATCCAGGCTGCCACTTAACATTGAATAAAGTTTCCTGTGCTATATAGTGGGTCCTTGTTAATTATCGACTTTATTTATTAATTATTTACTTGTTTACATTTATAAATTTATAAATTATTTATTTTTAAATCAATATTATTTATTTACTTAGTTTTGGCTGCATTGGGTCTTTGTTGGTTTGCGCAGACTTCCTCTAGTTGCCGAGAGCAGAGGCTACTCTTGGTTGTAATGCACGGGCTCTCACTGAGTGGCTTCTCTTGTTGTGGAGCACAGGCTCTAGGTGTGCAGGTTTCCATAGTTGCAGCACACCAGCTCAGTAGTTGTGATATAAAGGCTGAATAGTTGTGGCTCACAGGCTTAGTTGCTCGGTGGCATGGGATCTTCCCAGACCAGGGGTCAAACCCATGTCCTTTGAATTAGCAGGCTGATTCTTATCTGCTGTACTATGCCACAGGGAAGTCCAAAAAAGATCATCTTAATAGTGAATGATGGTTTATTAATTTCAATATCTGCTCTAGAGTGATTGGAATTTCTCCAGAAAACAAACTCCTAGAAGACTTGTGAGCAAGAATTTATTCAAAAGTCCTTTTAAACATATACCCTAAGCTTAAAGCTCAACATTCAGAAAACGAACATAATGGCATCTGGTCCCATCACTTCATGGGAAATAGATGGGGAAACAGTGTCTGACTTTATTTTGGGGGGGGCTCCAAAATCACTGCAGATGGTGACTGCAGCCATGAAATTAAAAGACGCTTACTCCTTGGAAGGAAAGTTATGATCAACCTAGATAGCATATTCAAAAACAGAGACATTACTTTGCCAACAAAGGTCCATCTAGTCAAGGCTATGGTTTTTCCAGTGGTCATGTATTGATGTGAGAGTTGGACTGTGAAGAAAGCTGAGTGCTGAAGAATGGATGCTTTTGAACTGTGATGTTGGAGAAGACTCTTGAGAGTCCCTTGGACTGCAAGGAGATCCAACCAGTCCATTCTAAAGGAGATCAGTCCTGGGTGTTCTTTGGAAGGAATGATGCTAAAGCTGAAACTCCAGTACTTTGGCCAGCTCATGCAAAGAGTTGACTCATTGGAAAAGACTGATGGTGGGAGGGGCTGGGGGCAGGAGGAGAAGGGGACAACAGAGGATGAGATGGCTGGATGGCTTCACCGACTCTATGGATATGAGTCTGAGTGAACTCCAAGAGTTGGTGACGGACAGGGAGGCCTGGCGTGCTGCGATTCATGGGGTCACAAAGAGTCGGACACGACTGAGCGACTGAACTGACTGACTGAACTGAAGTAAGTGCAAGAATAAGGACTGGACTGAGCGACTTCACTTTCACTTTTCACTTTCATGCATTGGAGAAGGAAATGGCAACCCACTCCGGTGTTTTTGCCTGGAGAATCCCAGGGACAGGGAATCTGATGGGCTACCATCTATGGGGTCGCCCAGAGTCGGACAGCAGCAGCAGCAGCAGCAGCAGAGAGCAATTGAATTGTAATGTGGTGTAGGGCTCCCCAGGTGGCGCTAATGGTAAAGAACCCACCTACAATGCAGTAGCCGTAAGGGGCGAAGGTTCAATCCCTGGGTCAGGAAGATACCCTGTAGGAGGAAATGGCAACCACTCTAGTATTCTTGCCTAGGAAATCCCATGGACAGAGGAGCCTGGTCCATGGGGACATAGTCCATGGGATCATAAAGAGTCAGACATGACTGAAGTGACTTAGCATGCATAACACATGGTTGCAAAAGACTTCACAGTTCTTCCTCTGAGCAGCTATGGAATTGCGATGGCCATTCTGAATTGAGTCAGTGGGTCCAGGTTTTGTACTCCGAGGTTCAGCAGTTATAAGTGATGAGTTGGCATCCCTTGGGTGAGCTCCTTCCTGGTCCTTAGGCTATGGAAAGGAAGCTGTACTAAGGTTCTTTTATCTGCTACTGTTGATGTTACACTGTGAGCTTCTCCAGTATTCATTCTCACCCAGCATTGTACCTGTGGGCTCCTGACTTCTTCCAGTAATCATGGAACCGGGCTTTCTGCTCTTGTTCTTCACCTCCCACAGCCCTTAGTTCTGAAGACTGGGAGGTTCAGTATTTCAGCACTAGAGGATTTGATGTCTGGTGAGGAGGGCCTGCTTCATAGGTGACCGTCTTTTCACTGCAACCTCACAACGCCTGCTGGTCTCAGACAGTCTTTTGGAGAGGTGGTGGGAGGTCTGCTGAAACCCCCTTATGAAACATAGACTCCGGAGCAGCCGTTCTTGAGCGTTCCTTCTCGCAGGAAAGCCCTGGGCATGCGTTCATGCTAAGCCGCTTCAGTTGTGTCTAACTGCGTGTAACCCTATGGACTGTAGCCTGTCAGGCTCCTCTGTCTGTGGGATTCTCCAGGCAAGAATACTGAAATGGGTTGCCACGCCCTCCTCCAGGGGATATTTCCGACCTAGGGACTGAACTTGAGTCTGATGTCTCCTGCATTGGCAGACAGCTTCTTTACTACTAGCACCACATGGGAAGCCCCCAAGAATATTGCAGTGGATTGCCACTTCCTTCTCCAAGGGGATCTTCCTAACTCAGGGATTTGAACTGGGTCCCCCTCGTTGCAGGCAGATTATTCACTATCTGAGCCACCAGGGAAGCCCAAGAAAGCCATATCCATTTTAAATATAGCTGTGTGTACATGTCCATCCCAAACTCCCTAACTATCCCTTCCTCTCATCCGTCCCTCTGGCAACCATAAGCTCATTCGTGAAATCTGTCGAGTCCATTTCTGTTTTGTAAGTAAGTTCATTTGTATCATTTCTCTTTAGATTCCATATGTAAGGGATGTCATATTACACTTCTCTGTCTGATTTCACTCAGTATGACAATCTCTAGGTCCACACATGTTACTGAATATGGCATTATTTCATTCTGTTTAATGGCTGAGTAATATTCCATTGTATATATGTACCACAATTTTAACTGTTCCTTCTCCTCAATTCTTACTCTGTGGCTGAGAAGGATTGAATTTATTCTTAATTTATTAAATTGTGCACTTATTCAACAGTAATATATTAATTAAATGCTTTCTCAATGCCAGGAACTCACTAAAAACAAAAAGAAAGAAGACATGGTTCATGCCCTCAGAAAATTCCCAGTCTAATAAGAAGACAAAATAGTAAATAAACAGTTTAACTCATTTTTTTCTTCCACTGAAAATAAATTGGACTATTGGGATCAACTTACAGATGTCAATCATTTTCTGATGGGCAGGTCCATATTGTAGGCAAGGAACACATACCAGTCAGTAACCACGGTGACAGGCACACATCCAAGTGGACCTCTCCTTTGCTATGGTACTAGAAAGTAATAGTTAGCAATGTCAAGCACCAGAGATATTAGCCTCCCTATATTTTTGGTACCTTTACTCAGGCTTCCTTGGAAATAGGTTGTATCTAAGTGTGACTAGAGCTGTTCTTTGCATGCGTGCTCAGCCACTTCAGTTGTGTCCAACGCTTTGTGACCCCATAGACAGAATCCCACAGGCTCCTCTGTCCATGGGATTTTTCTAGCAAGGATACTGGAGTGGGTTGCCATGCCCTCCTCCAGCGGATCTTCTCAACCCAGGGCCAAAATCCATGTTTTCTGCATCTCCTGTATTATAGGCAGGTTCTTTACTACTGAGCCAGCAGGGAAGCCCAGAACTATTCTTTAGTCATTTTCAATTTAATTTTGACCATCACCACCCCATCATACCTTACTGTACCAACTCCTACCCAACCCCATATATTTTGAGGCTGCCTCATCATTGTAGCCATCTTTCCACCGATTCATTCATGCAATACCATTTATTATGATTCCATTATATGACAAAATTAATGACTCTGTCCCTTCTTTCAAACAGTAAAAAGAATGCAAAAATAAAAATACCTAAATTCAATGATAGAAAGGATTCAGATAATTGTAAAATGAGTATAAAAACACATTTACCAGTGTTCCATAATTTTCAGTGTAAAAGTTTTTCATCACCTTGATTAAATTTACTCCTAAATATTTCCTCCTTCTTGTAAATGGGATTGTTGTCTTGATTTTTTTTTTTTCTTGAATAGTTTATTTGTGTATAGAAATATAACTGATTGCTGTATGTTGGTTTTATATCCTGCAACTTGGTTGAATTTGCTTGTTCAGTCTAAAAGAGTATTTTTGCAACATCTTTAGGCTTCCTGCATGTAAGCTCTGCAAACAGATCATTTTTGCTTCTTTTTTTTCTGATTTAGATGCCTTTTATTTCTTTTTCTTGTCACATTTATTTGGCCAAGATTCTAAGCAGTATGTTACATAAACATGGCAAGAGTAGGCCTTCTCACTTTATTCTAGGTCTGTGTTTTTACACTAATAATTATGATGATAAATAAGGAGGGAAGGAGGAAATTTCAGAGACGATCAATATGTTTATGACATATTGTGATAATGGTTTCATGGATGTACACTTACTCCAAAACTCATCAAGTTGTATACATTAAACATGTAGAGTTTCTGTATGTCAATCATGCTTCAATAAAGTGGTTTAAAAACACACACATTCACATCTAGGTTTAAGTGACTAAATAATACTAGGAGCATTCGCTTTTTAAAAGAAGGCTTCAGAAAGCAAGACATCCTTAACGTGAGGGGAAGAAGTGTCCAGAGCATGATAACTAGGCATCTTTGAACGATTGACATGACTTGGGAGATGCTTGGGAGTAGCAACCTTCCCGGTAATAGTCAGCTTTGGCAAGACAGAAAGACTGACATCTAGCCCTAACAATCACAAATATTTTTATTCTGTTTTTCCTTCTCTACCAGCCTGGAAAGTATTCAACATCCAGTTGAGGAACGACAGAGGCATTTTGTCCCTGGGTCAGATGAAAAGGTGTCTTTTGCCCCAAAGCCTCTGAGGACCAGCCTTCTTTCAGGCTCCATCCTCCACACTCTCACTGGTCTCACCTGCCTTTGTGGCCTCTCCCTGAGTATTTGCAGGCCCTGGGGCTCGCTCTTTGGTCATCACAAATGACTTAAACCCAAGAGAGCAGCTTGAGTAATTGGCCTTAACAGCACACCACCTGTGGCCTGTATAATTTTTGTGCTCCAGCTTGCATTCCCCCACTTTTCAGGCCTCTCTCACTTGGAAGTGATTTCTGAACCAGCCCTGAGTGTGCTGCAATGCCCAGCAGCTGGAGGGGGAAGGGGTCATACCTTTTTCCTTCTCCCCGACTATATGTTACTGTGCCTCGCTCCCTACATTCGTTACCTCTGAAACTCCAGCCAGGCTCTTGCTTAGTTTAAACTCACCCCTCATGCCAGCTCCACTTCTCTCCCCTACTCCATACTGCTTCCTCATTTGTAAGCATTTCCATCTGAAAGGGGGAGGGTTTTTTTCCTTTTTCTTAAAAAAAAAAAAATCTTCTGAGTTGGGAACACTGCAGATTGTAACTATAGTGATGCATCAGTCACGGCACAATAATTGCATAGCACAGGGCTTCCTGTTAGGGCTGAGCTACCTGCCAGAAAATGGCAGCAATCAGGCTATTGGCAGCAGACAATCAGGCATCATTTGTAATTCTTTATGGCTGCATGTTTCCCAGTCCAGGAATTGGATGCTAATCAATCAGTTGTCATGGCAACCCAGCATCACACAGCTATCAATACAGAAAAAAAAAGATAGGAGAAATTACAAGGGCAGTGAGTGCCATCGCGGCTAGGAGGAAGTGCCAAGTGACCTCAGTAGGTGTCAATCCATGAAAAACAGGATTGAGAAAGAACCTGAGACTCCAAGGGTAAAACATCGGAGCTGGTCCAGGGAAGAGCTGTTGTCTCAGGTCTCAGCCACAAGAGTAGAAGCAAGTGGGTGATTTGGGGGTCATCTCATTGTCCTTGGATACCAGCTGGGCTTCTAGGGCCAGGATATAGACAGCCAGTTTGAAGGAGAAAAAAGACAAGCCCTAGTGATGGAGGAGAAAGGAAGATCAATCATTCAATCAGACAGTAAATGTTTACGGAGCATCCACTACACATGAGGCCCTTCAGATGACAGATACTGACTCATCTGGCCCACCCAACATAGACAGAAAAAGCCATCCAAGACTCAGAGCAGCTTTCGATGTGCCAGAGGATTGGTAAATATTTAAGTAAGGTTGGAGAGGGAATCAGAAATGGGGACAGCCAGCGGGGCCCAGCATTGTGAAGGGAATGGATCAAAACCACATTCCAGGACTGGGCTAAAAACATGCCTACCTACCATGTTATATTAAATTCCAACAACATGAGGCAGATTTCATTATTTCTGTCAAATAACTTAGGAAATCCCAGCACAGAATGGTTGTGTAAGTTATCCAATATCACACAGCTAGAAAGGGCTGGGACAGGACTGAACTAAAGGTCAGGTCTATTCTTCACCCAACAGCCTATGGACAATGACACCTCTGCAGCTGGGAATTTAGGAAGATTGGATTCACTCAGACTCTCAAGAGTTCTGAAAGCCATACAGAAAATCCAAAGACAAGATTTAATTCGAGATAGATTTATAAGTGGGCTTCCCTGGTAGCTCAGCAGTAAATAATATGCATATAATGGAGGAGCCACAGGAAATGTGGGTTTGATCCCCAGGTCTGGAAGATCCCCTGGAGGAGGGCTCAGCAACCCATTCCAGTATTCTTGCCTGGAGAATCCTATGGACAGAGGAGCCTGGTGGGCAACACATTTATAAGCGGCTTTGCTGGTAATTCAGAAGCCTCCTCCAGAGACATAAGTTCAGCTTGGTGAGACCCTAAGGAAGTCATTTTCTCTCTTGTGTTCTCAATTTCCTTTTCTGTAAAGTGAAAGTAAGAACTCCTTTGAAGGGACTTTCCTGGTGGTGCAGTGGCTAAGATTCTGAGCTCCCAATGCTAGGGGCCTGGGTTTGATCCCTGGTCAGGGAACTAGATCCCACATACCACAACTAAGACCAGACACCACCAAATAAATAAATATTAAAGGGAAAAAAGATGGCGATGCTCAAATGAGATAGTGCCCATGAATGCTTTTAGGAGAGTTTCTGGCCCAGAGCACTTTTCCATCTCTTCCTCAACTCTACTTGGGGTACCCTCGATCGAGTCTGCCAGAACAGTTCCCTTAAGTGGGGTTACAGTTTGTTCTAAGCAGATTCCTAAAGTTTCCAGATGCCACCAGAACAAGTGAGAACTTGTTGGCTTCAACATCCTTAACCTCAGGCCCTATATTAGGGTTCCGAGAGTCCCTTGAAGAGGAAGGAGATCAAAACAGTCAATCCTAAAGGCAATCAACCCTAAATATTCATTAGAAGGACCAATGCTTAAGCTGAAGCTCCAATACTTTGGCCACTTGATGCAAAGAATAGACTCATTGGAAAAGATCCTGATGCTGGGAAAGACTGAGAGCAGGAGGAGAAGGGGGCAACAGATGAGATGGTTGGATGGCATCACTGACTCAATGGACTTGAGTTTGAGCAGACTTTGGGAGATGGTGAAAGACAAGGAAGCCTGGTGTGCTATAGTCCATGGGGTCGCAAAGAGTCAGACACAACTTAGGGCCTGAACAGCCAGAGAGAGAGAACAGATAGATAGGTAGATTTATTGTAAAATTGGCTCACACAATTCAGAAGCTAAGAAATCTCACTACCTGCCACCTGCAAGCTGAAGACCCAGAAAAATCAGTGGTATAATTCAAAGTCTGAAGGCCTGAAATCCAGGAGTGCCAAAGCTAGTATAAGATCAATGTTGCAATGGAATAACATTCAGCCATAAAAAAGAGATTTCGCCAAATCCAGTAACATGGGTGGACCTAGAGGGTACCGTGCTATATGAAAAACAATCAATTCTTACAGATATAGAGAACATAACTAGTGGTTACCAGCAAGGAGAGGGAAGGGGGAGGGGATTAAGAGGTACAATTATTATATATAAAATAAGCTACAAGGATATCTTTCATTGTATATATATATGTATATGTGTGTGTGGGTGTGTATAAAGACCATGCCTAATCCCTTTCTTTTTAATTATAGTTGATTTATAATATTGTGTTAGTTTCAAGTGTACATCACTGTAGTTCATTGACATATATGGTGGTTTAGTCACTAAGCCATGTCCGACTCTTGCAACCCCATAGGCTGTAGCCTGCCAGACTCCTCTGTCCATGGGATTCTTGAGGCAAGAATACTGGAGTGGGTTGCCATTTCCTTCTCCAGAGAATCTTTCCCACCCAGGACTCAAACCCAGGTCTCCTGCATTACAGGCAGATTCTTTATCAACTGAGCTACAAGGAAAGCTCATTTACATATATGTAATTATATGTGCATACAAATATATATGGGCTTCCCTGGTAGATCAGCAGTAAAGAATCTTCCTGCAATGCAGGAGGTGCAAGTTCAATCCCTGGGTCAGGAGGATACCTTGGAGAAGGGAATGGCAACCCATTCCAGTATCCTTCCCTGGGAAATTCTATAGACAGAGGAGCCTGGCATGATACAAGGGTCGCAAGAGTTGGACATGGCTTAGCGACTAAATCACCATAAGTATACATATCTATAAAATTCTTCAGATTCTCTTCCCTTATAGGTTATTACAAAATATTGAGTATAGTTTCCTATGCTATATAGTAGGTCCTTATTAGTTATCTGTTTTATATATAGTAGTGTGTTCTATGGAAGAAGAGACAAACCAGGATGTTAGGGTTAATATAGCCAGTATTTTATGATTACTATAAATGGAGTTCAATCTGTTAAAAAGTGTGAATCACTATACCACACACCTGTGACATATAATATTGTACACCATTTAAAAAAAAAGACTATAATATTTCTCAACTTCCACATCTGAGAGGCGATGCTGGGAATTCCCATGCAGTCCAATGGTTAGAATTTGGCATTTTTACCCCCATGGCCCAGGGTTCAATCCCTGGTTGGGGAACTAAGATCCCACAAGCTGTGTTGAGTGACCTAAATAAATAAATGAAATGCTTCTCATGTTTGTTTGACCTCTAAACTGGTGCCTGGCTGTTTTTGTTTCTGTCCCTGAGTACTTCCAAAGGCTTATGTTCCAAGGATCAAACTTCAGAAGACACTGAATAAAACGCTGTCTGAGAGGCACAGTTCGCAGTGGCGACAACTGGAAATAACCTGGCTGTGCGTCGCTAGTTGCAGCCAATCTGTTCTCAGAAAATTCTAAGCATCCTATAAAGAGCAGGGAAGGCCCATGAGTGCTGGCATGGAAAATCCCCAACATGTTTCATTATGCGCAAAAAGCAAGGTACAAACTTCCCAAAATGGTCCCATTTGTGTCCATGTGCCTAAGTGCAGGTGGAGGTGAGCTGACACAAGGATGTATAATATATGGAAGCTGAGCTGACACAGGGTGTATGTGGAAGTGTGATAATGCACAGCTCCTTTCTAACACATTTATAAGAAGCTCTTCATGGAGGATTCCTTGCAAAGTATCACTGAAGGTAAGGATAGAAGGCATTTTACTTTTTATTTTATACCATTAAGTACTGTCGAAATTCATTTTCACCAGCTCATTATTTTTATAATTAAAAAGAAAACTAAGAAGGTCTCTAAAAGCCTTGTTAGTTCAACTTCTATAATTTTGTGGTTTCTTGAGCCCCAAATTAAGCCTGGCTTCTTGAAGAGAAATAGTCAAAGCTTACACCCTTGGATTCCCCAGAGTGCTGACTCTTCTATAATTTTCCAGCCTGAGACTGCAGGCAGAGCTAGATACATACACCGTTGGGAATAACCTGCCCCTTTCCTGTGTGTAGGAGTTGGGGGGGGAACCACACTTATGGGCTGCATCTGAGTCTCGAGAGGAAGAAAGAGCCCAGCCAAGTGGTAAGACTGGAACTTGGAATCCCACTGCAAGCAAACACTAACAGGCAAACCACATGTGTGTGTGTTTCAGTCGCTCGGCCATGTCCAACTCTTTTTGATCCCAAGGACTGTAGCCTGCCAGGATCCTCTGTCCATGGGATTCTCCAGGCAAGAATGCTAGAGTGGGTACCCATTCCCTTCTCCAGAGAATTTTCCTGATCTAGGGATTGAACACAGGTCTCCTGCATTGCAGGCAAATTCAAACCATATCTGAGTAGAAAATCCCAGAATCCAAAATCATGTGAGTTGGAAATATGGGTCCACAGAGGAAAAATATGAAACCCAAAGGAGTGAAATGAAAACAACCTGATTCTGAGTCTGAGAGAATTTTCACCACATGACCTTGACTTTCTAAAAAAATGAGGAAGGCATTCCACCTTGTGTTGCCCACATGGAGACAAGAGGAGATTCCTGGCTTCAAGAATGACCAAAGCACAGTTGGGACCTCCCCAGGGGTCCAGTGGTTCAGACTCCGTGCTTTCACTGCATGTGCCACAGGTTCAGTCCCTGGTTGGGGAACTAAGATCCAGCACACCAGCTCACATGGTCAAAGAAAAAGAAAGGGGATGACCAAAGCTAGACACAGCGGACTGAATAAAGTTCAACTAGAAACGGTAAAGCCAAAACTGGCGGAGCGGGAGCAGGGGTGGTGGTGAATCTATTTAACTAATTTAGCCGATGCTCAAGTTACGAAAAAGAAAACAGAAACAGAAACGAACACAAATCAGAGATCAACATAAATGTGTACCAACCGGTAAAGGAAACTGGCGAGAACGATTTCACAGGTTGCCTTTGGTATCTACTCTGAACACCTGGGAGGGATTAACTTCTCAGCCTAGTGATATGTCATAAACTTACCAGTAACCATGAAGCACAAGGATGGTATAAGTGGAGAAGGAATTTTTCCACCAAAGTTAAATGTCTGAAGGACAGAAGGTCTTTGTTTAGTGCCAGAACTTCTGTATATGTTTACAGTGCTTATGGAAGTCTTTATAAGCAGCACTATACTCCCCCTTACCTTATTAAACAGGAAGTGCTGCCCATCAACTAACCTTTTCCTTCAGTTTCTTGTTTGTTTTACTTTCAGAAAAGAAGTCCTTTTTCTGAGTTTCTATACAGAGAGGCCCTTGGAGCTGTTGAAATATAATAGCTCTGCCCCCTTGGTTTCTGGTCCTTGCGTTTGTACTCTGTGTAGGCTTTACAAATCTTGATTAAATGGACACTCTAGAAAGAGCGAGGAATAAGAGCCGTGGGGAAGGGGATGCATAAAGAGGGAAAGGGTACTTTCTCTTTTGACTCTATGAACTTCTGAATGGTTCCGTTTCTTTTCTCTTCTTTGCAAGTTGTTTTCACAACAAATAGTTTGTTATTTTTGTTATCAAACAAACAAAGGCTCTGGTGAGCAAAAATGAGAAAACACCACCTGTTACTTCATTGGATAGGAGCCTGGGGATATTTGGGGTTGTTATTATTGCCATTTTAGATGAGAAAATCAAGTCCCAGAGAGGCTTAGTGAACACATCTAAGACCCTCCAGGGAGTTAGCTGTAGGACAAGGGCATGAACTTGGGTTGTTCTGGTTCCTAGGTCTGTATATCTTCCATTTGGTGGCATGGCCCCTGGCAGTCAGTGTTTTTCCATGAGAGTCAGTTCATCTCTATGTCTGTCTGTCTAGTTTCCCCACCATCATTGCACCTGCTCCTAGCGACTTCTGCTCCCTTCTAAATTTGCTGTTCCTAAACATCAACTCTCTGTGAAACCTAATATAGGAGAAATGTAGAGTGTTCATCCGTGTGCAGGACTGAGGTGTTTCTTCTCTTAAAGATGTAAGCCTGGGACTTTCCTGGCAGTCCAATGGCTAAGGCTTTGCACTCTCAGGGCAGGGGGCCCAGGTTCGATCCCTGGTCAGGAAACTAAATCCCACATGCCGCAACTGAGAGTTTGCATGTCACAACTAAAGACCTCACATGGCACAGCAAAGATCCCATGTGCTGCAACTGAGACCCGGCACAGTCAAGTTAATTAAGTAACATTTTTAAAAAAGATGTGCGCCTTAGTGCATGGCCACTGTGGTGATACTGCCTGCTCTGGAGCCCCTTCCCCTCCTTCCTCATTCCTCTCCTCTTCGAAGCAGCTGATGGAAACTATGATATACATTGAGTCTGTCCATTCATAGTCAGAATACTTAAAAGCAAGCCTAGCTGAGAATGTACTGTTTTGTGATGATCCTAGCTGCTATACCAGGCTTACCTGATAGATAGTTCAGTTGGTAAAGAATTCCCCTACAATGCAGGAGACCTTGGTTCGATTCCTAGGTCAGGAAGTTCCCCATGGAGAAGGGACAGGCAACCCACTCCAGTATTCTTGGGCTTCCCTGGTAGCTCAGACGGTAAAGAATCCACCTGTAATTCGGGAGACCTGGGTTTGATCCCTGGGTTGGGAAGATCCCCTGGAGGTGGGACATGGCAACCCACTCCACTATCCTTGCCTGGAGAATCCCCATGGACAGAGGAACCTGAGGGGCTACAGTCCATTGGGTCACAAAGAGTCAGACATGACTGAACGACTTTTACTAGCTGCTGTAAGAAAGTGAAGAAAGGGAGGGAAGGAGACAAGATTTGGAGAAATTTTGTTTCCAAGATTAAGCCCTAAGAGTAGAGGTGACATTGATGAGAGGCACAGGCGGGTGGCAGAGGATGTAGGCATGAGGTGATGAGGGGAACTCTGGGGTTCCTTCTCCATAATCTTTGTCAGACTCCTACACAATACGTAACCAACACACAATCCAAGTACAAACATTGTGCCTGCCATAAAACAGTTTCCAGAGAAGGATGCTAGCTCCCATTTCAAAGTATTGCCACCTTTAAACTTCTGCTACATGAAAATTCTGGAATCACCAGCATTCAAGAAATCTGCTGGTCAGCCCTGGATACCAAGGCATTCTCCGGTAGGGTCCTCTCTGATGGCAAGTCAAGACACGAAGGCAGGTGAAAGATCCCCAGAGGTCTCCCAAAGCTGGAGAAAGGCCACCTCCTGCCTTGGCCTCAAAGCCACCAACCTGCTGATCCCAGGCCCCCATGAAGAAACACCAGAGCCTGCTGAAGTCCAGGGAGCCTTCTTTGTGGCACAAGTTACTAACCATTCTCTGAACAATAGCACAAACACACAAACTCTCTCCTGCACTTCTTCCCCGTGGTTCATTGCCTATGAATAGTGAAAGTCACTCAGTCATGTCCAACTCTGAAATCCCACAGACTCTAGCCCACCAGGATTCTCTGTTTATGGGATTCTCCAGGCAAGAATAATGAAGTGGGTAGCCATTCCTTCTCCAGGAAATCTTCCTGTCCCAAGGATCAAACCTGGGTCTCCTGTATTGCAGGCAGATTCTTTACCATCTGAGCTGCTAGGGAAGTCCGCTGGATATAGAAAGAAGAGATTTATTACCCTGAGGGCTGTTTCTCCAGGCTATGGCTCTCTACTGCCATGCAATACTCACAAGGGGTGGGACTAATAGGAGAATGCCTATGTGTTGTTCATTAGGAAAATAAAACAACCTGTAAGGCTGGTAATAACCATCCCTGAGAAGAGAGATGAGCAACACTGAGCTGTCAGACCAGCAAAAAGGAATGATTCCCCCATATGGCCTTACATCTCCCTCTGGTTCAGACATCCTGGTGATTCACCCCAGGGCTCATAGGAAAAAGAATCAGCCAGGAAAGATGGATTTATTTCTGGAAGGCAGGCTCCCAGGGCCCTTACAGTGCACTCAGCCCTGTGCTGGGCAACGTGGCACTGCGGTCCCCAAGCTAGCGTGCTTTGGAAACCACTAGGGACCTTTTATACAAAGACAGATCCTAGGGCTTCACTCAGACCTGCAGAGTCAGAAATTAGACATCTGTGATGCTTTTTAAGCTTCCCAGATGATTCCGTTGCAGCTGGCCAAGAGACTGGCATTTAGAAACCACTGTAGTGGGGAATGTAATAGAACAATGAGATAGTTTGTCCTTATGGAACCATAATATAAGCAAAGAGATAAGATTCATTCAAAGGAGGTAGATTTAATTATTCCCTCATCTGTGTTCAAATAGTGCTTTTATACGTCTCTATTATAGCTTTTGTTTCCTTGGATTGGAAATGTTTATTAGTCTCTCTCCTTTACAAGCATTCCGTGAACTATTCAAAGGCAGGGATCATGTTTATTCACCTTGGATACATGTATTCACACAATCATTCATTCCTTTACTTAAACAAATACTGTCTCTTCCAGGTTCTGGATGCTGTTTGAGGTGTTGACAGTGCCACAGAAAACAAGACTAAGAAGTCCCCAGCTTTCCTGGAACCCACATTCTAAAGGGGGTGAGGGTGAGAAGCAATCAAATAAACCAATGAATAAGACAAGTGATATAAAGAAAATAAAACAAAATCGGGGGGAGGAGACTAACAGTAAGGCCAGGATGCAACCTTTAACAATACAGTACTGGGAAGCTCCTCTCACCTTCCCAGGTGGTGCTAATGGTAAAGACCCGCCTGCCAATGCAAGAGAAGTAAGAGTCGTGGGTTCTATCCTCAGATCAGGAAGATCCCCTAGAGGAGGGCATGGCCCCCACTCCAGTATTCTTGTTGGAGAATCCCATGGACAGAGGAGCCTGGAGGGCTATAGTCTATGGGGTTCACACAGAGTCGGATGCAACTGATGCAATTTAGCAGGCATGGGAGTGTTCTCTAAGTCAGTGACACCCTAAATGATGACACAGAGTTAGTGGCCTGAACATCCGAAAAGAGAATCCTAGGGATAAACAGTAAGAGTGAGGCTCAGGGGCAGGAATGAGTTGACATGACTCCCTGCGAATGGAATGGTGACCTGGGAGGCCAAGCCCAGCGATGAATGGGGACAGAAGCAGGAGATGTAGCCAGAGAAGTGGGCAGGGGCCAAATGGCACACAGCCTTATAGACCAGGATGGCAAGTCTAGTTTATTTTCTATTTCTACTTGATTCTAAATACAATAGAATCAAGATTGGGAACTCATGTACACCTGAGATGGAAAAATAAATAAATAAAATAAATAAATAGTAGGCAGTTGTAGAGAAATAAACACAAGTTAACATTTAAATAAATAAATAAATGCAATAGAACACCCCTGGTGGGGTTCAACCACAGGAGGGTTTTAACAATGGTGACAAACCAATCTGATCTAATTTTCTCCTTTAAAACACACTCTAGGACAGGGCTCTCCAACTTCCAGGCCGGAGACTGGTGCCAGCGCTCTACTGGTTCCCTTGCTGTACAAGAGGGCCTTGTTGATTATCTAGTATATGTGTATGTGTTAATCCCATCCTCCTAGAACAGCAGTGTCCAACCTTTTTGGCACCAGGGACGTTTCATGGAAGACAGCTTTTCCACAGATGAAGGGCAGGGGGGACTGGTACCAGTCCCTGGCCTATTAGAAACTGAGCCACACAGCAGGACATGAACAGCCAAAAAGCAAGAGAAGCTTCATCTGTATTTACGGTAGCTCACCATAGCTTGCATTACTGCCTGAGTTCCCCCTCCTGTCATATCAGCAGTGGCATAATAAATGTAAAGTGCTTGAATCATGCCCAAACCATCCCCCTGCCCTTCATCTGTGGAAAAGCTGTCTTCCATGAAACTGGTCCCTGGGACCAAAAAGGTTGGGCACTGCTGCTCTAGGAGGATGGGATTAACATATACAGATATAATAGATAATCAACAAGGCCTCTTGTAGAGCACAGGAAACTCTATTCAATACTCTGTCATAAATGGGAAAAGAATCTGCAAAAAATATATATATGTGTGTGTATAGCTGAACCACTTTGTGGTACACCTGAAACGAACACACCATTGTAAATCAACTATGCTCCAATATAAAATAAAATGTTTAAAAAATCATTTTATTTTGTAGAGAACAAACTGCACTGAGGCAAAAATAGATATGGGGGACCAGTTGGAATGCAGACAGGAACGGTGGGCAAGGGGTAAGCGGTGGTGTAGACATGTGGCCAAACACAGTACACATTTCGGAAGCATCCTTCACATCCCTCAGGCCACTTGATTGATTGGTCCTAAAAAAAAAAACAGGGACGATTCCTAGATTATCGAATCAGCCCAATGGCTGGAACACAAAAATAAGAACTCAGTGAATGATTACTCAACAATTGGATAATTGAGTATAAAACAACTCAACATCGCATCTTGAACATAATTACGTGCCAACATGTCTGCTACAGACAAAAGTGCTCCAGGCCATCAAAAAAAAAAAAAAAAAAAGTCAGTGTGGATTCAGATTGTCTAAGAAGTGGGATTTGAAATTTGACTCCAAAGGTGGATATTACTGGGATTGAGAGACAAACACAAGACAGGATTCTAGGAAAGGAGATACAAATGAGCCTGATATATTTTGGGTAGTTTTTTTGGCTCCAGGATATTTTTCAAGGGTGGGGGTTTCAGAGGAAGCATAGAGACAACTGTGTTGGCAAAGCAGAGATTAGAGACACAGTTGGCTGAATATGAAAACAGAGGAATGCGAAGCATCGTGAATGCCAGGCAGTAGTTTGGATTCAAAAAGCAATAGAGATCCATCAAGGGTTCTTGTCTAAGGCAGCGACATGCTGGCGGTGGGTGATTTATGCTTGAATTTGGACGGTTTGGGGCTGGAGGTGGGAGACACACAGAATTACAGTAGGGTTACAGTAATCTAAGCCCTGGGTTCAATAAACTACCCTCTCCCTAGGGTGTGGGGGGTGGGGAGAGAGTAAAAACAACAGCGCCTGAGTCTGGACCAACTAGGAAGAAACTGATATGCCAGAGGCTCTCAGGGTTGGCCAGAAGGGACTGGGCAGGAGAACGGGGGAGTTGGGGGAGGTGGTCAGGAGGAGAAAGCAATTCCACCCCAAGCCAATAAAGCAGCCTTTCCTGAAGCCTGAGGAGAACACGGGAGCTTTCAGCTGCAGGTGGCTGGGTGCCCTGGGCCAATCTGTGTTTCTTCATCTATTCAATGGACATGAATTTGAGCAAACTCCAGAAGATGGTAAACGACAGAGAAGCCTGGTGTGCTGCAGTCCATGGGATCACAAAGAGTCGGACATGACTGAACAACTAAATAACAACCATCTCTTTCAGATTTCAAAATCTAAGTAGAATTCCTGGTCCTCCCCAGGGCATTTGCAGGAGCCTTGAGTGGTCCTTATCTGTGGGGAACATCCTCCTTAATGAGCAAAGACTTGAAAGACCAGCCAGGACCCAACCCTGGCCTTGGAGCCCTTGCAGGGAGTGTGGGGAGATTGCCCAACTGAAAGTGAAGGAGGGAGAAGCAAGTTCTTTTCCCTTTCACATTCATGGTGCTGCTGGAACATGGCCCTTTCCCACCAAATATACACCACAGATCCGAGTGTGCAAGGACCGTGCCCAAGCCCCCAGTAGTTCACTGTACACCTGGCTCCTTGGAAGCAAGAGGCAACAGAAAAGAGCCGGTGGACTGTGGAGTCAGGTCTCCCAAATGAGAAGAACAGAATGAGAGAGAGACAAAGTCAGCAGCAGCCTCTGGTGGAAACTTGGAGTGTTACAGCCCGGAAGTTGGGGCTTCTCCAACTCAGGAAATGGGGGGAAGCAGGCCTGACAACCAGTAGGCAGCAATAAAACGCCAGATTCCGCTAAAGAGGCTGGGCTGATTCTAAATGCTAACCATCTGCTCAGGAGCCCAGTGGAGCGTGGTGGGTGGGCCATGATTCACCGTCAGGCCACACCCCGGCCACCTGGCTGGGTCACAGAGCAGCCAGTGTTCCCCGTGCTTAGACACAGACGGCAGCTCCCCTCCCCTTTTCTATTTTGGCAGCGCGGCAACTGCATCACGGATGAAGCCTATTAAAGAGTCAGGGCCCTGGCTCATCCTTCTCACATGCAGGCTGCTTGCTTGTACTGCCTCGCACCCCAAGAATGCCCATGGCCTGCAGCAATGACAGAGAAGATGACGGTGGCTGGGTCGTTTGGGGACAGATTACAAAAGGCCTTTGTTAAGGGGTCCTGGGATCCTGAGCAAGGTAGAGACACAACCAACAGTGCGTTAGAAATAAATAGAAGGTAAAATTGATCATCAACAAGGGCTTACTGTAAAGCACAGGGACCTCTACTCCATATTCTGTAATAATTAAATGAGAAAAGAATCTGAAAAAGAATGATACATGTATATGTATAACCGAATCCCTTTGCTATACACCTGAAAACTAACACAATATTGGAAATCAACTCTATTCCAATATAAAATTTTAAAAATTCAATTAAAAAATTAAAAATAAATTAAAATAATCTTACCCAGCTGATCATTTGTCTTCCCCATGACATTTTCAAAGGAGCTCACACCCAAGTGACATGATTATTGGTGGTGCAAGCCGTATGGGACCCAGTTCAGGACTCGTCGGGAGAAGCTGGAATGGAATATGTGGTTTAGGCTCACAGAACTATATGGATCCTTCTGGACCAAACACATGAGCGTGTCTGTGAAAAGAAAGTGAGAAAGGATACAGTGGGCTCAAGCCCTGCCATAACACTCCCACGCTGCAGTGCTCCGAAAGAGCTGTGGCTAGATCGCCCTCTGGAGGCAGGAGGGAGAAGAGCAGCAAACCTGAGCACCAAGGACGTCAGTGTGGTGAGTGAGGAAATGAAACATTGCCTTCTCTGGTGGTTCAGATGGGAAAGAATCTACCTGCAATGCGGGAGACCTGGATTCGATCCCTGGCTTGGGAAGATCCCCTGGAGACGGGAAGGCCTGCCCACTCCAGTATTCTAGCCTGGAGAATTCCAGAGGTTGTATAGTCCGTGGAGTTGCAAATTGCCTGACACAACTGAGCGACTTTCACAAGTCCCACAAGAAGAGCAACATTCTGCCCCCAGGTTTTCCCTGTGATCTGTCTGTCAATGTGCTCCCTTATAATCAGGGCTCTTTCTCTAGCATAGAAGCCTGCAGTACCTTGAGTACCCCAAGTTGAGGGTATCTTCTATACTCCAAAAGTGAATTAATCCAATCGTGAGTCTTTAAAGTGTTCCTCTTTTCCAAATTTCCAAAGGCTACATAAGACGCACAACAATACATCTGTACTCCAGCACCCACACAGCTTCAGAAGGCTTAAATAAAGCAGTATGTGTGCTGAGTTGTTTCCAACTCTCTGTGATCCCATAGACTGTAGCTCACCAGGCTCCTCTGTCCATGGAATTCTCCAGGCAAGAATACGGGGGGTTGCTATTTCCTAATCCAAAGGATCTTCCCCACTCAGGGATGGAGCTCATGTCTCTTGTGTCTCTGGCATTGGCAGGAAGGTTCTTTACCACTGCACCACTTGGGAAGCCCAAATAAAGCAGTAGCATTTCACAAACAAAAGTTAAGTCTCACTTTGCTGCCAATCGGAAATAGAGCAGAGTAGTAAATACCCAGGGAAGAAGAAAAAAAGAATCCTAAACTAATTTGAAAGGAACTTGCTATTGAGCTGACTTGTGCCTCTGTGTGCAAATTTCACAGAGGCTCAAAGTTGTAGTGAGTCTGCTCGAGTCTGAGGTAGATGGCAAGACAGGCCACCCAGGGCACTGACCTTTAGTTCCGTGACCTGACCTGCCAGCACCTAGAGGATGAAGGGTAGTATGGGGAGGGGCTGTGAGCGGATGTGACTCTTTGCGATCCCGTGGACTGTAACCATCCAGGTTCCTCTGTCCATGGAATTTCCCAGGCAAGAATCCTGGAGTGAGTTGCCATTCCCTTCTCCAGGGGATCTTCCCAAATCAAGAATTGAACCCAGGTCTCCTGAATTGCAGGCAGACTCTTTACTATCTGAGTCACCAGGGAAGCCCTGTGAGTGGATGCTGGTTTATTAAATTAGCAATTTCCAGGACTTCCTCAGTGGTTAAGATTCCATGCCCCTGATGCAGGAGGCACAGGTTTGATCCTTGGTTGGAGAACTAAGACCCTGCATGCCACACTGTTTGACAAAAAAAAAAATTTTTTTTTTAAGCAATTCCCAAGAACATCTCCAGAGGCCAAATGAGAATTTGCCTCAACATTCTAGTCCTGGAACATTGACTGAGTTTCACTTCCCCAATGGCTGTCCAAACATCCTCTTCTACCACCAGGATCCCTATGGCAGCACAACTTGACTTCCCCAAATAATAAGATAGCATGTCAAGTACCTGATATCTTCAGGAGTAACGTATCTCCTCCTGAAATCTCCCCGATGCCTCACCTTGTGAATCGCTTCTCTCTACTCAGAAATCCTCTGGCCCCTATCTGCACCTCTCTTGTAAATATAAATGTCTATAACTTCTCTCTCCCCTCAGAAGACTGTAAAATCTTTGAAGACAGAACTAAGAACAGATATCATCGGAACTGTCTTCTTCTTCTTTATATGGGAAAGAGCTCTTCTTCGGAGTCCAGGTATCCACTCGTGGCTCCCACTGCTCTCAGGTGACTCCAACGAGCCTTGCAGAGCTGGAAGACCCAGTCCTATACGCCAGCAGAGCAGGAAGTGGCTTGGCAGGTGTGCTTTGGAGAATGCAAGGAATTTCCCAATTGTGCCTCCAATCTCCCACCTTATTACCTGAAGATCCACTGTTAGTCATACATTCCTTTCCATCTTTGAGGGTTTTCTCTTTGGCAGTTCCCTCTTGTTCTCGTTGCTCCATCACTAAGTCATGTCCGACTCTTTGTGACCTCATGGACTGCAGCACACCAGGTTTCCCTGTCCTTCACTATCTCCTAGAGTTTCCTCTTGAATAAATTCTAAATAACCCAGAGAAGAAAAACAGCTTAGCTCTAAGTATGCAGTGCTTCCGTAGAGGATTTACTGGCTATCAGACATAAGCAAAGGTTTACTCAGTCTGTGACTGTGTTAGTGTTGGTGGGCCAGGCATTAAGGAAGGGATCTGAGAATATGAAAATCCATGAGGGTGAGACTTGTTTTGTTTGCTTCTATAACCCCAGCACCCGAACTGATAGAGAGATAACCCCAGCACCTATTATTGGTGCTCAATAAATGTTTGTTGAAAAACAGGGAATGAATGAGTAAATGAATGACGATAAATCCAGAAGGCAAGTATTCTCCAGGGGAAATGTGGAAGGCCAAAGAACAAGTTTGCTGGGGACAGAATGGTTTCCTTATTCTTCCTGTGTGACCTCCAAGGTGCCTTAGATAGCCTAAGAAATGCTCAGGGAATTCACTGGAACAGCACTCTTGCTCCGTACAGTCTTGCTACGTGACTCTGGAGCTTGGCCCAGGAATAATGCCACTGCCCCCTCCCGGCTGTAACCAGGGGGCCAACGCAGACCAAATACCAGTCTTGCCACCAGGGGGCAATGCAGACCAAACTCTATGGTGTTAGCATCCAACCCTCCGGTGGCTGACTGACAGCAGGGGGCTCTCAAATGCCATTTTGGACCACCAAATACAGGACTTCCTTTCTTGCCCAGTCGTTAATATCAAAATCTCACCTGAACAGCTTTGTTTCTCAGACCTGCTGCAACAGAGACAGTGGTTTAACTGCTACACTGAAATCCACTCAATCAATACAAACAGTTGCTTGTGTTTTGGGAAAAGAAAGCTGTGGTCACTGTGAGGGACGCTCCCTACTATTATTTTCTGAGCAGCTAAGATGTTACCCCTGAGGAGCCTGAAGCAACGTATGGATGATTCGTATTTAACTGGTAAGTAAGATGCAGCGAGTACCGCATAACATCTATGGAAAGCCCGCAGAAGCTTTCCCAGGAACAATGCCAAGCGCTAGACTATTATCTAGTATTTTGAATCAAACTGGGTCAGGCCCTCCGACAGTATTCTGACCGCTTCATTGTTAAATCATGAAAAAGAGCTGAGAGCAGGAAAGAGGCAGGCTCAAGATAAAGAAGGAAGCCAAAAAAGAAGTATTTATTTATCTGGGTACTGTGTCCCATTAGGCAAATAATATACTGTATTTACTTAACCTCTACTGGACTATCATTAACACCCATTTTCTCACATGAGAAAGTAGACTCCTAAAGGGATTACAACACTCTTTGCTGTGTTTCACTTGCTCTTTCATTTAGCATTTGTTTTGAGTCAGGATCTCTGCAAAGCAATAGGGATGTTGAGACTACAAAATAAGACTTAAGGTGAGTAGACAAATAGACACAGAGATTATTACTACTGAGTGTAGTGAAGATTATAGCTTCAGTCCTACTTTAAGCCAAGGCTTTTTCTTTTACTCCATTTGATGCCTTCTACTAATAGCCAGCCCCTTTCCCAAGGGCAGGGTCCTTCATGTCCTATTTGTATCTGCGTTATTTAGACTAGTACCTTGTTCTACTCCTTAAACGACTGGGTGACCAAATAATGGAGAGATGAAAGATGGATGGATGGATAGATGAATGGATGGATGGATGGATAAGTAGATGGACAAATGAGCAGATGAATGAATGAGTGAATCCTGGAGATCATAAATTAAAAAGGGGAGAGAAATGAAGTAATATTCAGTGTTGGGCCTTCTTCATAACTATATTTTCATTATTTTCAGATATTTTCTCTCTCTCTGTTTGCTATAAACCACTTGAAAGCAAAGAGACTTCCCTGCATGTTTCTTACTCACAGAACCCACTTCAGTGTTGGGTGCGCCCCAGATGCTCAGTAACTTGTGTGATAAGAAGACACATCCAAGACTGAATTCATCCTTAACTCCTGGTCCTTTGATACTTTATGGGAGTGAATATGAATCTTCTTCCTCTCAAGCAAAGAGCAAGAACAAGCCATACAGAAGCCAAGGGCCTGGGGGTCTGAATTCTGGGTCTTGGAGACCTCACCCCTGGAATAAATTAATGAGAGCATTTAGAATAAGAATCCCAGAGGTCCCCGTCCTGACAGGAACCTCCCAGCTGTGTCTGGAGGAAAGCCCCGAGCAACTTGTGGGCTCCAGGCATTCACAAGCGTCCACCAGTGGGATGGGCAGATCACCCCCAATACCAAAGAGGGGACTGTGGGAGCAGGGCTGGCTGCTCAGGAGCAGGGAGGGGAGGAAATGGGAGTGGGAACCCTTTGGCACATCCAGCCCTGACAGCTCTGAGTATGCCCTCCTTATGTGGCCCCAGGAGTCACTCCTGAGCCCTCAGACCCAGGACAGGGCCTATAAGGAGGCAAAGGTCACACTTGGGGTTTCTGAAGCGCTGAATCTTGCCCTGGCATTGTAACTAATAAATTTGAATTCCTTTTAGGCCCCATCTCCTTCCCTGAATCTCAGTTTGCTAATCCCTAGGGAAAAAAAAAAAAAAGGAGTCCTGAGGCGTTTCCGGGAGTTAGTGCATGAAAGCACTGTGCACACGACATGAACTCAGCAAGCGTGAGCCTGTCCCTCCTCCTTCACCAGCTTTTGACATTGCCCCACCATTTCCTCGTGGGAGAAATGGAGACAGCAGCCCCCAGGCCAGCCTCATCCTGGAAACACTGTGTAGGTCATGTGAAAGAAGAGATACGAAACCTGGAAAGTCTTACAGGCAAGCATGAAAAGTGAGTGTTAGTAGCCGTTCAGTCATGTCGAGTCCACCAGGCTCCTGTCCATGGGATTCTCCAGGCAAGAATATTGGAGTGGGCTGCCATGCCCGCCTCCAAGGGATCTTCCCAATCCAGGGATCAAACCCGGGTCTCCGGTGTTACAGGCAGATTCTTTACCATCTGAACCACCAGGGAAGCACAAAGTAGACCGGCAAAGAAAATGCAAAAGTCAGGTTAAATTTGAAGAAGACAATGGCGCCCCACTCCAGTACCCTTGCCTGGAAAATCCCATGGACGGAGGACCCTGGAAGGCTGCAGTCCATGGGGTCACTGAGGGTCGGACACGACTGAGCAACTTCACTTTCACTTTTCACTTTCATGCATTGGAGAAGGAAATGGCAACCCACTCCAGTATTCTTGCTTGGAGAATCCCAGGGATAGGGAAGCCCGGTGGGCTGCCATCTGTGGGGTCGCACAGAGTCGGGCACGACTGAAGCGACTTAGCAGTAAGGTTAAATTAACACAGAATAGAGCAGGCCAGGCGGTGCAAATCGGAGGTGACCGAATCGCCTCAGTCTTACCTGTCTCTGGAGCTTTCCCCACCAGCCCACCTGGCAAACTCTTACAGTTCCTCCAGGCATTGGAGAGGCTTCTCCATACTCCTCAGAGATGACTGGAGGGGCTGATGGGCCTGGAGATAAGCAGTCTTCACAGGAGCTCAAATTCCACGCATCAGTGCAGGCTTACTGCCCCTTTGGCCTCTCAAGGGGCCTGGGTTCCTGCCTCCTCTGGACTTTGTCTCAGTGACTGGGAAGAGGTCGGGAAGACTGAAGCTACTGGCCCTTCAATGTCTGTGAACATTCTAGAATAAAATCTGCTCAAGGAGCTCCCCTTTCATGAAGTCACCCTAGACAGAAATTGGCAGAGCCAGTTCCTCCCTGTGGGAGACAGGCAAGGTGACAGAGGCTGGGCTTGGAATGGGGAGTGGGGACTGACAGCCAGGTCTGAGTCTCACTCTAGAATCCTGTGTGACCTTGAATATGTTCCTCAACTCTCTAGACCTTGTTTTTTTTTTTTTTTTTTTTTTTTAATGTTCAAGGTAATAATGATTGTTTCAAGACTTAAATAACTAAATATAAATATAGGGTATAAAACAATGTCTGTCTCAATAAAGTTAAACTAAATAAATGAAGGGATGAGTGACTCTCAAATCTCAGGACCGGAAGGAGATTTGGGGCTAGCTGGAGGTGGCCCCAATAAACAGCAGTTTTCAACAGCTCAACCAGGAATACCTGTTAACCCTCTGAAGAAGGAATGGGGAATGGAGTTTGGTTGGGAGAAGGGGGGACATATGGATAGGAAAAAGAGGAAAAAGATCATTCAAAAGCTCATTGCCAAAAACAAAAGCTCACAGACATACAGAACAGACTTATGGTTTCCAAAGGGGAAAGGGTAACAGGGAGGGAAGAACTGGGAGTTTGGGATTATCAGATGCAAACTAGTATATATATTAGGATGGATAAACAACCAGGTCCTACTCTATAGCACAGGTAACTATATTCAATATCCTGTGATAAACCGTAATGGAAAAGAATATATGTATGTATAACTGAGTCACTTTTCTGTATAGCAGAAATTAACAAAACATTGTAAATCACCTATACTTTAATAATTTTTTTTAATAACCTCTGTTCAATGTCCTCCAATGGCTCCCACTTATTCAGGTCTGAATGCCCCAGCCAGTGTCTGAGGCCACCTTGGCTTGACCCAGCCTAACTCCCCACCCTGACTTCTCTCCTCACCCACAACCCTCACCTCCACTGAACCAATCTGCTCACCAGTGCCTGGATAGACCCAGCATGTTTCGTGGATGCAGGAAAATGAACCCCCAAGACCCAGCAGCTCCTTCTCACCCTCATGTGGCCCCTCAGGGATCTCTTCTTCCCCCAGCTCAGCACTTTGCTGCACCGCTCATTTTAGCCCTTTTCACTGTCACTGTTCAAATATCAGGCTGAGTCTCTGCAACTAGGCTGTAAGCTCCACAGGGATAAGAATACGTATGTGTGTGTGTGTGTGTGTGTTTATTTTCACATTTTTATATGAATACCTATGTATTCAAGACTATAGTATTGACCTGTCTATATATTTATAGGGCTTCCCAGGTAGCATGAAGTGAAGTCACTCAGTCGTGTCTGACACTTTGTGACCTTGTGGACTGTAGCCCACTCAGGCTCCTCTGTCCATGGAATTCTCCAGGCAAGAATACTGGAGTGGGTCGCCATTTCCTTCTCCAGGGGATCTTCCCAACCCAGGGATCAAACCTGGGTCTCCTGCATTGCATGCAGATGTTTTATCCTCTGAGCCCAGGTAGCATAGTGGTAAAGAATCCACCTGCCAATGCAGGAGACACAAGAAACGTGGTTCAATCCCTGGGTCAGGAAGATCCCCTGGAGGAGGAAATAGCAACCCACTCCAGTATTCTTGCCTGCAAAATTCCATAGACAGAGGAGCCTGGCAGGTACAGTCCATGGGGTCACAAAGAGTCAGACACGACTGGGCGCGCGCACACACACACACACACACACACACACACACACATACACACAAATACAGGAGTAGGTACCAGTATTCATCAGGGGCTTTTCCCAGTCAGAGACTGAACCCAAGTCTCCTGCTTTGCAGGCAGTTTCCTTACCATCTGAGCCACCAGGGAAGCCCTCATTTATGTGCATATCCCTTCTTTATCCATATCAATATCCAGATGTACGTTTAGGTAGAATTATAGTTGGATAGATATAGACAGATTGCCCACAGAACAACCTCTCCATCCCATGTATGTGCCTCTTTAAATGAGACTTTGAGCCACCCAGCAAAAACCAATGTCTGTGTCTCCTTTCCTGGAACCTCAGCCTGCTCTGTGGCTTGCTTTGCACCTAGACATGAGAACTAGAATACAACAGATGTGCCCCTGTATGCCTTCCTAGTCTAGGTCTCAACAGTGTTTACAACTCCTGTTTTCACTTGCTGAGATTACAAGTCTGCCATTGCCACATGACAAAGGCTGAGCTAGCCTTCTTGAAGATCATAGATCTGGGGAGAGAGCCTGGATGACAACTGGAGGGACCACCGGACTGTGAATGAGGTTGTTCCAGACACCCCCCAGGCCCACCATGTGACTGCAGGTGTATCAGTCACCCCTGGGAGAAAGCACCCAACCTGACAACAGCTTGTCTTCTGTTTACTGTCAGGATATCCTTCCCAAGCTGAGGCCAGCTTGAAGTATCGACCCTGGCCAATTTCAGAGGAAATAAGACGGTTGACGTTTTAAGCCACCAAGTTTGTGGGGGAGTTTTGATACAATGCAAAAACATTAATATAGGTGTGTGTGTTTAATGTGTCTGTGTGAATAGTTGAATGCTATGTAGATATTACCATCAGAATTAGTTGAGTCAAAGACAAATATCATATGATATTGGTTAATGTAGAATCTTTTAAGAAAAAAAAAAGATACAAATGGACTTATTTACAAACCAAAAAGAGACCCACAGGTAAAGGGAATAAACTTATAGTTACCAAAGGGGAAACAGGGAGGGATAAATCGGAATATGGGTTTAGCAGATATAAGCTATTATGTATAAAATAGGTAACCAGTGAGGACCTACTGTATATCACAGGGAAATATACTCAATATTTTGTAATAACCTATAAAGATGATACTTTCAGGGATCATTGCTATAGTTAGTAATAACCTATAAGAGAAAAGAATCTGGAAAAGAACAGATATATACTTATAACGGAGTCATTGTGCTGTATACCTAAATCTAACATGACTTTGTAAATCAACTATACTTTAATTCTAAAATTCTTTTAAATAGTGATTTTTAAAAAATAATTAGTTAAATAAATGAGTGGGTGAGTTCAAAGGCTTAATATGTTCCAATTCTGAGTCCATTAGTACAGAATCTGTTTGGTGGAGCTGACTTTACCCCTTTCTGTCTTCTCTCAGAAAGAGAAAAAAGTAACTGGGATTTGAAAGTAATTTACCTGCTTCTTCTTAGGGATATTAGAGATGTCGAGGAAGGGCCTAACTCATTGCTTTTCCTTCAACTCATGAAAGCCTCCAAAGTGTGGTATCAGGAAAATGAACTAGAAACTGGGAAATAGCTGCTGCGGGCCTTGTTTTACTCCTCATTGGCTGTGTCCTTGAATACTATCAGTTTCCTCTCTCTGAGCTTCAATTTCCCTCTCTCTGTGTAAAAACTGTCATTAGAGAGCTTAAAGTCCTCTCTCATCTGTTTGTTGTTCTTGTTCAGTTGCTAAGTGATGCCAGACTCTTTGCGACCCCATGGACTGCAGCAGGCAGACTTCCTCTGTCCTCCACTCTCTCCCACAGTTTGCTCAAATTCCTGTCCATTCAGCTGGTAACATTACACAACATTACCCGAATTGTTGGTTAGGATGCTTTAACTCTCTTCATTCGCCTCATGGCATATTCCTTTGAGAACTAGCTTCCAATGAGCTTAATTTGGATGGGGAGTGCCTTTGTATTTGAGGGGACAGAAAATAGGACTCAAAAAAGGGAGCTGAGGCCCCTTAGATTTTACCATAAAGCAGGATGTAGACACAGCAGATGCAGTTGGGAGGCTGGCTTGAACACCTGGTTATACTGAATCTCAGATTTTGATTCTCTTATGATGATCTGCTTGGCAAACTTTAACTGGAATTTCTAGGAGATGATGGTTTATAAGATGATCCTGAGTAGGTTTCAGAAATAGCTATGGGGAAAGACAATTTTCATCCTGGTGTCTGACTGGAGTATGCAAAGAACAAATTATGCCTGCTTTCACTGCCTTCCATCAACTGTGACGATTTTTTGATGATGATAAAGGCCAGCCACCATGGAAGGTCTATCTTCCCAGTCGCCTTACACTGGAGATGCTGTTTGTCTCATTTTAAATGTGAAGAAATGGAAACAGTGGTGAGGTAGGTTGTCCAGTATCACATAATTAAGAAGCTCAATGTCAAGATATGCATGCAGGCTCAGTCGTGTCCGACTCTTTGCAACCTCATGGACTGTAGCCCGCCAGGCCCCTCTGTCCATGGGACTTCCCAAGCAAGAATACTGGGGTGGGTTACCATCCCCTCCTCCAGGGGATCTTCCCAACCCAGGGACTGAACCCAAGTATCGTGCATCTCCTGCACTGGCAGGCACATTCTTTATCACTGGGTCAAAGCCAAGGAGCAAATCCAAATGTATCTGATTCTAAAACACAACCTTTTTCACCATACTATATCATCCTTGGCACCACCCAGAGTCTTCTGTTTCCTGCCAGAATCTTCTTCTAGAAAAGGGAGGGACTTTTTACAAAACAGGCTTAACACCTAAGTCAGAGGGCTGATATGAGCACTGAGCAGACTATGAGTGGGGCCATCTTCATGTGACTCTTTCATACCGACTTCACATGGAACCTGACTTAGATCCACTCTATTCTCAATTCTATCACTTAAAAAAAGGAGGTATTATATAATGTAAGTGAATAAAGATACATCAGTTCAGGTCAGTTCAGTCGCTCAGTCATGTCCGACTCTTTGCAACCCCATGGACTGCAGCATGCCAGACTTCCCTGTCCATCACCAATTCCTGGAGCTTACTCAGACTCATGCCAATTGAGTCAGTGATGACATCCATCCATCACATCCTCTGTCATCTCCTTCTCCTCCTGCCTTCAACCTTTCCCAGAATCAGGGTATTTTCAAATGAGTCAATTCTTTGCATCAGGTGGCCAAAGTATTGGAGTTTCAACTTCAACATCAGTCCTTCCAATGAATATTCAGGACTGATTTCCATTAGAATGGACTGGTTGGATCTCCTTGCAGTCCAAGGGACCGTCAAGAGTTTTCTCCAACATCACAGTTCAAAAGCATCAATTCTTCGATGCTCACCTTTCTTTATAGTCCACTCTCATATCCATACATGACTACTGGAAAAACTATAGCCTTGACTAGACGGACCTTTGTTGGCAAAGTAATGTCTCTGATTTTTAACATGCTGTCTAGGTTGGTCATAACTTTTCTTCCAAGGAGTAAGCATCTTTTAACTTCATGGCTGCAGTTACCATCTGCAGTGATGTTGGAGCCCCCCCAAAATAAAGGATACTGTCACTGTTTCCACTGTTTCTACATCTATTTGCCACGAAGTGATGGGACTGGATGCCATGATCTTTGTTTTCTGAATGCTGAGTTTTAAGTCAGTTTTTTCACTCTCCTCTTTCACTTTCATCAGAGGCTTTTTAGTTCCTCTTCACTTTCTGCCATAAGGGTGGTGTCATCTGCATACCTGAGGTTATTGATATTTCTCCTGGCAATCTTGATTCCAGCTTGTGCTTCTTCCAGCTCAGCATTTCTCATGATGTACTCTGCATAGAAGTTAAATAAACAGGGTGACAATATACAGCCTTGACGTACTCCTTTTCCTATTTGGAACCAGTCTGTTGTTCCATGTCCAGTTCAAACTGTTTTTTCCTGACCTGCATATAGGTTTCTCAAGAGGCAGGTTAGGTGGTCTGGTATTTCCATCTTTTTCAGAAATTTCCACAGTTTATCATGATCCACACAGTCAAAGGCTTTGGCATAGTCAATAAAGCAAAAATAGATGTTTTTCTGGAAAGCTTGCTTTTTTGATGATCCAGTGGATGTTAGCAATTTGATCTCTGGTTCCTCTGCCTTTTCTAAAACCAGCTTGAACATCTGGGAGTTCATGGTTCACGTATTGCTGAAGCCTGGCTTGGAGAATTGTGAGCATTACTTTACTAACGTGTGAGATGAGAGTAATTGTGCGGTAGTTTGAGCATTCTTTGGCATTGCCTTTCCTTGGGATTGGTATGAAAACTGAACTTTTCCAGTCCTGTGGCCACTGCTGAGTTTTTCCAAATTTTCTGGCATATTGGGTGCAGCACTTTCACAGCATCATCTTCCAGGATTTGAAATAACTCAACTGGAATTCCATCACCTCCACTAGCTTTGTTCGTAGTGATGCTTCCTAAGGCCCACTTGACTTCACATTCCAGGATGTCTGGCTCTAGGTGAGTGATCACACCATCGTGGTTATCTGGGTCATTAAGATCTTTTTTGTATGGTTTTTCTGTATATTCTTGCCATCTCTTCTTAATATCTTCTGCTTCTGTTAGGTCCCTACCATTTCTGTCCTTTATTGAGCCCATCTTTACATGCAATGTTCCCTTGGTATCTCTAATTTTCTTGAAGAGATCTCATCTTTCCCNTGAAGATCTTTTTTGTACAGTTCTTCTGTGTATTCTTGCCATCTCTTCTTAATATCTTCTGCTTCTGTTAGGTCCCTACCATTTCTGTCCTTTATTGAGCCCATCTTTGCATGAAATGTTCCCTTGGTATCTCTAATTTTCTTGAAGAGATCTCATCTTTCCCATTCTATTGTTTTCCTCTATTTCTTTGCACTAATCACTGAGGAAGGCTTTCTTATCTCTCCTTGCTATTCTTTGTAAATCTGCATTCTAATGGGAATACATTTCCTTTCTCCTTTGCTTTTTGCTTCTCTTCTTTTCACAGCTATTTGTAAGGCATCCTCAGACAGCCACTTTACTTTTTTGCATTTCTTTTTCTTGGGGATGGTCTTGATCCCCATCTCCTGTACAATGTCACGAACTTCTGTCCATAGTTCATCAGGCACTCTATCAGATCTACTCCCTTAATCTATTTCTCACTTCCACTATATAATCATAAGGGGTTTGATTTAGGTCATACCTGCATGATCTAGTGGCTTTCCCCACTTTCTTCAATTTAAGTCTGAATTTGGCAATAAGGAGATCTTGATCTGAGCCACAGTCAGCTCCCGGTCTTGTTTTTGTTGACTGTATAGAGCTTCTCCATCTTTGGCTGCAAAGAATATAATCAGTCCGATTTCGGTGTTGACCATCTGGTGATGTCCATGTGTAAAGTCTTCTCTTGTGTTGTTGGAAGAGGATGTTTGCTCTGACCAGTGCATTCTCTTGGCAAAACTCTATTAGTCTTTGACCTGCTTCATTCCGCATTCCAAGGCCAAATTTGCCTGTTACTCCAGGTGTTTCTTGACTTCCTACTTTTGCATTCCAGTCCCCTATAATGAAAAGAGCATCTTTTGGGGATATTAGTTCTAGAAGGTCTTGTAGTCTTCATAGAACCATTCAACTTCAGCTTCTTCAGTATTATTGATCAAGCATAGATTTGTGATATTGAATGGTTTGCCTTGGAAATGAACAGAGATCATTCTGTAGTTTTTGAGATTGCATCCAAGTACTGCATTTCAGACTCTTTGGTTGACTATGATGGCTACTCCATATCTTCTGAGGGATTCTTGCCCACAGTAGTAGATATAATGGCCATCTGAGTTAAATTCACCCATTCCAGTCCATTTTAGTTCACTGATTCCTAAAATGTCAATGTTCACTCTGCCATTTCCCATTTGACCACTTCCAATTTGCCTTGATTCAGGGACCTAACTTTCCAGGTTCCTATGCAATATTGCTCTTTACAGCACTGGACCTTGCTTCCATCACCAGTCACCTCCACAACAGGGTGTTGTTTTGGCTTTGACTCTGTCTCTTCATTCTTTCTGGTGTTATTTCTCCACTGACCTCCAGTGGGCACCTACCATCCTGGGGAGTTCCTCTTTCAGTGTCCTCTCTTTTTGCCTTTTCATACTGTTCATGGGGTTCTCAAGGCAAGAATACTGAGGTGGTTCAGATGCATACATGGCTCCAGAAGCTTGGAGCCCTCATCTGAAAACTCCTAAAATTTGACTTCAGCTCCTCCTCCCAAACCAAAAGCAGTCAGAGGATCACTGCAATATTGGGCCCGTGGACAAGGAAATATAGGACATGGTCCCTATCCCCAGGGAACATAAAGTCAACATAAAAACACACAAAATATAAATTTGAGCTTTGTGGTACTAACTTCAAGTATAAGATGAACGAGAAAAGAAAGATCTTTAAGGATTAGAGGGGAAAGGCAAAATAAGAATTTTGAAAAAAAAATAAGAGTTTGAATTGAGCCTTGAAGGAAAAATTGTTTGATCAAGAGAAGAAGGAAGGGCTTACTTACTTAGCAGTGGGAGTAGCATGAGGGAAAGCCTAGGAGCGAGGAGGATGGGCTGTGCTCAGTCACTAAGTCATGTCTAATTCTTGGCAACCCCGTGGACTATAGTCTGCCAGGCTCCTCTGTCCATGTAATTTTCTAGGCAAGAATACTGGAAGAGGTTGCCATTTCCTCTTCCAGGGGATTTTTCCAACCCAGGGATCAAACCTGAGTCTCCTGCATTGGCAGACAGAGTTTTTACCATTATTCCACCTGGGAAACCCACAAGGGAGGAGAGTAGAATGTAAACCTTTTGGGGTCTGGGAGCTATCTGGGACCTAGTAGGAGAAAACCACGAGTGGCCCCATAGTGAGCAAGAAAGCCAGAGATCAGCAAAAGTACACATGTTTGACACCCAGGCTGCATCCACCCATCCACCACACTTTCTAGAAGGCTGAGTCATGCTTTCTACCCACACAGACCCATAGAGACAGATATGTGCATCTGCCTGTGCACGCGCATGTGCACACACACACCCTACTTTTTGTTCCTGTCGGAAACCAGCCTCTGAGACTGCTGTGGATTCCAGAGGAGGGTGGGGAGGACCAAGACAGCAGATTGCTGAGGCTCTAATTACATATCTTTGAGGTGGAAATTTAGTAAAACCACAGACTTGGAACAACATAAAAGTGCATAAAACAGCCTCATCCGTTCATTATGCAAAGGAATTGCTCATTTATGGAGCCTGGATTACAGTAGAGAGCTTATAAAGCAAGCAGATAGTGTTTTATGGATTCCCATAAGCACCAGCACATTCTTACCATGGAGAGCACACCTGTTGGATGCAGCCGAACCAATGTATGCGTGGGCCCCCCACCCACTGAGGGATGGCGTCCCAGTGCCACCCCCAGGAGTGATGAGGAAGGACTAGGACCAAAAAGGAGCTCCCCGAGGGTGCCTTGCATTTAATTATCCTGAGATCATAGAGAAAATCTTCACCAGCAGAGCCATCTATTATGATTTAAAATAATATAAATCTTTAAGATTATCGTGTATGTGTTCTCAGTCATGTGTGACTCTTTGCAACCCCACGGACTGTAGCCCGCCAGGCTCCTCTGTCCGTGGCATTCTCCAGACAAGAATTCCAGAGTGCGTTGCCATTTCCTCCTCCAGGGGATCTGCCTAACTCAGGGATTGAACCCACGTCTCCTGCATTGGCAGGGGAATTCTTTACCACTGGATTATCATACTGGGGGCAAAAACAAAAAAAAACTTAGGAAAAGGAGAAGATGCTTAGTCACTAACAGAGTCATCTATTGGTGATTCAAGGAATTCCCTGGAAGTTGGGTCCTCCAGTTTAAAAAAAAAAAAAATCTTGAATCTAACTCATTCTAGTTTTCCTTTTAAATATTTTATTGTCTACTTTCCTTTTCCTTTACATAAAATTGCTTTGAGGAATGATTAAGTCTCCAGAAGAACATTTCTCAAAGTACGTTCTTATAGAATACCAATTTACAAGGAAAAAAAAAATGTTTGGTGGTTAAATACATTAGGGAAACTTTAAATTCACACTCCATACCACTCCCTTTGTAATGTATATGGACATTGACACTAATGTGTTACAGACTCTCAAAAGTCTTGCAATAAAGCAAGTTAACTTATATTTAAAGTTAACTTATATTCAGTGTTTCTAAAGTTTAAGTAATCAAGAAAGCTGACAACCCACTCCAGTATTCTTACTGGAACAGCCCATGGACAGAGGAGCCTTGGCGGTCTATAGTCCTTGGGGTTTCATGCCTGAGCACACACGCGTGAGGGTGGAGAGAGATGGGTTGTAGCAGTAAACTGGTAAAACTGGAAAAAAAAAAAGAAACCTGATGATTTTTTGTTAGTTTGCTTTATGTGGTTTTTTATTTAACAAAACATCTATTTTCATCCTGAAGAATCAGTGTTTTATATAAAAATCTTTGAGAAATAATGACTTTTTTGGTTGATTTTTCAGTTTCTGTATTTGGATGTAAATTTGAAGATTGTTCAGTGATTTTTTAAGACCTTTTTCTTGATCCTTTTGTTTTAGTGCAGCCTGGTAACATTCTGCCCTAATCCTATTATACAGAGTTGCATTACTTACCCATAAAGAGATTTGATTACTAGGTTTCTGGGTGGAACTAGGGGACTCTTGAATCACAGGATTTCTGAGACTTAAAAAGTCACACTCTGGTCCCCAGAGAGGGAAATAGAATCAGAACACACCTGTGTACCAACGTGAAGACATATTACGTATCAGAGTGTCCTATGTGTGTATGTTTAAAAATGATAGTGAAACTGGATAAAACACAAAAGCCCATCCATAGATAAATGGATAAATCAACTGTGGTATATCCATGCAGTGGAATGCTACCCATCAATCAAATGGGTAAAGCGTGATGCCAACGTCATGGATTAACATCATCATGTTGGCTAAAAGAAGAGTGCATACTATAAAATTCAGCCACAGAAAGTTCTAGGAAATACAGACTAAGGTATAGTGAAAGAAACGGGCTTCCCCGGTGACTCAGTAGTAAAGAGTCCGCCTGCCAATGCAGGAGACTCAGATTCGATCCCTGGGTCGGAAAGATCCCCTGGAGAAGGAAATGGCAACGTGTTCTGATATTCTTGCCTGGAGAATCCCACAGACTGAGGAGCCTGGTAGGCAACAGTCCATAGGGTGGCCAAGAGTTGGACACAACTAGGTGACTGAGCACACATACACATAGTGAAAGAAAGCAGATAAGGGGTTGCCTGGGGGAGCAGAGGGAAGGAAGGGACACCGGAAATCTTCAGGTGTGGGCAATGGAAATATTGAGCATTACTTTGCTAGTAATCACCTCTACTAGCTTTGTTCATAGTGATGCTTCCTAAGGCCCACTTGACTTTGCACTCCAGGATGCCTGGCTCTAGGTGAGTGGTCACACCATCGTGGTTATCTGGGTCATGAAGATCTTTTTTGTATAGCTCTTCTGTGTATTCTTGCCACCTCTTCTTAATATCTTCTGCTTCTGTTAGGTCCATACCATTTCTGACCTTTATTGAGCCCATCTTTGCATGAAATGTTCCCTTGGTATCTCTAATTTTCTTGAAGAGATCTCTAGTCTTTCCCAGTCTATTGTTTTCCTCTATTTCTCTGCATTGACCACTTTAGGAAGACTCTCTTATCTCTCCTTGCTCTTCTTTGGAACTCTGCATTCAGATGGACATATCTTTCCTTTTCTCCTTTGCCTTTTGCATCTCTTCTTTTCCCAGCTATTTGTAAGGCCTCCTCAGACAACCATTTTGCCTCTTTGCATTTCTTTTTCTTGGGGATAGTTTTCATCACTGCCTCCTGTACAATGTTATGAACCTTTGTCCATAGTTCTTCAGGCACTCTATCTATTAGATCTAATCCCTTGAATCTATTTGTCGCTTCCACTATATAATTGTATGGGATTTGATTTAGGTCATGCCTGAATGGTCTAGTAGTTTTCCCTACTTTCTTCAACCAAAGTTTGAATTTTTGCAATAAGGAGTTCTTGATCTGAGCCACAGTCAGCTTCCAGTTTTGTTTTTGCTAACTATATAAGGCTTCTCCATCTTTGGCTGTAAAGAATATAACCAATCTGATTTCAGTATTGACCACCTAGTGATATCCATGTACCCAACTTGCCTTGATTAATGTTTCTGGTTGTCAGTGACTTTTAGACAATCAAGGTTGGTCAGCAAGTGAATGAATGAGTTTAGGGCTGTGATGGGTTCCATTTGCAGACATTGGCTTCTGAGTTCCTTTATTGATCACTCAGGTAAAAGGAACTGTTTTTCTATCATTATTTTGTCATCAATGGAAGAGGCCTTGAAAGAACTTCATCTGGTTTTTAGAAGTTTCAGAGATGCAAAGCAGTCGGTCCATTGACTTGTCATTGATGACAGTTTCTCCAGAGGTAGTATGGGCTAGGGGACCAGACTTCACTGATCAAAACTTGGCTCATCCTCACTGGCTGAACATTCTTGGTGTGGTAATTTCATTTTTACTGTGTCTTTGGGAAATCAGACACTTCAGAGATGTAACAGATTTAAAGGACTAAAAAGACAGCTCACCTTGGGGAAACTCAAGCTGGAAAAGAGTTTCATTTCTAATATGAAAAAGTGGGAACATTCCTTCTTATTCTGGCAGCTGAATTTTCCTATACAAGAGAGAATGATATTGTGGGCACTTTAAATGGGTGGATAAGAGTCTGAGGAAGAAAAACAGGAGAGGAATGGGGACAAAAATGAGAATTGGCCACAGGACAGATCTTTGACAAGTGTGTGACCTTGAGCACATTCATAGCTCTGAGTCTCCTCTGCAAAATAGAATAATTAGTAACCACACTGTCATTTTCAAAAGTAAATTAACAAAACATTTGAAAAAATTTCCCACTGCAATGCCCAGTACGTATTAAGGGCAAAATGTCATTTTCTTTCCCACCTTCCAGACACAAGTAGCCTATTAAGCATTCTGCTAGGAGGAGGCCCATAACTTCATCGGCATGTACAGTTCCACTGTAGTTACTGTTTAGTCACTCAGTCGTGTCTGAGTCCTTTGTGACACAATTGACTATAGCTGGCCAGGCTCCTCTGTCCATTGAATTTTCAGGCAAAATTGTTTTTGCCCGGAGTGAGTTCCCATTTCCTTCTCCAGGGGATCTTCCCAATCCAGGGACTGAATCTGTGTCTCCTGTATTGCAGACAGACTGTTTACCACTGAGTCACCAGGAAAGCCTATATAAAGGTCTGTGTATCCAGAACTGATTCAGTGGCACTGCTTAAATCCTCCCCAAACCATGAGGCTCCTAGATCTGTATCCATGCTTAACTAATCCACTTAAGACATCTTTCCCTAGTGACCCATTGCCTCTGGGACTGACCCCACAAATGTAGCAAGGCTCTCCCACCACCACAGGGCTTTGTCCTTCCATTTCCCTTCCATTTCCTCTACAGGGACGCCTCTGGCTTTCTGACCTCTGCTGCCCACCATCCGCACCCCATCTTCAGCCTTGCTTCCTTTCATTCTTTTCCCTCCTTCCTTTTTAAGGACAGCCCAGGTCTCAGGCACCTCCAGAGATCAGGCTGATGACAACAGGTGGATGATGTCAAATAAGGGGACAGGACTTTGTGTGCCGCAATAAATTGTCTATTAGAACAGGATGGCTCTTTAGGGTTTGTGTTAGTTTCCTGAGGGCTGCCATCACAAAGTACCAAAAACCAGATGGCTGAAAGCAACAGGAAGTTTTGTGACACTTCTGGATCCAGAAGTCTGAAATCAGGGTGTCAGCAGGGCTGTGTTCTCTCTGACAACTCAAGGGAGACTCCTCCCTCACCTCTTCCAACTTCTGGTGCATCAATTAATTCCCAGTTGCTCAGTCGTATCCACAGAGAAGGCAATGGCATCCCACTCCAGTACTCTTGCCTGGAAAATCCCATGGACGGAGGAGCCTGGTGGGCTTCAGTCCATGGGGTCATGAAGAGTCGGACACGGCTGAGCGACTTCACTTTCACTTTTCCCTTTCATGAACTGGAGAAGGAAATGGCACCCCACTCCAGGGTTCTTGCCTGGAGAATCCCAGGGACGGGGGAGCCTGGTGGGCTGCCATCTATGGGGTCGCACAGAGTCGGACACGACTGAGGCGACTTAGCAGCAGCAGCAGCAGCAGTCATATCCAACTCTTTGCTACCCCATGGACTGAAGCCCGCTAGTCTCCTCTGTCCATGGGATTCTCCAGGCAAAAATACTGGAATGGGTTGCCATTTCCTACTCCAAGAGATCTTCTTGACCCAGGGATCCAACCTGGGTCTCCTGCACTGCCGGCAGATTCTTTACCACTGAGCCACCGGGGAAACCCACTTCTGATGACCGCTGGCAACCTTTGGCATCCTCGCCTGTAGACTTGCCACTCTCATCCCTGCCTCCACCATCACATGGCATTCTCCCTGTGCATCTTTCTGTCCCCAAGTCTCTGTGTCCTTTCTTTTCTTATAAGGACACCAATCATATCGGATTAGGCTTCACCCACTATGAACTCCTTTTAACTTAATTTTGTCTGCCAAGAGCCTATTTCCAAATGAGGTCACATTCTGAGGTCTGGATGAGAATTTTGGGGGGTGGGTGGGGGGAGACACTATTCAATCCAGTGTAAGGTCCTCAATGTCCAATCCACCAAAAGGAAATAATCCTAGAGACTGAAGTGAATTGGTCTAGATTATAGCCCCAATTGATGACAGAGCTGAGAAGTTCTGGCCTTTTGCTTCCATAGCCAGACTGATTTCTAAGGCACCAATATGTCTCTCCATCTGTCACGTACTCAGTCGTGTTTGACTCTTGCAACTCCATGAACTATACCTCGCTAGGCTCCTCTGTCTATGGGATTCTCAAGGCAAGAATACTGGAGTGGGTTGCCATGCCCTCCTCCAGGGGATCTTCCTGATCCAGGGATGGAACCCGTGTCTCTTATGTGTCCTGCATTGGCACGCAGGTTCTTTTCCACTAGTACCACCTGGGAAACCCATAATATTTCTCTAATGAGCAACAACTTGGCTCCAAGCTCAGAATGGGGAGAAAGGATGCTTTTGTTTTGAGAAGCTCCCTAAATTATGAACTAGGCTTATAATAATAATAGCCACTGTGTACTGGGCTTTGGAGGCATGAGCTCTAATCTCTATGACAATGGTTAACACACTCAGAGAGCTTACAGTGGGCCAATCACTATTCTTAGCACTGAAATGTGTATTAATGTGCATTAACTTATTTAATCCTCCCACAAGCTAAAGTCTGTCTGAATCCAAAGCCCACGCCCTTCCTCCAGCACCAGTTGCTTTCAATGAGAACTTGGAGTGAACATGGCACTTTAATTTTTTTTTTCTTTCCTGACCGCTTGACATGTGGGATCTCAGTTCCCTGACCAGGGATCAAACCTGAGCTCCCTGCATTGGCAGCTTGGAGTCTTAACCATTGGACCACCAGGGAAGTCCAAACAAGGCACTCTGGAAAATGCCCCCCACCCCCACCAAATGTCGGTGAGTTGTTGAAAACTCAATTGGAATTTGAAAATTCCTAGGCTGGGAATGAGGTAACCAATAGGACAGTTGTTTATCCAAAGGCCAGCTGCCAGCCTTAGCTGGGTACCTTCCAAAGCCAAATTTTTAGATAGGCCTATAGATTGAGACAAGGAGTGGTCAGTTAAGCCCGTTCCGGCTGACTGCTGTGGTTTCTGGCCAGGAGAGCCAACAGATGTTCATCAGCAGCCCCTGCTGGTCAAGGAACAGATGTTGGACTAATTTCTCTAGCCTGATGCAGCTTTGAGATGAGGAGGGGCAGAGAGGAGAAGACTAGCTCAGATATTAAGGACCGTTGGTTAGATCCCAGTGGTTCGCCACTCATTACATGCTGGGCACCACGGGTAGTAATTAACTATTACCCATGGCATCAATTAAAGCCAAGGAAAGAGCTCAGTGTGATGCCCTGACTCTCAGAGAGGGAGTGCAGAAGGAGACGACGGCCAGCTCCCAGAGCATTTGGAGATAGGAAGTGCTTTGGGATGCCATAGAGAATAAAAGGGGGCTTCCCTGGTAGCTCAGACTGTAAAGAATCTGCCTGCAATGCAGGAGGCCTGGGCTCAATTCCTGGGTTGGGACGACCCCCTGGAGAAAGGAATGGCAATCTGCTTCGGTGTTCTTCCTGGAAAATTCTGTGGACAGAGGAGTCCATGGGGTGACAAAGAGTCAGATAGGACTGAGCAGAGAAGAGAGCATCAGAGGATGAGATGGCTGGCGGCATCATCAACGCGATGGACATGAACTTGGGCAATCTCTGGGAGATGGTGAGAGACAGGTGGGCCTTGCGGGCTGCAATCCATGGGGTCGAGAAGAGTCGTACATGACTGAGCGACTGAACAAAAACAACAGAGGATAAAAAAAGGAGCTGGTGTTTCCTTTGCCTCTGCCACTCCTTTTGTAATGATAGTTCTTATTTGAAGAAAGTCATTTGTGAAGGATTCAGGCTCTGGAGAGGATTTGTTTTGAGGTCACGCCCTGGGTTGCTATACCAGGTTTTTGGAGGAGTCTGACATATGGCTACTGGTTTCTACTTGGCTCATGAAGAGAACAGAAGTGCTCCTCTCATCTGTAAGGAAACTAAAAGAGCACTGACCTAGAGTCCTGAGACCGGACCTGGAGCCCACAACAGCTTCACCACCATCTTGTCACGTGACTTTGGAGAAACCTTTAACCTCCCTGTGCGTCAGATTCCTCATTTCTCAAGTGATGATAACAGTGCATGTTTGATCCTTTTCTGTGGGCTATTGCGAGAGTCAAATGGGACAGTATACACGAAAGCGTTTTGAAAAGTCCAATTTTAGTTGTTGTTGTTCAGTCACTCAGACATGTCTGACTCTTTGTAACTCCATGAACTGCAGCATGCCAGCTTCCCTGTCCTTTACTGTCTGCCAGAATTGGCTCAGACTCATGTCCACTGAGTCAGTGATGCTATACAACCATCTCATCCTCTGTCATCCCGTTCTCCTCCTGCCTTCAATCTTTCCCAGCATCAGGGTCTTTTCCAATGAGTCAGTTCTTTGCATCAGAGGGTCAAAGATTGAAGCTTCCACTTCGGCATCAGTCCTTTCAATGAATATTCAGGATTGATTGCCTTTAGGATTGATTGGTTTGATCTCTTTGCTCTCCAAGGGACTCTCAAGAGTCTTCTCCAGCACCACAAGTTAAAAGCATCACTTCTTCAGCACTCAGCCTTCCTTATGGTCCAACTCTCACATCCACACATGACTACTGGAATAAAACAGAGCTTTGACTATACAAACCTTTGTCATAGTGGGGAAAAAATGTACTGATGACTAGGAGCCCAAAAGAGCTGCTCAGCCATAGCTAACCAGCTGTGGGAAATTGGGGAAGCCATCATAAAACTCTAATAGTACACCACAGCCTTGGGTCACAGAGCTTTTGCAAATCTAACCAAAGTAATGGACTTACGATCCCAGAAAAAATGCCCAAGTAGACAATAATGTTTGCATACCACCTCTGCTGCCAGTGACTCTGGGATTCTTGATGTCTTATGGCAGAAAGAATTCAGTGAGAGACAAAGTTACAAGTAAGAACTGAATTTGTTTAGAGAGAAACACACTCCACAGACAGAGCGTGGGCCATCTCAGAAGGTGAGAGAGCCCCGAAATATGATGTGGTTAGTTTTAGTGGGCTGGGTAATTTCTCTTTTTTGTAGATTATTTGCTTATGTTTGGCGGTCTTGAGTCTTCGTTGCTGTTGCAGCCTTTCTCTAGTTGCAGTAAATGGATCTGCTCTTCGCTGTGGGGCATGCACATCTCACTGCAGCGGCTTCTCTCGCTGGGGAACACGGGCTCTAGGCGTGTGGACTTCAGTAGCTGCAGCACCTGGCCTCAGTAGTTTCGTTTCCTGAGCTCAGTGGTTTCAGCCCCTGGGCTTAATTGCTCCACAGCATGTAGAATCTTCCCAGATCAGAGACTGAACCCACATTCCCTGCATTGGCAGGCAGATTCTTGTCCAGTCTGCCATGAGGGAAAAGACTGGGAAAGACTGAAGGCAGGAGGAGAGTGGGACGACAGAGGATGAGATGGCTGGATGGCATCACTGACTCGGTGGATGTGAGTTTGAGTGAACTCCGGGAGTTGGTGATGGACAGGGAGGCCTGGCGTGCTGTGATTCATGGGGTCGCAAAGAGTTGGACACGACTGAGTGACTGAACTGAACTGAACTGAATGTATGTGAATGTGAGCTTATGATGATACTAAGGGTCTACTGGAAGTTGACTCATCTGCCATCTTGTACCTAGTTGGTTCTAAGTTTGTCATGTCACCAGTTTCTGTCATGTCTTATATGAATATTCATATCCAATGAATATTCATTGGAAGGACTGATGCTGAAGCTGAATTTCCAATACTTTGTCCACCTAATGCGAAGAATAGACTCACTGTAAAAGATCCTGATGCTGGGAAAGATTGAGGGCAGGAGAAGGGGGCAACAGAAGATGAGATGGTTGGATGGCATCATTGACTAATGGACATGAGTTTGAGCAAACTCTGAGAGAGGGTGATGGACAGGGAAGGCTGGTGTGCTGCAGTCCATGGGGTCACAAAGAGTCAGACACAACTGAGCAACTGAACAACAGCAAATGGCTATGTCATTCTTTTAAAGATTGTGCCCTGCCCCTTCCCTCCTGCTTCATCAGAAGCTTTCTGACCTCTCTAGGCCTATCTGTTGGCCTCAAGCAAGTCCCTAGACCCCTAGATTGAAAGCATGCACCCAGTAGCAGGCATACAATTCCTGCAGCCCAGATCTGTTAAAATACCTTGAGAAAGAGCATCTCATTGTCACTGGGGATCATTCCCAGCAGATTGAAAATGAGAAAATAAGTTTTTTCTGATATTTAGCAAATCATCATCAAAGTAATACTGCACAGGATCTAACTCCATTTCAAGCAGTACTTGAGGGCTGAGTATTAATACAACACTTTGCTGAGCATGTTCTAAGCTTCAGCTAGTTCTTCTCCAGTTTACCGTTCCATATGCCACCGTCTCCTTCCTGTCTTTCAGAAATTCATCAAAATCTCTGGGCACAGAGAGCCATCCCTGCTGTTCTCAGCACAGTCATGGATTGATTTCCTTTTTATATCTTAGCTGTCATTTCAGTGGGATTTGGGAGGCAGGAGAGGCAAGCATGTGAACTCAGTTTAGAGCCAGAAGCATCTCATTTTTTTTTAGATTATGTCAACCTCCCCATGTTCCACCCCTGGAAGATCAAATGTGAAACACCACCCCGGTGTACTTTTGCAGTGTCATGTCAGGCCATCCATCCAATTGCCCATCACCAGCCCCTGAGTGCCAACACCCATGCAAGGCTCCATCTGGCCATTGTGAGCCAAGGTAGGAGCAGGAACAGGTCAGCTGCAGCCGGTCTCAGATGATATACCTTGGGCAGGAATGTCTCAGCATCATGGGGGACGATACAGTGTGTAACCATGGAGCAGTGTGCATGTCCCCTGTGGCTGAGATGACCGATGAGTTCCCCTGTGGGATGATGCAGTCTCTGCTGTTTGGGCAGGTATGAGCACCCGTTCCATGTCCAGGAGGTGGGCTTACACCCGAGGGGCAGCACAGCACAAAGGTCTAGAGAGCAGACCCCAGAGGTACCCACTAGTTGTGTGACACTGAACACATTTCTTAACATTTCTGTACCTCATCTTCATCAACTGTGAAATAAGGATGATTTAATCCTTACTACCTGGTGTCCCTGATGGTTCACTGGTAAAGAATCCACCTCCCAGTGCAGGAGACACAGGTTTGATTTCTGGTCCAGGAAGATCCTATCTGCTATGGAGCAGCTAAGCCGGGGTGCCACAACTCTTGAGCCTGTGCTCTAGAGCCCAGAAACTGCAACCACTGAGCCCCCGTGCTGCAACTGCTGAAGCCTGCATCCCCTAGAGCAAAAGAAGCCACCGCAATGAGTCCTGAGCACAACTAGACAGTAGCCCCCACTTGGCCCAGCTACAGAAAAGCTCACACAAGGTTTTCACAAAAGCAGTGAAGCAACAAAGACCCAGCACATCCAATAAATAAATGATTTTTTTAATCCTTACTTCATATGGTTGCTATGAAAATTAAATGGGTTAATACACATGAAGTACTCAGAACAATGTCTAATAAGTGTCGCAAATACTCAATAAAAATGAAAGTGTTAGTTGCTCAGTTGAGTCTCTAACTCTTTGTGATCCTATGGACTGTAGCCTGCCAGGCTCCTCTGCCCATGGGATTCTCCAGGTAAGACTACTGGAGTGGGTTGTCATTCCCTCCTCCAGGGGATCTTCCCAACCCAAGGATCAAACCCCTGTTTCCTGCATTGTAGGCAGATTCTTTGCCATCTGAGCTACCACAGAAGACAATAAAAGCTCAATAAATGCAAGTTATTTGAGGATGGGGATAAAAAGGTGCTAGGGACTGGATGTTTGTGGCCCCCTAAAATTCGTATGCTGAAGCCCTAACCTTCAAGGTGATGAAGACTGGGAGATTTGGAGGTGCACTGTGGGGCGATAATCAAGTGTAGATGAGTCATGAGGGTGGAGCCCCTAAGAGGAAACTCGTGTCCTCCGGGAGAAGACAGACCAGAGCTCTCTGTCTCTCCAGTGTGTGAGGACAGAGTGAGAAGGCAGCCGTCTACAAGCCAAGAAGAGCCTCCCCGGGAACAGAATCTGCTGGCATCTTGATCTTGGACTTCCCGCTTCTAGAACTGTGAGAAATTAAAGCTTGTGGTTTAACCCATCCTGGTCTATGAATTTTGTGATAGCAGCCCAAGCTAACTAAAACACAGGACATATTAGTCAGAGTTCTCCGGAGAAATAGAATCAATGTGACGTGTCTTGTGTGTGTATTAAGAAATTGGCTCATGTGATTGTTTGGGCTGGCGAGTCTGAATTCTGCAGGGCAGGCTGGCAGGCTAGAGACCTCAGGAAGATTTCATGTAGCAACTCTAGTTCAAAGCAGACTGGAGGCAGAATTCTCTCTTCCTCAGGGACCTTGGTCTGTTTTTTCTTAAGGCCTTTGACTGATTGGATGAGGCATTCCCTCCCCAAGAAGGTTAATCTGCTTTACACAAAGTCCACTGATTTAAATGTTCATCTCACCTGAAAACTACTTACATGGCAGCATGTAGACTGATATTTGACCATCTCTCTAGGTACTATGGGCTTCCCAGGTGGCGCAGTGGTAAAGAATCTGCCTGCCAATGCAGGAGACTCAAGAGACAAGAGTTTGATCCCTGGTCCAGGAAGATCCCCTAGAAAAGGAGACAGCAGCCCACTCCAGTATTCTTGCCTGGGAAAGCTCATGGACAAAGGAGCCTGGCAGATTACAGTCCATGGGGTTACAAAGAGTCAGACACAACTGAACACACACACACATGCTAGGTACTGTGGCCTCAACCAGGTTGACACCTACTGACTTATAGAGTTAGCCATCACATGGGGACTGAAGGTAAGCACTGTACAGGTCCCCATGTGCACACCCCAGCTGCACTTCTTCAGACACATACCATATACTTAAAATGCCACAAAAACTGATGCTGTCTCTGGAGCTGGAGCTCCTGAGTCTAGGTTTGCAGGAGATAATTGCAGAGGGATGTCCGGGCCTGTGTTATTAGCACATTCAGAGCAGCAGCTCTCCCAGAAGCCAGATAGTAAACACCTGCTCTGGGGGCAAGTACCGACTTGGGGCCCTGCATCTTAAGTGGGATCCAAGAGGCTGCCCCTCAGGCCTCCACAGTCCCAATAATTATGCTTTCCATTTGGCGCTTCACCTATATTATCTCCTCTGGTCCACAGGGCCACCTGGGGAGAAGGCTGGGTGGGGATTAGCATGCCCATTTCACAGAGGTGTGTTTGAAACTAGAGCCCACACAACTAGTAAGGATTGCTTCTTCAGGGCTCTTCTCCACTACTTCAAAGTGTCCTCCAGACTCACAAATGGGATCAACCTGTGATGTCGGGGGAGGGGACCAAAGGGATTAAGAGGAAGTAGAGGGACTTCCCTTGTGGTTAAGGTTCTGTACTCTCAATCCAAGAGGCCCCAGTTCAATCCCTGCTCAGAGAACTAGATCCTGAATGTTGAAACCGAGAGCCGGAATGTCACAACTAAGAGGCCTCACGCTACAGCTAAAAGATTTCATGCCCCAGCGAAGGTCCCACAGGCAGTAACAAAGGCCCAGCACAGTCAAATAAATTAAATTTTTTTTGAAAAGAGGAAATAGAGAAGGTTTGTGCTATTAACTCAAGCAAGTCAGTTCACCTATCTGAGCCTAAGTTTCTTCAAATGCCAAGTTACACAACTAGGTCATAGGTTCCTAAGGATGGGAACCTTATCTTTGCCTTCCTAATACACCCCCTACCCAGCATGTCATGTGCTAAGCATTGGGTCACCACCGGCTGAACTAAGAGACAGAACTAGCTTGCTATGGCTGCCATATCAAAGTACTGAAGATTGGGCTCCCTAAACAATAGTTGTCTATTTTCTCACAATCACAGAGGCTAGAAGTCCAAGACCAAGGTGTCAGCAAGGGGTGGTTTCTGCTGAAGTCTGCCTCCTTGGCTTGTAGCTTATTTCTTCTTGTGTCATCTCATGCTCTTTCCTCTGTGTCCTAATCTCTTCTTTTTATAAGGACACCAGCTAATGAAATTAGTTCAGTTAATTCAGCTGCTCAGTCGTGTCCAACTCTTTGTGACCTCGTGGACTGCAGCACGCCAGGCTTCCTTATCCATCATCAACTCCTGTAGTTCACTCAAACTCATGTCCATCAAGTCAGTGACACCATCCAACCATCTCATCCTCTGTCATCCCGTTCTCCTCCTGCCTTCAATCTTTCCCAGCATCAGGGTCTTTTCCAGTGAGTCAGTTCTTCGCATGAGGTGGCCAAAATATTGGAGTTTCAGCTTCAGCATCAGTCCTTCCAATGAGTATTCAGGGTTGATTTCCTTTACGATTGACTGGTTGCATCTCCTTGCAGTCCAAGCGACTCTCAAGAGTCTTCTCCAATACCACAGTTCAAAAGCTTCAGTTCTTCAGTGCTCAACTTTCTTTATAGTCCAGTTGAATTAGGTAGACCCTAATCTTATTTTGCAGAGAAGGTGATGGCACCCCACTCCAGTACTCTTGCCTGGAAAATCCCATGGATGGAGGAGCCTGGTAGGCTACAGTCCATGGGGTTGCGAAGAGTTGGACATGACTGAGTGACTTCACTTTTACTTTTCACTTTCATGAACTGGAGAAGGAAATGGCAAACCCACTCCAGTGCTCTTGCCTGGAGAATCACAGGGACAGGGGAAGCTGGTGGGCTGCCATCTGTGGGGTCGCAGAGAGTCGGACATGACCGAAGCAACTTAGCAGCAGCAATCTTATTTTAACTTATTTACCATTTACCAGGTTTCCTTGGTGACTCAAATGGTAAAGAATCTGCCTGCAGTAGACCCGGGTTCAATCCTTGAGTCAGACAGGTCCCCTGGAGAAGCAAATGGCAACCCACTCCAGTATTCTTGCTTAGAGAATCCCATGGACAGAGCCTGGTGGGCCATAGTCCATGGGGTCGCAAAGAGTTGGACATGACCGAGCAACTAACAATTTGACCTAGTTAAATTCCAATCTCCAAATACAACCATGCTCTGAAGTACTATTAAAGGTTAGGTCTTCAACATATAAATTTAGGGAGGATATAAATAAGTTCAAATCAGGAACTTGTTGGTCTGTAGAGTCATTCCAGCTTTGATATTTTATATCTCTGACAGTGAATCAGGAACTTTGACTAAGCATTTATCCCTTTAACAAACAGTTCTTGGTAAAAATTAGCATGTTAAATTCAACAATGAGAGAACAGAGAACCCAGTTTTTAAAAAGGTCAAAGTCCTTAACAGATACATTATCAAAGGAGATTAACAGATGGCCAATAAGCATATGAAAATATATTCAAATCATATGTCATCAAGAGAATGCAAATTAAAGCAACAAGATACCAGTACACATCTACTAAAATGGCCAAAATCTGGAAACTTGACAACTCCGAATGCTGGTGGGGATGTGGGGCAGTAAGAACTCCCATTCATTGACGGTGAGAGTACAAAACGGCACAGCCACTTTGGAGGACAGTTTGGTGGTTTCTCACACAACTAATACTCTTACCATACAATCTAGCAACCGCTCTCCTTGTTATCAGAAGGAGCTGAAAACATGTCCACACAAAACCCTGATGTGGATATCCTTATAGCAGCTTCATTTGTAACTGTCAACACTTGGAAGCAGCCAACATGTCCTGTAGGTGATGAATAAACAAATGGTGGTACATCCAGGGGCTTCCCCTGTGGCTCAGATGGTAAAAAAAATCTTCCTGCAATTCAGGAGACCCAGGTTTAATCCCTAGGTTGGGAAGATCTCATGGAGAAGGCAATGGCTTCCCACTCCAGTATTCTTGCCTAGAGAATTCTGTGGACAGAGGAGCCTGATAGACTTACAGTCCATGGAGTCATAAAGAGTCGGACATGACTGAGTGAACAAATAATGGAATATTCAGGTTCAGTCGCTCAGTCGTGTCCGACACTTTGTGACCCCATGAATCACAGCACACCAGGCCTCCCTGTCCATCACCAACCAACTCCCGGAGTTCACTCAGACTCGCGTCCATCAAGTTGGTGATGCCATCCAGCCATCTCATCCTTGGTCACCCCCTTCTCCTCCTGCCCCCAATCCCTCCCAGCATTAGTCTTTTCCAATGAGTCAACTCTTCGCATGAGGTGGCCAAAGCACTGGAGTTTCAGCTTTAGCATCTTGCTGCTGCTGCTAAGTCGCTTCAGTCGTGTCCGACTCTGTGCGACCCCATAGACGGCAGCCCACCAGGCTCCCCTGTCCCTGGGATTCTCCAGGCAAGAACACTGGAGTGGGTTGCCATTTCCTTCTCCAATGCATGAAAGGGAAAAGTGAAAGTGAAGTCGCTCAGTTGTGTCCGACCCTCAGCAACCCCATGGACTGCAGCCCACCAGGCTCCTCTGCCCATGGGATTTACGCAGTGCTAAAAAAGAAATTAGCTATCAAACCCTGAAAAAATATGGAGGAAACTTAAAAGCATATTTTAAGTGAAAGAAACCAGTATGAAATGGCTGCATATTGTATGATTCCAACTATATCACATTCTGGAAATTATAAAACTATGAAGAGAATAAATAGCTGAAGGGTTCCTAGGGGTTGGGGGCAGTAAGGAATGAATGTGTGGGGCATGGAGGATTTTTTTTAAGGCTGTGAAAAAACTTGGTATGATACCATAATGATGGACATACGATGATGGATCATTATATATTTGTCTAAGCCAGTAGGAGGTACAGGGCTTCCCTGGTAGCTCAGCTGGTGAAGAATCCACCTGCAATGCAGGAGACCCCAGTTAGATTCCTAGAGGATCGTCGGGACAATCCCCTAGCAAAGGGCTAGGCTACCCACTCCAGTATTTTGGGGCTTTCCCTGGTGTCTCTATGGTAAAGAGTCTGCCTGTAATGCAGGAGACTTGGGTTCGATCCCTGGGTTGGTAAGATCCCCTGGAGGAGGGCATGACACCCCACTCTAGTATTCTTGCCTGGTGAATCCCCATGAACAGAAGAGCCTGGTGGACTTACAGTCCGTGGGATTGAAAAGAGTTGGACATGACTGAGCGACTCAGCACAGCACAGCACCTGGGAGGCACAACACCAAGAGTGAGCCCTAATGTAAACTACGGACTTTGTATGATACATCCATGAACGCTCATCAGTTGTAACAAATACCATCCTAATACAGGATACTGATTAATCTAAGAGGCTATGCTTGTGGTGAGGTGGGCAGGGGGGTTATGGAAACTGATCTTTCCTTTCAATTTTGCTGTGAAGCTAAAACTGATCTAGAAAAATAAGGTCCTATAATAACAATAATGATAATGATAATAAAGCATCTTGTTGTTCATATAATTATCCTGGAATTAGGTTAAATGGTGGAGGAAAAGGATTAGTAGTCCAGCAACACTTTGTCTCAGAAAGAAATAGCCTGGTATCAACCAACTTTGAAAATACAGACAGAAGAATCAATCAGTACAGCTTATTATTATTACTAGGAAGACACTGCCATTTAAAATATTTGAAAAGATTTAAAAACCATCTAAAACAGTGTCTTTGGGAGCTTATCATCTGCCAAATACAGTTGTCCTGGGACTTCCCTCATGGTCCAGATGTTAAGAATCCACCTTGCAATGCAGGGGATTGGAGTTCAACCCCTGGTCTCGGAACATCCCACATGCCATGGGGCAACAAAGCCCACTGCTCCAAAAAAAGATCCCATGTGCCCCAATTAAGACCCAACAAAGTCAAAAATAAATTTTAAAAATACAATTGTGCTGAATTTTAAAAAATAAGTCATGTTTGACTCCTTGTGACCCCATGGATTGTAGCCTACCAAGTTCCTTTCTGTCCATAAGATTTCCTAGGCAAGAATATTGAAGTGAATTGCCATTTCCTTCTCCAAGGGATTCCCAATTCAGGAATCAAACTTGAATCTCCTGCATTGGTATGTGGATTTTTACCACCAAGCCACTAGGGAAGCAAAAATGAGGATGTCAGAGCACTAGAGTCTGCCTCTGGATGTAGGATGTGATTAGACTGGGGCCTGGATGCCTTGAAAAGGCAGTCCCACCATGCAATGGATACTCCTCAGTGACCTAAGGCTATGAACTATGGAAAATAACTGCTGGATGAATCTCAAAGCAATATGCTGTTCTCAACCTGGAGCAACCACGCCAAGGACTAAGGACTGCTCTGGAGGTAGGCACATGGGTACTGGAGATACAAAATTTCTTAGCAACTGAATGGCCACATGTTTTCCTTTTTATTTTAAATAGGAACTTGTTTTCCAAAACTAACATACTTGAATTAGTAATATACTTAGAGAAGCTGACAAAAAAATTACTTAGTATATGAATCCATTCACATAAAGTCTAGAAAAGGTCACCAAATTGAAAGTGAAAGAAAGCTGATAATGGAGTCTGGGCAGGTGTGTTTAGGGGGAGATGGGACGGTGGATTAAAGAGGTATGAGGAGACTTTGGAGGTGACGGACATCTTGATTGTGGTGATGGTTTCACAGGTGTGTGCATTTGCCATAACTTATCAAGGAGCATACTTTTTATCAGGTACAGTCAATTACAATCTTTCATGTGTACAGCAAAGCAATTCAGTTATATATAAAATACATATATTGTTTTTTCAGATTTATTTCCATTATAGTTTATTATAAGATACTGAATATAGTTCCCTGTACTGTATAGTAGGTCCTTGTTGATTGTCTCTTTTATATATAGTAGTGTATCTTTTAATCTCAAATTCCCAATTTGTCCACTCTTTCCCCTTTGATAGACATAAGTTTTTGTTTTGTTTTGTTTTTTCTGTCAATGAGTCTGTTTCTATTTGTAAATAAGTTCATTTGTAGCATTTTTTTTCAACTCCACATATAAGCAATACTACAAAATATTTGTCTTTCCCGGCCTGACGTACTTCACTTAGTATCTCTAGGTCCATCCCAGTTGCTGCAAATGGCATTATTTTATTCTTTTTTATGGCTGAGTAGTATTCCTCTGTGTGTGTGTGTGTGTGTGTGTGTGTGTTACATCTTTTAAGGAGTACCTTTGAAACGTGTGTGATTTATTCTATGTCAATTACATCTCAATATGCCCACTCCAGTATTCTTTCTTGGAGAATCCCCATGGATAGAGGAGCCTGGTGGGCTACAGTCCACGGGGTCACGAAGAGTCAGACCCAACTGAGCGACTAAGCACAGCACAGCATGTAGCTGTTGAAAAGGCGTGGCTGGAGAAAGATTAACTGATTTACCAGAGTAAAGTGTTTACAACTTAAACCCTGCAGAGAGGAATACCCAGAAGATGAGAGACAATTTACCTATAGATTCCTGAGAGGTTCCAGAAATCCAGAAAGCAAGGTTAAGAAGGGAGGTGGACCAAAGTCCACACACAGACTGCCTGGATCCCCAGGTCCCTACCCTGCTCCATCCACAGTAATGCCTGCTCCTCCAAGACTGAACTCAGGACAAAATGACCCACACTGAGATCCCCTAAGGAGTCCAGACTCAGTTATCCTAACTGAAGAAGCCATGAAAATTAGATTGTCCATCTGTGTAGCCCATCAGAATTGTTTCATCTTTAAGAAGTTTGACAAAAGGAGGCCAATGAAGGACCCCAATGAAGCCTAACTGAGGGGCCCCATTCGTGAATAGAGCATCTCTCACTGCCTTTACAGAGGCTGGGGTGCCTCCCTGCCTAGGATTCTGACCTCCTCTTGCCCTCCCCTCTAACATCCACTGTCATTTCCTCTGCTTTGTTGTCAACCTGCTATTCTAGGTACAGAAGAGAGGGAAGGAGCATGGCTCTAAGTCAGCCTTAGTTCAAGTGAAGGTTCCAGCCTTGACCAGGAGTAAGTGTCTTGGCCTGTGTGCTCTGGAGCCCCGTCTAAAGCAGGGATAACAGCAGGGAGCCACAGGGCAGGGCCAGTGGTGACAGTGCTTAGAGCCCTGCCTGCTCCTCGAAGGATCCATACTGTCAGCACTTCCATCTTATTCCGGGGAGGTTTACATGAGATATCTTTATGCTTCTTTCCCTGTTCACTCTGGTTTAACTGCATGTTCTTTTAGGCTTTCAGACAATGTCTGTCCCCCAGGTGGCTTCTGGCTTCTGAGTTTAAATCTATGCTCATGGCCTCCTGAGCTCCATCAAAACAGCTTCCCAAGAAGCTGGCACAGGTCTTCCAGGAAACTCGACTTTCTCTCCCCTCTACCTTGCTCCCCTTCCCCTGAACCCAGGCCAAGGTGTGGGCACCTCCCCGTTCCCACCCACATCTCCCACCACTATGTCCTGGAGTCCTGGGTCCTGAGGCTCCTATGGGGAAGGGGGACATCCCTGCTGGACACACTTCTCAGCTTCAATCCTTCATCCCATACCCCATCATTAGCATACCCAATAATCTAATTCTATTTTGATCGCTTCCATTTGTCATTTCTGATAGTTGGTTATGTTGTTTTCACACACAGGACATGGTGGGGGGGGTGTAAATCTTTGTTTCCATGAAACCTACTATCATCATTAGACACTGTTTACATGTTTTCCCTGAAGTATAGTTGATTTGTAACGTTGCACCAATCTCTACTGTACAGCAAAGGGACTCAGTTATGCACATACAGACATTCTTCTTCTTTTTTTTTGCAATTTTTTCCAATATTGCTTATCACAGGATATGGAATACAGTTCCCTATGCTATACAGTAAGACCTTGTTGTTTATTCATTCTAAATGTAAGAATTTGATGTTAAGGGCAAAATGCTTTGGGGTTTGTTAAGGGTAAGAAAAATAAAGCAAATCTTTCCTTGTTAAAAAAAAAAGAAAAAGAAAATGAAACTGGTGCTGACAAAGATCTGACTTTATGCAAGATGTTACCTGATACGTCAAAGAGGGGCCAGGCCATGGAGCTGGTTAAAAGGCCTGGGACCGTGTTTCATGAAACTGTAAACACCACACATCCAGCAAACTACCCAACTCCAGCCAACTCCAACCTCCCTGGGGCAGGAAAAGAGGAGGAGGGGAGACACCTGGCAGAGTCTAAGCAAGCTTTCCCCCAGCCTTCACCCACAGTGATTTCTTCCTTGTTGTGGCAACACACATTTATTTATTTTTTGAATGTGAGAGGGGAAGGTGAAGGGAGTGAGGTGGTAGGTGGACGCTGGCAGAATATGGCCTGGGTTTGCATCCTACTTCTGCTCCTAAACTGCCACCTACTTCAAGCAAGGCACTTCCCTGGACCTCAGTTTTCTCATCTGTAAAATGGTACCATTAATAGTGCCCTTTTCACAAAATTGTTACCAAAAATGCACCACTTAATTCTAACTCTGTTATATTGGGTGTTATATCTAGTCCAACTCTTTCAAATTTACAGACGGAGAGAGAGGGAGATTCAGAGAGGAACTGAAAGAGAGAGATCACTCACCCAAGGTTGAAGGGTTGTCTGTCTATTATACCCTGGGGACCTAATACTAACCTCCAGACTCCTAGTTCACAAACTTCCAAGCCCAGCCCTAAACATTCAAATGCAAATGTCCCCCAGGAGATCTCAATCCAAGTTGTTAGCGCCTTAATACTAGGGATGTGAGTTGGTCTTTAATTGCACTCTGGTTGGTCAGGGGTACAAGAGGGGGCGGGGGCGGGGGGGGGCAAACTTTGTGATTTCGGCAGCCCCCTCCTCCTACTATAGTTTGCCTCAGAAAAAAAAAAAAAAAAAAAAGCCATCTGCTTCCTCTCCTGCCATCACGGAACAAAGCTGAGACTCAAATCCTAGGGCCTGACAGCCCAGTGAGAGTGCTGCTCCTACCCAGCCTGCATCTGGGGTCTGACCTCCTCAGAGAAGGGCTTCTCTGGCGGCGCAGAGGTAAAGAATCCACCTGCAGTGCAGGAGACAGAATAGACACAGGTGTGACCCCCGGGTCGAGAAGGTCCCCTGGAGGAGGAGCTGGCAAACCACTCCAGTATTCTTGCCTGGAGAATCCCACGGACAGAGGAGCCTGGCGGGCTACAGTCCACAATGTCAAAAAGAGCTGGACACTACTGAGCAACTGAGCACACACTCATTTGGGAGAAGGAAACTCGGAACAACCCCTGATCCCAAACAAGGCTCTGACATGGGCCTGGGTGACCATTTGGGCAGGAGAAAGAAGAGGGGACCACTTGGAAAACTCTAGCAGCCTCCCAGGCAAGACAAGGCACGGGCTGACCATTCAGTCCTCGGTTCATTTGTTCACCCGTCAGCCTCGGGTGCGAGTGTCTACTCTGAGCTGGGGATGAGTGAGTCCCAGATCTTGGGGCAGGGGCGCTCAGGCTGTCACTTATCATTGGCAGCCTCATGGGCTCCTGATGGTGGTGCATGTGTGCCTGTCAAGTCGCTCCAGTCGCATCCGACTCTTGGTGACCCCCTGGGCTGTAGCCAACCAGGCTGCTCTGAGTACTGAAGTGGGTTGCCATGTCCTCCTCCAGGGGATCATCCCCTCCCAGGGATCAAACCCACTTCTCCGGCGGCTCCTGCTTTGCAGGTGGATTCATTATCACTGAGCCACCAGGAAAGCTCCCCTGATGGTAGGGAGGATGTTTAATCCAGGCCTTGAACCCCTACAACCAGCATTATCAACCAGACGACTGAGATGCAGGCAGAAAACCCACTGAAAATTGTGCCGCTCCTTCCTTCAAGGAAACAAGGGCTAAATAATGGACTTCCTCCCCTTCCTTGCTTCTTAGAGAGAAAATAAACACCGTAGGTTGTTTTTCTTCTTAATTAAACTCTCTAAATTTAGAGCTGCTTCTTTGAGCTCCTAATCTAGGGAACAGAGAACTAGAGAAAATATAAGAGAAGTATTCTGTCAAAGAGAGAATGCCATCTTTTTGTTATTCAACTCACACTTTCAAGGCTTTAGTATGGTTTTAAAATAGTCTTCCATTTGATCCTTATAAATTCTATAAAGGCTGAAGATTACAGCATATGTTTGTTTACTATCCGAGGCCAATATGAGGGTGAGGGAGGGGCAGAATTGGGATTTGAAGCTAGTCCCGGTTGAGCCTCTGGGCTCAGACTTTTCCCAGGGTGTGACTGCACAAGTCTGTGATCTGTCACCCAGCCTCCACCCTCACCCCTCATCTAGGCCCTGGGTCCTTAGCCCCCCCTCTCTCTCTAGGTGCATCTTCTCTCTCTCTTTTTATAATCTTATTTATTTATCTTCACGGCTCCTTGGGCTTTTCTCTAGTTGCAGAGAGTGGGGTCTACTCTCTACTTGCTGTGCACGGCTTCTCTTGTTGCTGAGCACAGATTTTAGGGCTCGAAATCGGCAGTAGTTGCAGTATGTGGGCTCAATAGCTGCTGCTTCTGGGCTCTGGAGCACAGGCTTAATAGTTGTGACTCATGGGCTTAGTCGCTCCACAGCATGTGGGATCTTCCCAGACCAGGGATCGAACCCATGTCTCCTGCTTTGGCAGGTGGATTCTTTACCACTGAGCCCCTAAGGAAGCCCCAGATGCATCTTCTCTTATCTCCATGAAGACACCTGCAACAATGGTCCCATTTTGTTTTTTCCCAGCCATCCTTTAGAGTTACCAAGTCTTCCATTACCCCCACCAAATAGGCTCTTTCTTACTTAAGAGCATTCATCAAACCAAAAGCCATCATGAGTTCCATGATGCTTTTAAATGAATCTATATTTTAATAATCACAACAGTAGCTATGCACATTGGAAAAACAGTTTTACAGAGAAACATTATTTATTCACACTGACTAAAATATTCCCTGTGCCTCAGAATTAGAAAATCCCTTGAAATAATTTACCTTGAAGTCCTCAGGGGTTTGGACTAGCTAAGGACCCTGATCTCCATCCCATAATCTCTCCTAACCTGCTGAACCAGCAGAGCAATCGGCACTTGCAAGGTATATTTTGCTTTTCATTTTTTCTTGTTTACTACAAGCTAGAATTGCACCCCCAGCATAGTCAGCACTGCCCCTTCTCCTGGTCCTCACACCCAAAGTTATTCTCACCATCTCTTCTTTACTTAGTAATAAATGATACAACACTAAAAAAAAAAATTTTTTTCCAGTATCTGACAGTCTACACAGCATATATATCTATACTGATTCATTTCGTCCTCAGATCTACCCAGTGAATATTATTATTGTCATTTTTTTTTCTCAAAAAACTGAGGCTCAGAGAGATTTAAGCAACTTGCTCAGGTCTTCTTAGCTCTGTGTGTATATGTGTGCTCAGTCATGTCCAACTCTTTTCAACCCCTTATCTCCAGACTGTAGCCTGCCAGGCTCCTCTGTCCATGGGATTCTCTAGAGAAAAATAGTGGAGTAGGTGGCCATTTCCTCCTCCAGGGGGAGATGGATTGAACCCGGGTCTCTTGCATCTCGTGCATTGACTGGCAAATTCTTTACCACCGCATACCAGGTGGGAAAGAAAGACGCAAAACCCTAGACGTGCCTCCTTATCTCCCTAGAGCGCACCCCACTCGTGTCCATCACCTCCCTTACAGCCATGGCAATGGGGAATTCCTGGCCAGCTTGGAGCAGGTGCCCAGGTTTGGTGGCACAGACTCTCTCCAGCCCTCTGATTTCTAAGGCCCCATGCCAGCATGAAAGGGCAACCCTCTTGGTGGTAGGGACAGTTCTGTCCCAAGAGCCTTCAGGAGACACAGGATCAGTCTCTGTGCAGAAAAAATAATGGCTTTAGGCAGCAAAGCATCACAGCAGCAACCTTGGAGGAAAGTGACGGTCCAGGGCTTTCTAACCACCTAAGCCCAAAGTTCAATTCCCAGCACCTCCAGGGCTTTAATCTCAGCCCTAAACTAAGGCTCACAACTTATTTGGGGCTTCCGTGGTGGCTCAGACAGTAGAGAATCTGCCTGCGATACAGGACACCTTGGTTCCTTCACGAGGTTGGGAAAATCCCCTGGAGAAATAACCCGACTCCAGTATTGTTGCCTGGAGAATTCCACAGACAGAGGAGCCTGGTGGGCTACATTCCATGGGGTCTCAAAGAGCTGAACATGACTGAGCAACTAATAAGCCCAAGAAATTTCTCTTGGACCATTTGCTTTGGAGGACTTGCTCCCCTGAAGCCTTGAGCCAGAACATAGAGTCTGGAAAAGTACTTCCTCATTCTCCCTGAGCACTGTCTTCCCTGCCAAAGCATCCCCTCCAAATGGCCCTCCCACCTGCAACGGAAATCTCACTGGGCAGTGTCCAAGCACTCGGCCTGGGCCAGCCAGCTTGTAAGGACTCTTCTTTACCCCCACCTCACCCCATGAAGATCTCAACGACAGAGCTAGGTGCTACACTCCGGTGTTAATCCTGAGTGCCCTCCAAGCCCCCAGGTTAATTGCCAAACAAACAGCTGCCTAACAATGAGGTGTTTCCCCTTCCCTCCTCAATAGGATGGAGACTGGGATAGAGTTTGCACCTTGAGGCCCAAAGCCTTTGGCCCATCTGGTCCTGCGCCCTCCTCCTTCTACACTAAACAGTTTCAGGCAGGAGCTAGCCAGCTGGCCAGAGGCCTCTGGAGACCCCTCCCCCTAGACTCACCAGAGTGAGAACCAGCCCCCATTCAGAGGCTGACAGCAGCCATCTGTGCCCGAGTGCTAGGAATTGAGCAGGCAGTGCCCCCAGTCCCAGGGGCCTCCAAGCTGTGAGGAAATTCTGCCAGGCCCCCAGATCCCCTCCTCCCTAAATCCCCTGACACTGAATATAATCAGCAGTTCTCTGCCTTCCCTCACCTGCCTGAACCAGAGAGCCAGGGTCAAGCCAATCTGATTTCCTGCACCTTGTCCCGGGGAAATGCAACTGCACTAGGATAAGAAAGACGTCTTTGGCTCCTGATTCTACAGCTCCTGGGGGATTCAGACAGTTCAGGCTGCTGATGCTAAGTCACTTCAGTCATGTCTGACTCTGTGCAGCCTCATGGCCTGTAGTCTACCAGGCTCCTCTGTCCGTGGGCTTCTCCAGGCAAGAATACTGGAGTGGGTTGCTGTGCCCTCCTCCACGGTATCGTCGGGACCAAGGGATGGGACCCGCTTCTCTTGTACATTGATAGGCGTGATGTTTACCACTAACACCACCCAGGAAGCCCCCAGGCTGCTGATAAGAGAGCTTGCAAAAAGGACAAGGAACAGAAACTAAGAGGAAGCCGCCAGTCCCCAACTTGAATGAAAGTGTTACCAGCCCATAGTGAGAGCATAAAGCAAAGAGGAATCCTGCAATTTCATTCACACAGCTTCACCAGCCTTAAAATGCTGGAGCAAAAAATAATATTAATAAGTCACATGCTCCATTAGTTCAAACCTTTTATGTTAAAGGTGAGAACACTGAACCTCATCAATGAAGGTGACATTGTCACAGCTCACAGCAGATCCAGGACAAGCAACCATCCTGATTCCCACGCCTGTGCTTTCCTTCCTCATTTTCTTTTCTAAAATATTTATTTATTTAGATGCACTGGGTCTTAATTGCAGCATGCAGGATCTTTAGTTGCAGGATGAGAGACATGTGGGATCTAGTTCCCTGATCAGGAATTGAACCTGGGTCCCCTACTTTGGGAGTGTAGAGTCTTGGCCACTGGACTACCAGGGAAGTTCCCCTGCCTCATTTTCTGCTGACATTCACTGCCAAACTTGTTGATTACCCCTGTAGCTCCTGGCCCCAGGTTCTGGGAGCACGACACATTCTTCTGCAAAGAGGAGAAGGGCAGCTAAGAGGATAAGGGAAGTGTGGGAGGTGGTCCAGAGATGGCTGTTTGTGGACTCACCATTTGGGGGAGAGAGCAACCATAACAAGAGAGCAACAAGTCAGAGGCCTTGGGTATTTAAGGCAGTGAGGTGCTGTAGGAGAACACGCCAGCAGAGTCCTGGGTTCAAACCTCAGTTCTGCCATTCACCAGCTCTGCCGGTGGATGTACACCTTGTCTCCTTATGCCATCTGTAAAATTTACATATACAGAAAAATCAACTTCAGCGTCACTGTAAAAGAGTATTACAGATGTCTACTTTAAAAGACTGCTCCGACAGATATGAGTTGAATCTATTCTTCATACTGTTTATAATCTGAGGATGCTAAGAGTTCACTGTGAGAAATGCAGACTTCTGGTCTACCCCAAACTAAGAGGAAAGCCTGGAGAGGAATGTAAATGATGTATATGCCGAAGTTTGGCACCATCCTTGGAAGGTAACATTTCTTTCCCGGTTCTCTTCATGAATAAATATATGCTCATTCTTGACTTAGTGCCTGCTCTCCCCCTGAAATGATCTCTCTTCTATCTGTTCAAATGTCTCCATCCTCATCCCTGATGCTTCCATGTCTGCCATGAAGACCCTCTCCCAGATGACTAATCCTCATAGATGCTGCTGCTGCTAAGTTGCTTCAGTCGGTCCAACTCTGTGCGACCCCACAGACAGCAGCCCATCAGGCTCCCCTGTCCCTGGGATTCTCCAGGCAAGAACACTGGAGTGGGTTACCATTTCCTTCTCCAGTGCATGAAAGTGAAAAGTGAAAGTGAAGTCGCTCAGTCGTGTCCAACTCCTAGCAACCCCATGGACTGCAGGCCACCAGGCTCCTCCGTCCATGGGATTTTCCAGGCAGGAGTACTGGAGTGGGGTGGCGTTGCCTTCTCCAAATCCTCATAGATATTCATGTCTAAATCTCTCTGTGATTCAATAGCTAATTTTCTTTCATCTTATCCTTTAATAAGACTGTAAGTTCTTAGAGGGCAGAAATCTTATCTGTTTGCTTTCATTTTTTATAAGTTTACTTATGGCCGTGCTAGATTTTGGGGTTTTTCTCTAGTTGCAGCGAGCAGTGACTGCTCTTCGTTGCAGCATGTGGGCTTTTCATTGCCGTGGCTTCTCTTGTTGTGGAGCACAGGTTCTAGAGCGTGTGGGCTCAATATTTGTGGTTGCCAGGCTCTAGAGCACAGGCTCAATAGTTGTGGCATATGGGCTTAGTTGTTCCACGGCACGTGAGATCTTCCCAGACCGGGGATCGAACCCATGACTCCTGCATTGGCAGGTGATTCTTTACCACTTAGCCACCAGGGATGCCCCTGGTTTGTTTTTAAATCTTCTCTATGGGGGCCTAGTCCAATGCCAAGTATAAATATTAACTGAAGGATCTCATTTTGCACAAGACCACTTTTCTGAACTCTCCCTCACCCTGATTCTCCTGTTAAAGGCAAAATGAACCTGTAGTTCCAAGGAGAACTTATCAATTTGCTTGAAGATCTGAGACTTTCCATGTTCTTTCATTTATCTTTTTGTTCATTAAGGAGAGGTGAGTACCTGTATCTGTGAGCATAGTTACTGCTGGGGGAGCTCTGGCCAGAGATGAGCACAACCCTGGTGCCCCCAGACCTTGAGATGGAACCAACAAGTGCTGTGGAGTCATTTATATCAGTAAAAGAAGGTTCAGTGCTAATAAATCGATGCTTTCAAATTGTGGTGCTGGAGAAGACTCCTGAGAGTCCCTTGGACAGCAAGGATATCAAACCAGTCAATCCTAAAGGAAATTAACCTTGAATATTCATTGGAAGGATTGATGCTGAAGCTCCAATACTTCGGCCACCTGATGGGAAGAGCCGACTCATTGGAAAAGACCCTTTTGATGCTAGAAGAGAGAGGATAAGAGGATAAGACAGTTGGATGCCATCACTGACTCAATGGACATGAGTTTGAGCAAACTGGAGATAGTGAAGGACAGGCAAGCCTGACATACTGCAGTTCATGGAGTCGCAAAGAGTCAGACATGACTTGGCGACTGAACAACAGCGAACAACAACAATAATAAGTACTGGATTCTTTCCATGTGTCAGTGATTCTGAGTTTTGCCTGTATTTACCAACATGAACTGTCTTTTGAAACAGGGGCTGTCATTATGCCCACTTTGTAGATAATACAACTGAGGCATAGAGGTAAGTCGTTCCCCAAGGTCTCACACTAGTAAGCTATAGAGTCAGACAGAAGCCAGGCCATCTGTGTGTTTAAGCGTTCCACTCTCTGTACTGCATCTCAGGTCAGAATCACAGGGTAACTGAGGGTGGAAGGACTGAGGGAAGGGCATGACGTCATGAGAGACTGCAGAGCCCAGGTGAGGGGGAGTGGTTGAAGAGTGCCAGACACTTCAATCAGAGCCACCCCTCCCACTCCTGGCATCCGTTTCCTTACAAGTACATCCCGAGCCCCTCCTTCGAGCTCTCAGAGTCAGCAGTCTGGTTTTCCTGCCTGCCTGAGATTAGCCAAGCTCCCGAAACAGAAATCCCTAACAGCTCCAACCCCGACTCCCCCAACTTTATGTTTCTGTGCAATTCCACTTCTGCTCTGTTATTATTAAATTCCCAAAGGCACCTCCCTCCTAACCTTCAAATCACCTGGTGACAATCACAGAGTCTGTCTCTTTTGTCCTGTGAATAAGTGGTGGAAAAGCAAAGGGGGAAGTCTAGTGAGGATAGGAGAGATCTTCAGAAGGTGCTAGGAAAGAGTGAACCCTCTTAGCATTAATTGTTGAGGAGACTGGGGTTTCAGGCAAACAACCACCACCCCTTGGGCAGTAGGGAACCAAGGCCCTGGTGGGTCCCCTTAAAGAGGGGGAGGAGGGACTTCTCTGATGGTCCAGTGGTTAGGAAAGAAAGTCAAAGTGTTAGTTGCTCAGTTGTGTCTAACTCTTTGCAGCCTCTTGGACTGGCCTGCCCACCAGGCTCCTCTGCCCATGGAACTCTCCAGGCAAGAATACTAGAGAGGGGTGCCATTTCCTTCTCCAGGGGATCTTCCCCACCAAGGGATTGAACCTGGGTATCCTGCATTGCAGGCAGATTCTTTACCATCTGAACCACCAGGGAAGCCTCCAGGGAAGTGGTTAGGAATCTGCCTTCCAATGCAGGGGATGAGAGTTTGATCCCTGGTTGGGGAACTAAGATTTCACATGCCCTGGAGCAGCTAAACCCATGCAACCTTAACTACTGAGTGCCCGTGCTCTGGAGCCTGCATGCCACAGCTAGACGGTCTACAGGCTGCCATGAAAAATCCCACGTGATGGAATGAAGATCCTGTGTGCTGCAACTAAGACTCAGTGCAGTCAAATAAAAACGAATATGGTGGAGAGAAACTCAGAGGTCTGTCGAAAGTGCAGCTGTTGTTGTGCCCTGATGCAGAGTGAGGTCACGGCCATTGGTTACGGCTGAGCAAACAGTGAAGCATGAAGTGGATCAGATACGGGGCCCCAGCCAGGTAGAGACTGCTGACACTGTCTAAATAGATTCCCAAAGCATAACTCCTGAGGAAACCTTCACCAGTTGTTGGTTCTGTAGTCACCTGCAGAAAATCAGCTCCCATCTCCCATTGTCAAAGACAGGGAGAGGCCCCGAGATAGCATAAGCTCAAGTCAGCTTCCTGCCTGCTGGTTTGAGATTTGCTGATGGTGTGGAAGAGCAAAAGAAGTGGGACGTTCTGAGGAAGACCTCACACAATGATGGGAACCATCAAAATGCAGATAGGGTCACCCTGGTGCATCGCATGGGCTATTTTCCTCAAGTGTGCTTTCCCACGGTCCCTTAGGATCAACCCCTCCCCCCACCAACCGCCACCCCACTACTTCTCTGCCTTTCTCCCATCATTCAGCCCTGGCTTATTTTGCTTCAGCCACACCAGCCTCCTACCTGTTCCTTGAACACACAAGCATGCTCCTGCCTCAGGGCCTTTGCATTTGTTGTTTCCACTATCTAGAATAGACAAGTTATCCAAATAATCCATATACAAGTCACTACCACATATACAAGGCACTCTAGATACCCTTAGAATGGCTTTAATTTCTTCAGACACTCGTGGCTTCCTTATATGTGTGTGTATGTGAGAGAGAAATCTATCTGATCCTGACAGAACACAAGCTCCAGGAAAATAGACTCATTTTGTTTGTGGCTGTACCCCTGTGCTTGGAACAGTATCTGACCCATAGTAGGCATGCAAAATACTTATAGAATTGAAGCAAATTCTCCTCCTTAGTTTCTGAATAACTTTCTTCTGAACTGGGTCTAGCGATTTCCTTTTTTGTTGTTGATATTTTTTATTTGTTTATTTGCTTTCTGAACCCATAAATAAAATGTGCTCCATGAAAATATACTCAACATTGCTAATTATTAGAGAAATGCAAGTCAGGACCACAATGAAGTATCACCTCACACTGCTCAGAATGACCATCATCAAAAAATCTATAAATAATAAATGCTGGAGAGAGTGTGGAGAAAAGGAATAAGTTAGTTCAATTTAGTCGCTCAGTTGTGTTCCACTCTTTGCAACCCCATGGACCACAGCACGCCAGGCTTCCCTGTCCATCACCAACTCCCAGAGCTTACTCAAACTCATGTCCATCGAGTTGGTGATGCCGTCCAACCATCTCATCCTCCATCGTCCCCTTCTCCTCCTGCCTTCAATCTTTCCCAGCAGGGTCTTTTCCAATGAGTCAGTTCTTCACATCAGGTGGCCAATGTAAAGGGAATCCTCCGGCACTATTGGTGGGAATGTCAACTCAGTCCCTGAGTAGGGAAGAGACCCTGGAGGAGGGTATAGCAACCCACTCCAGTATTCTTGCCTGGAGAGTTCCACGGGCAGAGGAGCCTGGTGGGCTACCGTCCATAGAGTAACAGAGTCAGCCACGGCTGATTGAGTGCACACATCTCTAATTATTAGTTCTCTGGGGACAGACCACATGTCTCCCACCTCTTCTGCATCCTCCTGGGATGAGCACCATGCAAAGAGACAGTGTTTCTGTGTTGACTGATTTGCCAAAAAAAAAAAAAAATTGTTTTTTAATATTACAGGGCTTTGTGGTTCAGCATTTCTCTTTCTTGCTGATGTGACTCCTGCTGCCTGCATGTGGGTATCATTTAGATCATTGAGTGAGACAGTGAAAAGCCTGAGGAAGGGAAAGTCTATGGCTGACATCCTGTGCCCATTTGGTCCCTTGTTCAATAAGCATTCACTAAGGGGCCAGCACTACATCTGCTGGTCTGAAGACAAATTCTAGAATCACAGAACACTGAGCTGGAAGGAACCTTGGAGAGAATTTGATCCAAACCCAGGTGATCTAAGGTGCTACATGCCTTACAGCCAAATAAAAAAAAAAAAAAAACATAAAACAGAAACAATATTGTAACAAACTCAATAAAGACTTTAAAAATGGTCCACATCAAAAAAAAGTCCTTTGAAAAAAGGACAATAAGGATACAGTCTGTCTAAGTAATATGTATCTCCCAGGTCTGCACTCGGTTTTTGAGACAGACTACATTCTACCTATGGAATGTGTATCTCTCTCAGTAAACCAGCTTTCACTTTACTATGGCCTGCTCTTGAATTTTTTCGTGCTCCAAGCCAAGGACCTTTCACTTGGTGGCTCGTCCCAGGAACTCACCCAAGACCTGGAACATCAACATCTTCTGTATGGATGTGAGAGTTGGACTCTAAAGAAAGCTGAGCACCGAAGAATTGATGCTTTTGAATTGTGGTGTTGGAGAAGACTCTTGAGAATACCTCAGACTGTAAGATCAAACTAGTCAGTCCTAAAGAAAATCAGTCCTGAATATTCTTTGGAAGGACTGATGCTGAAGCTGAAACTCCAATACTTTGGCCACCTGATACAAAGAACTGACTCATTGGAAAAGACCCTGATGCTGGGAAAGATTGAAGACAGGAGAAGAATGGGATGACAGAGGATGAGATGGTTGGATGGCATCATCAACTCAATGGATTTGAGGTTGAACAAGTTCCTGGAGCTGGTGATGGACAGGGAAGCCTGGCATGCTACAGTCTATGAAGTGAAATGAAGTCGCTCAGTCATGTCTGACTCTTTGCGACCCCGTGGACTGTAGCCTGCCAGGCTCCTCTGTCCATGGCATTTTCCAGGCAAGAAAACTGGAATGGGTTGCTATTTCCTTCTCCAGGGGATCTTCCCAACCCAGGGATCAAACCCAGGTCTCCTGCATTGTAGGCAGATGCATTTACCGTCTGAGCCACCAGGGAAGTTGCAAAAGAAGCTACAGTCTATGGGGTCGCAAAATGTCAGACACGACTGAGCAACTGAACTGACTGACTGATTCTGCTGTAACCTCTTTGAGAAGGATAGTAATAAATCTACTTCTTACTTATCAAAAAAAAATGGATAGAAACTTCCCTAGTGGTTCAATAGCTAAGACTCTGAGCTCCCAATGCAAGGGTTCAATCTCAGGTCAGAGAACTAGATCCCACAGGCTGCGACTAACCCTATGGACCGTAGTCCTCCAGGTTCATGTCTATGGGATTTTTCCAGGCAAGACACTGGAGTGGGTTGTCATACCCTCCTCCAGGGGATCTTCCTGACCCATGGATTGAACTCGTTCTCTCTCGTCTCCTGCACTGGTAGGCAATTTATCACTAGCGCCACCTAGGCAGACCCAAAGACCCTGCACACTGAAACTAAAAGACTTCGAGTGCCGCAGCTAAGACCTGGCACAGCCTAATAAATAAATACTAAAAACAAGACAAAAAAAGACAGAGACTGGGAGAGCTGGAGATCCAGGCCTGGAGCAAAGCCCAACATCCGGATCAGACGAGAAAACCTTGACCACTGCCTGGGCCCAGAACTTCTCTGCTTTCACTGTGGCCGCTGCTGCCAGGTGAAGCAGTCCTGTCTGTGAAATCACTGCTGCCAGGAGGATCCTCCTCTGTCCTCTGTTCCTTTGGATCAGACTCTGACCAGTGCACATCTGACCAGGAGAGCCTTGGTCACCAGCCTTCACCCCGGTTGCAGAGGAGGACTGGAAACAAGTATACTTTTACTGTCTTTAGTGAGATGTGGGCTTCCATTCTGACCAAGAGACTTTGGGTCGGGGATTTCCCAACCAAGGAAGAGATTCAGTGGCAACATCCATCAAGCACCCTGCCCACCACCCCTCACCCCCATTTCACAGTAAAGGCAACTGTGATCAGATGGACGGAGCACATGCCCAGATCACATCATCACTTACTAGTAGCTGAGAATTCCGTGTCTCATATTCTTCCTGCTCATCTATATATGAAAGAAGCAACTAGTAAAACAGAAGCAGAGCAGAGCCAGTCTCCAGGAGCTAATGGTCAATGATCCGTGTCCCTGGCAGCTTTATTAGGTAATAACTGTCTCTTACATTTGATCACCGCTCTATTTTTCAACACTTACTCCTCACAAAAGGCTAAGCTCAGACATCTTCTCTGCTATGGAACCTCTCCTGAATCACTGACCTCTCAGTTCCCTGACTTAACCCTCTGAAACCTCACTATGTTGCAGTATTAACGTATGTGTCTGCCTCCTCAGGTTGGAAGCAACTTGAGGTGCAGTATTTTTTTTAGTATTTATTTTTATTTATTTATTTGGCCACACTCATAGTTGTGGTATGAGCAATCTCCCACCTTTGTTGCGACAAGCAGGTTCTTTTAGTTGCAGCCTGTGAACTCTTAGTTGCGGCTTGTGGGATCTATTCCCTGACCAGGGATCGAATCTGGACCCCCTGCAGCAGGAGCTCAGAGTCTTAGCCCACAATGCATGAGACCCCAGCTCTATTCCTCGGTCGGGAAGATCCCCTGGAGAAGGGCTAGGCTACCCATTCCAGTATTCTTGGGCTTCTCTGGTGGCTCAGCTGGTAAAGAATCCACCTGAAATGCAGGAGACCTGGTTTCAATTCCTGGGTTGTGAAGATCCCCTGGAGAAGGAACATGCTACCCACTCCAGTATTCTGGCCTGGAAAATTCCATGGACTGTATAGTCCATGGGGTCACAAAGAGTTGAACACAATTTAGCAATTTTCGCTTTTCAGGGTAGTCACATTTATTACAGTCCCACCACCACTACAAACAATCCTGGGCTTCCCAGGTAGCTCAGTGGAAAAAAAAAAAAAAAAAAAAAAAAAAATCCACTTGCCAATGCAGGAGAAACAAGAGATGTGAGTTCGATCCCTGGATTGGGAAGATCCCCGGAATAGGAAACGGCCACCCACTCCAGTATTCTTGCCTGGAAAATTTGGTGGACAGGGGAGCCTGGCAGGCTACAGTCCATGGGGTCACAAAGAGTTGGACACAACAGAGCGACTGAGCATACACCCCCACTAACACTTTTCTGGTCAATATTACACTTATCACTCACCTCTTATTTCCAATGGGGTATAAAACCACCTTCTTCAAGCATCTTGTCAAGGATCCCAGTGACACAGCATAAAGCACAAACCCCAGATGCTGGCACCTGAAGCAGCCTCACAAAGTCTTGGCCTGGTCTCTTCCTGGTGGGTGGTAGAAAACCAGAGTTGGCAGAGTTGGCAAAGCAGGTGCATGAGGCCAGGAGCCATAGGCCAGAGCTGGGCCACCCCTGGGGAGGCAGAAAGTGCGGGCTGGTGCCTGATGGCAGGCGTTAGCTCTTGGCATCGAGGCCCCTTGGAAACAACAGGAAAAGACCTGCAGAGATGCTGAGTCAGCAAGACAGATGTCCCGGGAATGCAGTCAGGGCTGCCTGGAGCACAAACTGGCCTTCCCGTCACCTTGGAATGAAAATATTCTAATATGTGTTTGAAAACTTGAGTCCCTCGTAACACTCCTTACTCTTCAAGTTCACCCAACTCCCATGCAGACTCACACACGGTATTTCCATTGACACCTCCAGCCTTCCTCGGGGCTGCTGCTGAGCTTGAAGTCTTCCTGGGACTTCCCTGGTGGTCCAGTGACTAAGACTCTGAGCTACTGAGGCAGGGAGCCCTGGTTCTATCCCTAGTCGGGGAACTAGATCCCACATGCTGCACCTAAGAGTTCACATGCGTCAACACAGATCAAAGATCCTGCCTGCCACAACTAAGATCTGGTGCTAAGTCAAATAAATAAAAACATTTATTAAAATACGCCTGCTTAATCCCTAGACGTCAGGTCATAGTTTTTTTTAAAAAAGGACTGCTTCTTTATACCCACATTTCTGAATTCTTACATGCTTTAAAACCCAGCTTAGGTGGTCTCTCCTCCAGGGGTCATACCTAACATTTTTTTGCTGACAATTCAGATTCAGGTACTTGCTTTTACCATCGGCTTGACACATTTTTTTCTGTTATAGTCTATACTAGATTATTTTCTGAGTGTAAGACATATCTCCTAGGCTAGATTATACGTCTTCAATTTCCCACTGTGTCCTTTTCCTTCACACCATTTTGCACAACGCTGTGTATGTAACAAATGTTATAAACAAAACAACTCATTGAAAGATATCACATTCTGTATTCTACAGTATTTGTCTCCATTTAAAATGACCATTTGATTTTTAGTAAACTCTTTAAAAGTTAATCTCTTTATCAAAGTAATACATACTAACAGACTTACATATCACATGAAAAATAGTACAAACACCGGAAGTTGGCTTAACCAGACATTCTTAAACAACTGGCTCTTGTCTGTAGTTATGAGGTGGGAGAAGCTAGAACACTCAATTTCCCAGCACCCCTTGATGCTGAGTGCTACCCTGGTAGCTCAGACAATAAAGGAACTGCCTGCAATTTGAATCTGCCCACAATGCAGGATACCTGGGTTGATCCTTGGGTTGGGAAGATCTCCTAGAGAAGGGAATGGCTACCCACTCCAGTATTCTGGCCTAAAGAATTCCATGCACAGAGGAGCCTGGCGGGCTACAATCCATGGGGTGGCAAGGAGTCAGACACAACTGAGCAACTTTCACTTTAAAGTGGAGCTGAGGAGGAGCAGAGGACACACCTTCCAATTCTGGCCAATTAATCTGAAGTGATGATCTGTTATGTAGCCACGTTCCCCTTTTTCTTTCTTTCTGCCTGGAATGCAGGCATGACCACTGGAGCTTCAGCAGCCATTTTGTGGTTCAGGTGGCAAATGTGAAGAAAAAGTCACAAGAATCTCAAAGACTCTGTCCTCTCCAGCTGTCAAGAACCTGGACTGGCAGCCATCCATTTTAGCCTTCTAATAAAAGAAAGGAGAATCTACTTAAGTAGGCCATGAAAGTCATGTATCTATAATTTATAGGAATCCAAGAATATTCCTAACTGATATACATACATGTACATTATCCAAGACAGAGTAAAGCACAAAGGTGAGAAATCATGTTACCCAACTACTATGATGTTTTGTTGCACATGACAATTTTTTTCTGAATAAAGATAAACTACATTCTTCAATTAAAGAGTGAGATGTTTTCTTGTTTTCCATGGTTATTTAATAATATGTTCTATGATCATTTTAAAACCTTGCCATCAAGAAGTATTCCATAGCATAATTTTAGATGATGCCTATCATAATTTATTTTATTAACCTTTTCCACTTGGTTTCCACTATTTTCCACATCAGTTTCTTACTTTTTAGACTTTTTCTGGGGTTGTTCTGGGTCTTTGTTTGAGACACATGGGCTTTTCTTGTGGCAGAGCACAGGCTCTGGAGCCCATAAGCTCAGTAGTTGCTGCACGAGGGCTTAGTTGTACACTGAGGTGTGTGAGGTCTTATTTCCCCAACTAGAGATGGAAGGCAGAGTCTTAACCACTGGACCACCGGGGAAGTCCCAGGGTTTTCTCTAATACATTACTTTTTACAAACATTATTGCAGAAATATTCTTGTAGATAGTTTATTTTCACAACTTCATAATGATTTCATTTTTTTTTCTTTAGAAAAGCATATTCTTAAGGTTTGGGATACACTATGCTAATGTTCGGAGAAGGCAATAGCACCCACTCCAGTACTCTTGCTGGAAAATCCCATGGTCGGAGGACCCTGGTGGGCTGCAGTCCATGGGGTCGCTGAGGGTCGGACACGACTGAGCGACTTCACTTTCACTTTTCACTTTCGTGCATTGGAGAAGGAAATGGCAACCCACTCCAGTGTTCTTGCCTGGAGAATCCCAGGGATGGCAGAGCCTGGTGGGCTGCCGTCTATGGGGTCGCAGAGTCGGACACGACTGAAGCGACTTAGCATGCTAATTTTTATCTACAAATTTTTTTTTCTAATAGCACAAACGATAAAACTTCCAACAAAATATTTCTGAAAGTTTAAGAATAAAAAGGGAAAATAAATGCCTAAAATAACACTGAACTAAGTAACCAAGCTTTACAAGTATGTCAATTAACAATGTTTGTGTGGGAATTCAAAACTTTATCCCACTCGCAGCACCAACACCAGGGGCTTCACCTTTTCCTCTGTTTTAAGAGCAAGACGTGGACAAAATCCAAACAATTTTCATTCCAAAAATAAAAAGTAGCCAAAAAGAAGAGGCAACGCACTCCCTAGGGAGTTTTACATAGCAGGGTAGAGGGATCAAGTATTTGAAGCACATATTTCTGTAGAACTTGGACAGATCAAGAAAGATGGTTGAAGAGAGCAATACTGTAAAGACAGGAAAGCCTGGAGAGTAAGATTATTTTCTAGGATAGGTGAGTTAGAGGCTTCCTAGAATTTCTAAATGCTAGAGAACAGGTGAGGAGAGAGGATGTTACAGAATAGGAGACTCCACATACCGGGCTTCCCTGGTGGCTGAGCGGTGAAGAATCTACCTGCAATGCAGGAGATGCAGCTTCCTTCCCTGGGTCGGAAGAGCCCCTGGAGAAGGAAACAGCAGCCCCCTCCAGTATTCTTGCCTGGAGAATCCCATGGACAGAGGAGCCTGGCAGGCTACAGTTCACGGGATCACAAAGAGTCAGACACAACTTAGTGACTAAACACAACAGACTGTACTTACACTCCTTTGAACAACTGTGGGAGATACCAGGAAGAAGCTGATGTCCTCCTTGTTACTCTTTAAATGTAACATAGCTCCATGACTAGTTAAGATTTCTGCAAGGGTTACCCAAAATATAGCTCACGCTTTCCCACTGTTGTCCCTCCTTCTCCTCTCAGTCTGCTTCTTCATGAGGGCAGATATTGTCTTGCCCACACATCAGACAAAGAAATATGCCCGTTTTGTCAGTGTCTGTACTGATGTATTCTCTTTTGTTCCCGGTATTAATTGATGTCTTCTTTTTATTTGAGATAAGTCTAAATAGAGATTAATACATTTTATTTGTCTTTTTAAAGAGTAAGCTTTTGTTCTGTGCTTTTTAAAAAATCTTCCTTATTTTTGCTGATTATGTATTTCACTTGTTTCTGTTCTTTGTTTTCCCTTCTAGGTACTTAGTTTAAGTTTGATTTGCTCATTTTTCCCCCCTATATTTTTTAAGTGGAAGTCCAGCTTATTTGACTAAGTTGCTATTGTTGTATCACTTCAGGTTCACTAATCTTTTCTTCTGCAATCTCTATTTTGTTGTTGTTCAGTTGCCAAGTCATGTCTGACTCTTGGCGATGCCATGGACTGCAACGTGCTAGGCTTCCCTGTCCCTGAGAATCTAAACTTCTGTCAGTTCCATTGAGTGGATTTTTACATTCATGTTTTTATTTTTTATTTCTAGAAATTCATTTTGTTTCTTTTCTGATAGATTTTTTTTTTTTTTACTTATGTATTCCTTTGAATTCCTGAGCGTATTTGTGTTAGTTGTTTGAAAAGTCCTTGTCAGCTAACCCCAATTTTTCTATCATTCCTGTGTCTATTTCTATTGGTTGGTTCTTCTCCTGATTATGGGTTATATATTTCTGCATCTTCACATAATCTAGTAATCTCTAACTGGATGCTAGAAATCATGTTTTATATTTTATGTGTTGGATTTTTTAAAGGTATTGTGAGTATTGGACTTTATTTTGACAGACAGTTAAGTTCACTGTAGATCAGTTTGATTCTTTCAAAGCTTGTTTTTAAACTTTATTAGAGCAGGTTTAGAGCAGCCCTTACATTATCATTAGTTTAGCCTCACTATTAAGGCAGGACATCTCTGGAGTTTCCACAGGAAGCCCTGAGTGCTCCGTGAAGACTCTCCTCTCCACATGGTCAAACTCTGACACCTCCAGACCGTTAAGGTCAGCGATTTCCTGAATTATCCTTTGACTAGCCTGTCTTTGTTTCAACCTATGCATATGTAGTCTAATACTAAGATATAGATTTAAGGGGACTAGTATACAGACTTCTGGGTTTATTTTGCCAAGCAGCTTACTCATTTCTGGCACATAGTTCCAGAAATGCTGACTTACTTAGCTTTCCCAAACTGTGTTCTCTATTTGCTCCACTCAGAAAGACCACTGCGTTCTGTCTGGGATGATTTCCCTGTGATGACATCCAGAAAGTGCCTTTAGGCGGGAAGCTAGACCAATCTTAGAGCTCACCTTGTTTTGTTTTTTCCTTTCTCTTGGACCACAGTCCTGTTCCACCTACTGTGCAATGTACAAATACTATGGTCTCAGATTTTTTTTTTCTATTTTCTAATTGCCTATAGCCACCAAACCTTCCTTGGTTTGAGCAACAGAGAGCTCCAGAACAGTATCCAAACATCCAGTGTGGCTCTGTCGACAGGGCTACATGTGAGAGACCTCCAAGAAGACAAAGTACAGGAGGCGCATTCAGAGCTATTTTCATTGTCACACTGTTTCACCTGGAGAGCTTTTCTTGGCTATAACTTCAGAATCCTTTATACATTGGTTTTCATAGCTCTGAGAAACACTGGACTGCAATTGCCTAAGAGCAAATAAACGAAGTGAACTGAGGCCTCACTAGTGAGTTCAACCCTAGAGAAGGAAATAGCAACCCACTCCAGTATTCTTGCTTGCAGTCCCGTGGACTGAGGAGACTGACAGGCTACAGGACATGGAGTCGAAAAGAATCGGACACAACTGAAACAACTGAGCACACACGCACCCCATGAGTTCAAACTTTGTATTTTTCTAGATAAAAAAAATATATATATATGCATGTTTAAATAGGTATTTAAAGTTATAATAAATGAGTTTCAAATTGGTATTTTTTTCTTGTTTAACACAAGTCCTTTTGACTGTTGGCTTACTTTAGGTTAATGCAAGAAGCCTGCTGGAAGCAAGTCCCTTCTCTAAGAATCTCATAGATTGGAGGCCATATGACTGATCTTCATTTCTGAAGCATCAAAGAGAATCAACACTGTGCATGGTCCCTCTGGTCTAGTTAGACCAGGCAAAGTCTCAAGAGTCTGTCTTAGAGCTGTGGCCTTAGCTCTTCCCTATCGTCTTGCTCCTGGACTATTGTCATGGGTCACCTCCACTCCGGTTCAACCTCCTCATGCTTTTCGGTAATATTTCCTATAAAGTAAGTCCCCATATATGAATCCTCAAGTTGTGAACTTTCAAAATGCAAACATGTGTTCCATCAATGTCAGGTGTGAGTGAAATTGCAGCTCACCCTCCATCCCCTATTGCTGACGATCCTTCGCACTACCATCTCCCATCTCCTCTTCCTCCTCCAGTCAGTAACTCTGTTCACCTGAGGCCAGCCCCTACATGCCAGCTGTTGTACTGTACTACTGTACTTTTCAAGGTACTGTAGTGTAAAACTAAAAATGTTTTATCTTTTGTGTTTGTTTCACATGTATTATTTGCGTGGAAAGTATTATAAACCTATTATAGTAGAGTACTCCATAGCTGATTATCTTAGTTGGGCTAGTTAGTTTAGGCTAACTTTGTTGGACTTAGCTTGGACTTACAAATTAATGTACCCTCAGAAAGAAATTTGCTTGTATGTAGGGAACTTACTGTAATTCAGCTTTAATTACAGCATGCTGTCATTGAAAAACCTTTATAATTCCTCATTGCTACAAAACTCTCCATGATTTGGCTACAATCTTCTTATGATGTCTTGCACCATGATTTTCCTTTCCTGTGTTCTATCCAAGACATTTATTTCTGGCTCTTGGGTACAAACCATGATTTCACAGTTTTCTTTTTTCTCTCCCAGCTCATACTTTCTTTCCTGTCTCTGGAATACTTTTCTTATCCAAAATATTTAAATGTAAAAGTATTACCTGGGCTTTCCTAGTGGCTCAGACAGTAAAGAATCTGCTTGGAATGGGGGAGGCCCGGGTCTGATCCCTGTATTGGGAAGATCCCCTGGAAAAGAGAATGGCCACCCACTCCAGTATTCTTGCCTGGAGGATCCCAGGCAAGCCTGGTGGGGAGCTACAATCTGTGGGGTCACAAAAAATCAGACACAACTGAGCAACTAATACTTTCACTTTCAGAAGTATTACCTATCTTTAAAAGCCCAGTTCTAACACAATCACATTCATGAAAACTTCAATATTCTTCAAAAAATCTTCCTCCTCTCCTCTCTCAAGTACTCAATCTAAACCTCATTTATCATATACATCACTGTCTACCTTATATAAAAACCTTGAGCATAGAGTCCATATATCATTCCTTTTTGTGATCCTTAAGCTTCTAATGGACTGAACTGCATAGAAGGATGCTCAGTGAATGTTTATTGAAAGGATGAATGACTGTTTGGATGCTTTCATACATCCCTTGTTATTCTTTCCAGTTAATTTAAGATATATTAGTTTTAACTATTTGAAATTGCTAGAGATTCAAAAATAGTCACATATAAGCAATTTAATATGATTCAGTCCGATACACTTTCTCCTCCATTTATTTGTGAACTGCTCTTTAGCAAAGTGTGTTACACTAGTAAAAATCATAGGATATCTAAATCAGGGGCAAAGGATTTCATTAATTAAATTAAAATGTCAGAAATAATTGTTTGTGAGAACACAACTGAGTATAAAACAGACATGTATTTGTTAAAGAGCTTGTACTTGCAAGTGAACAGATGTCCACTCAAATCAAACTAGTTTAAGAACCAAAGGTAAGTATTGATAGGATATTGGAGAATCTCATTGTCTGAACACTGTGGCATTGGTAAGGGTAGGAGCCAGGGCAAATATGAAAACCTCAGCAGCAGAAGTCCTTCTAGACCCCTAGTCTGTCTTGGTTTAAATTCTAAATTCCCCAATAGACTGAATCTGAAGACTCTTGCTTGGACAAGGGGTCTGTAACTCTTTGGGACCCCATGGACGGTAGATTACCAGGCTCTGAGTCCATGGGATTTTCCAGGCAAGAATACTGGAGTGGGCTGCCATCCCCTCCTCCAGAGTTTCTTCCCAACCCAGGGATTGAACCTGAGTCTCCTGCATTGCAGACAGACGCTTTACTGTCTGAGCCACTAGGAAAGGCCGCCAATGCATTAGTTAAGTGAAAAATTTGCTTGGAGTCTTCCCTGATAGCTCAGTAGGTAAAGAATCCACTTGCAATGCAGGAGACCCCGATTCGATTCCTGGGTCAGCAAGATCCGCTGGCAAAGGGATAGGCTACACACTCCAGTATTCCTGAACTTCTCTTGAGGTTCAGCTGGTAAAAAAATCCACCTGCAATGCAGGAAACCTGGGTTCATCTTTGCTGGGTTGGGAAGATCTCCTGGAGAAGGGAAAGGCTGCCCACTCCAGCATTCTGGCCTGGAGAATTCCATGGACTGTATAGTCTATGGGGACTCAAAAGAGTCAGACATGACTGAGCGACTTTCACTCACTTTGCTTGGAGGCGGGCCTTGTAGCCCAGAGGGTGCAGAAAGTCAGCAGGCATAGATACATGATTTTTAAAATAAAAAGCACATCAATTCAAGGAAATGTGTGTGTACCATTCTTGGAGAGATGTTTATTCTGCTTTGGCTTCAGAAGAAAAATAATGAGAATTTCAAGCTAGTTCACCCCTATGGTGTCTTCATACCTTTAACATCTTCTCAGTTATTAAATCTCCATATGCAGTCAAGAACTTTCTTTTTTCTCCTCCAACCTAGCTCATGGTTTCTAAAGCTGATCTGTAAGTGGCTAGTCTACTGTTTGCAATGTCTGAGGAGGTAAGAGATTAAGGAAGCAGAAGCACTGGCACAAATTGATAGTGGACCCAGGAGAGCTCATCTCAGCTCTGTTTACAATCCCATTTAATTCATGTTTGTTCAGCATCCACTCTACAACACACTCTGCATCTGTGCTCAGTCGCTCAGACTCTGCAACACTATGGGCTGTAGTTGGCCAGGCTCCTCTGAGCCTGGGATTCTCCATATAATTCTGCAGGCAAGAATACTGGAGTGGGTTGCCATGCCCTCCTCCAAGGGATCTTCCCAGCCCAGGGATCAAACCCACATCTCTTACATCTCCTGCATTGGCAGGTGGATTCTTTACCACTCACTTATGCCATCTGGGAAGACTGCAACATACTCTAGCACTTAACAATATGACAGTCATAACATTCAGTATTGCTAGATATTGTGAAATTACGAAGGAACATAATTTCTTAACAGTCCTTACTGTTAAGAAAGTTATGATCTGATTGGGAAACGAAAATCAACATACAGATGATACTAACCATACCAGGTTAGTGGACTAACTACAAACATATCTCTCATCAGATGCAAGTGTTCACATATATGTTATTTCACTGTAAGATGTTACATAGACATGGGCCAAGAGAATCGTTTATTGCATGGGATTATTTGTTATAGAAACTTGGCAGTAGCCAGATCAACAGAATCCTGCATTTCTGAGCTATTCGCCACAATTTGTGTTCTTCAAAGCTGACCTTGGCAGGAGATTTAAACTCTTCTCTTTTATGTTCCCTTTAAACCCAGCTAGTTGAGCCTAAGGTTTGAAGGAGAGGCCAGCAAGCATTCCAAGTCTCTGCTCACAGTCTTTGAAGGGGAAATAAGGCACAGACTTCGGGAGCAACCAGCTTGATGAGTTGAAAAGACTCACGAACTGGGAACCAGAAAATTTTGGTTCTGATCTTAATACTGACACTAAGTTATTGTAATTCCCTGTTGGCCCTAGTGGTTAAAAAAACAAAAAAACTTGCCTGCAAGTGCAGGAGACATGAGACGTGGGTTCAATCCCTGGGTAAGGAAGATGCCCTGGAGAAGGAAATCACAACCACTCCAGTATTCTTGCCTAGAAAATCCCATGGAGAGAGGAGCCTGGCGGGCTATGGTCCATAGTGTCACAAAGAGTCGGACATGATAGAAGCAACTTGGCACTTCATCACATCACAACTTATTGTAGTGTTTTGAGCAAGTCACTTAAATGCTTGTAACTCTAGTCGACAGGCATCTGTAAACCAAAAAGGGTAAGAAAAGGTTTCAATTCAAGAAAAGATTTCAGTTCAACAACATTTATTACAAGTCACCAAGGAAATGGCCCTAAAATGCCTCCATTAAATGCCTATGGACAAAACTGAAAGCCTAACTTTGAATCATGAACCCCTAGACAATGAGGAACAATTAATGGTGAAGCATCTGTTCCCTTTCCCAAGTCCTGGCCACATACCTGACTAGACAGAGCACATAACTCCCTCTCTAATGCAGTGAAACTCTTCGAAAATAAGGTAAAGGAGAAAGTCATTTGAGGGACTTGATCATAGGCTCTGGGCTTCCCAGGTGGCGCTAGTGGAAAAGAACTTGCCAGCCATCACAGGAGATGAAAGAGACACAGATTCGATCCCTGGGTCAGGAAGATCCCCTGGAGAAGAACCCACTCCAGTATTCTTGCATGGAGAATCCCATGGACAGAGGCGCCTGGCAGGCTACAGTCCATAGAGTTGCAAAGAGTCATACACAGCTGAATCAACTTAGCACAAAACACAATCATGGCTCTGACTGAATTATTATCCAAACCCACCCCTTGCTAAGGCCTGATGAAGATTTCATGGGATGCTGTGTACAAAAGCTCACTGGCCAACTGGTCTGGCCTAAAAAGCATTTCTCCTATCAGTGTCTTGTTGAAAGCTGTGGGTTTTGATAGAGCGTCACCCAGGACGAATCCCCCTGTTCTGAAACCCTCCTCCTCTTCTGCCTGTTTACGCTCTCAGTTCTGGTGACTCAGTAGATGAAAAAGAAGGGTCAGCTCTGACTCACAGCAGCACTGTGAATATCCTGACCCCAGTGGGCTGCAGGGCCTGAGATGTTTATTTCATTTCCCTTTCATTCCATACTCAGCTGGGCTCTCAGAGGAGGAAAGGGAAGGAAAGTAGCCCACGCTGACTAATCAGTCCAGAAATATTTACTGAGCACAGCCCAAGGACTGTGTAGTAGGAGGAAACAAGAAGGAATATCTCAAGTCCAGGGCTTCAGAACTGCTTGGGGACTTTGCAATGACCCCATTAGCCCCGGGAAAGAACACCTTTGGCCAAATTGGAGGGTGTGGGGCTGGAAAGAGGCTTGGGATGCGAAGTTGCTAGAAAGTGCCTAGGACCAAAGGGTCTCAGTGCATGAATGCATTTTCTGAAAATATTTATTTATTTGATTGTGCCAGGTCTTAGTTGCCACACTTAGGATCTCCAATCTTCATTGCAGCACGCGGGATCTTTAGTTGCGGCAAGCAAAATCTTAGTTGTGGAGTGGGATCTAGTTCCCTGATCAAGGATTGAATTCAGGCCCCCTCCATTGGGACCATAGTCTTAGCCCTGGACCACCAGAGAAGCCCCTGCATTTGCAAACATGTCCCAAGAACAGCTGGCTTTTCTCCAACTCTGAATAATTTGGAGGGTATAGACGAGTGTCCTGAGGCAGGGCAGTGGAAATATGGGGTGACAGCTGTGAGACCTTTCTGCTCTGTTCCAGCTCCCATCCCAGGAATAACCTAGAAATGCCAAACTTGGGAAAGCATTGTTTTGTATGTGGGGGTTGGGCCAGCTGCCTCTCCTTCTCAAAGCACTGGGGGCGGGGGTGGGGTGGGGGCTGGAAAGAGGCTTGGGATGCGAAGTTGCTAGAAAGTGCCTAGGACCAAAGGGTCTCAGTGCATGAATGCATTTTCTGAAAATATTTATTTATTTGATTGTGCCAGGTCTTAGTTGCCACACTTAGGATCTCCAATCTTCATTGCAGCACGCGGGATCTTTAGTTGCGGCAAGCAAAATCTTAGTTGTGGAGTGGGATCTAGTTCCCTGATCAAGGATTGAATTCAGGCCCCCTCCATTGGGACCATAGTCTTAGCCCTGGACCACCAGAGAAGCCCCTGCATTTGCAAACATGTCCCAAGAACAGCTGGCTTTTCTNGCTGGGGGGGGGGTGGAGGGGGGCACTGCTAATTCATAAAGAAAGGGAAAGAAAGGATTTCCCTGGTGGTCCAGTGGTTAAGATTCCAGACTCCCAATGCAGGAGGCCTGGGTTTGATCCCTGGTCAGGGACCAAGATCCCACATCCCACAACTAAGAGTTCGCATGCTGCAACTGAAGATCCCATATGTCTCTAAATAAATAAATAGTATTAAAAGAAAAAGAAAGGGAAGGAAGATCGTCCAAGCCTAGTCCCCTGGAAACAACACAGACAAAGAGGTTTGTGGGGCTGAGCACCCTAGGGTGCCTCCACACCCACTATCTGGAATGAGTTTCCAGCCCAAGTCCAAGGCAGAAATAATAACAGTTCTACCAATTTGGACCACCTCCCAGGAGCCAGACACTGTGCTAAATGCCTTAGTTACATTATCTCATTTAATCATCACACCATCATCACTCAGTCCCCTCTACCCCAGGAAGCTATAATTATCACTACTTAATAATAATGAAAATAAAGGTTCAGAGGGGTTAAGTAACTTTACTGAGTTTACACAGATAACAGGAGGAAGGCATGTGCTGATTAAGGTTTTTCTGACTTCAAATCCTATGTCACTCTATACCTGATCCCATTTGGCAAAAAGGAAGCTGGAAACTCTAGGAAGAGGGTGGCGAAGGGAAGAGGATGATGGTGGAAGTAGGCAGAAGGAAAAGGAACTTATGCTCTGGGTTCAACATGGTAAGAGCCTCAGGCTTGGTTTCCTGGAGGTGGCATTAGGGTCAGTGCTCAGTACAAGGAGATAGGGGAATGTCTGTGGATGAGTCTTAGGGCAGAGGTTCTCCAGGAATGGAGGGCCAACAGCAAACCCTGTGAGAGCTCATGCTTCGGGCTGCATGGAGGGTCCCTCACTTGTCTAGACAGAATTGAGGCACTGATCATGCACCCGTGTACTGTGAATGATAATGACCAGCAGGGTCAGGGTAGGTCCGAATTCAACTGCAATGGACTGTGCAACAGCCATGGGCACACACAGGAGGGGACTGGCCTTCCAGTGCTTGTTCTTAGTATTTCTGGACCCAGCCTCCCTCAAACTCCTTAATGAAACTCCTAAGAGCAGATTTCCCTGGTGGTCCAGTAGTTAGGACTTTGCCTTCCAATTCCGGAGGATGCAGGTTCGATTCTGGCCTAGGAGCTAAGATCCCAAATGCCTTGGGGCCAAAAATCCAGAACAGAAACAACAGAAGCAATATTATAATAAATTCAATAATGACTTTAAAAATGATCCACATCAAAAAAAAATCTTTATTAAAAAATCTGCAAAAGAAAGATGAGGCTGTGTAGGGAACTCTACTTCGATATGCAGTCTTCAGAACTGTCATTAAGAAATGAAACCTTTTGGGGGGCTTCTCTGCAGTCCAGTGGTTAAGACTCCCTGCCTCAAGTGCAGGGAGCATGGGTTTGATTCCTGGTCGGGGAACTAAAATCCCACATGCTGAATGGTAAGGCAGAATATTGCAGGTGTATTACCTGCAGTGCAGGAGACGCAGAAGACTGGAGCTCAGTCCCTGGGTTTGGAAGATCCCCTGGAGGAGGAAATGACAACCCACTCCAGTATTCTTCCCTGGAAAATGTCATGGACAGAGGAGCCAGGCAGGCTTCAGTCCATGGGGTCACAAACGGTCAGACATGACTGAAGCGACTGAACAAGGCCAAGAGAAAAAAAAGAAGAAAGAAATGGAATCTTTCCACTGTTTTCAACGCTATCAAGCCTTGTCAGGTGGGAGTGCAACCAAAGGCAAAATCAAGGACACCCACTCCTTCGTTCATACTCACTGTACAAAGAAGCATGAGCCTCTGCTTTCATGAAGCACACAAGTTTGCACTTTAACAGCTTTATTGAGATTCATGCCTAGGTGGCTCAATGGGTAAACAATCGGCCTGCAACGTAGAAGACATACGAGATCACAGTTCACTAACCAGGGATCGAACTCTTCTGCAGTGAAGCACAGTGTCTTAACTACTGGACTGCTGGGGAAGTCCCTTTACTGGTTTTCTTAATTGGAGATATTACAGACAAAAATATTCACATTGGTTGTTAAAGAATGGTAAGGCAGACTTTGTTTGGAGGAACTATCACAATAGGTTATAGGAATTACTGTAGTAAGGGAGAGACTGGGCTCAACTCTGAATATAAGAAGAAAAAGTGGTAATTTATAGCCAAAGAGCAGGAGTAGGGGTAGAGGGTTGGGGTGTCAGTGAACGGAAAATTACTAAGATGAAACATAAGGAGGAAGGGGAGATTTTCGTTAAGTCATCCTAAGAGGATTCTTGCTGAAGGCTGGCTAGGGTGATCATATACGAAGGATGGGGGATTCCGGCTAAACTGACTCAGCAAGATTCATGCTAAAATTGGGCTCTTGAGAATATGGCCAAGGACCAGGACTAGTTGAGAGAGAGCTCAGAGGAGACGGATTAAAGTCTGGTCAAGAAGTGAATCTTTGAGGATTTCCCTGGTGGTCCAACGGTTCAGAATCTGTCTTGTGATGCAGGGAATACCGGTTTGATCCCTGGTTATGGAACAAATGTCCCACACGCCTCGTAGCATCTATGCAGTAACTGCTGAAACCTGTCGGTGATGACAAAACAAAGGTCCCACGTGCCACAACTAAGACCCGAGGCAGCCAAATAAGTAAACAATAAAATAAAACAAAACAGCAGACAACCTTTGTCAGTGGTGTGGGGATACATGGAGCTTCCACTGTGATAGCCCATGTGCTTTATTAAGCAAACAAGCTTTTTAAAAGCGAGATTGTTGTGGCTTGGCACTGGATTAATAAAACTCCTGAGGTTCTGAAGGAATTCCACCATCCAGGGAGAGTCCAGGGTGCAGCCGCTGAAGGAATTCCTCATTTACACAACCATCCTCTGGCTGAGTCTAGGCAGAGGAAAAGCTAGAAGAGGATGAGTCTAATTTCTGTGAACTGTAACTTATAAAAGCAAGATAATTTGATTATGGAGATCAGCTTCTTTGAACTTTGACTTGGCGAGGAAATTTAGTTTTTGAACTTTAAATTCTCCCTGGGAATTCGATAAAGAGGGGCATTTATATCCAAATCTGAGGCAGTCCTAAATTGTTGACATTTTATTATTGAATTGTCTTTACATAACTTATCATTGGAAGGTCTTAGTGGGTCATTTAATTTTATTAAAGAACCTCTGATATGCTTTGTTAGAAAATACGGTCAGACATAATTTGGGATGGGAAAGGGAGTCATCTGTCAACCAGAGGTACAGAGGAGTCTTGTGCTTATATAACAAGGGGATTGTTCTGATCCATTTCAGAGCTTTCGAGGATAAATTTTAAATTGCCCAGAAGTCCCAGCAAGTTTCTCAAAGAAGCCATAGCTGGTCCCTGGGAAGCAGAGGCTGAAGTGAGGAAGCACCACTGACCTAATTTAGTGCTGATTCCCAACCTTGATGGGGAGGACCATATTCCTGGTTGACCCTTGGCTTAATGGTTAAACTCCACGGTTAAACATCTAGGGTTACTGGAGAGAAATACTTGTCCCCATTCTTTCTATTGCAATATAGCGTTGTTCACTTTATTTTTATTGGAGTAGATGAACTCCTTATGGCCAAATTCAGACTTAAATTGAAGAACATAGGGAAAACCACTAGACCATTCAGGTATGACCTAAATCAAATCCCTTACAATTACACAGTGGAAGTGACAAATAGATTCAAGGGATTAGATCTGATAGACAGAGTGCCTGAAGAACTTGGATGGAGGTTCATGACATTGTACAGGAGACAGGGATCAAGACCATACCCAAGGAAAAAAAAATGCGAAAGGCAAAATGGTTGTCTGAGGAGACCTTACACATAGCTGAGACAAGAAGAGAAGCTGAAGGCAAAGGGAAAAAGGGAAGATATACCTATCTGAATGCAGAGTTCCAAAGAATACCAAGGAGAGATAAGAAAGCTTTCCTCAGTGATCAGTGCAAAGAAATAGAGGAAAACAATAGAATAGGAAACACTAAAGAACTCTTTAAGAAAATTAGAGATACCCAGGGAACATTTCATGCTAAGACGGGCTCAATAACGGACAGAAATGGTATGGACCTAATAGAAGCAGAAGATAATAAGAAGAGGTAGTAAGAATATACAGAAGAACTATGCAAAAAAGATCTTCATGACCTAGATAACCATGATGGTGTGATCACTCACCTAGACCCAGACATCCTGGAGTGCAAAGTCAAGTGGGCCTTAGGAAGAATCACTATGAACAAAGCTAGTGGAGGTGATGGAATTCCAGTTGAGTTATTTCAAATCCCAAAAGATCATGCTGTGAAAGTGCTGCACTCGATATGCCAGCAACTTTGGAAAACTCAGCAGTGGCCACAGGACTGGAAAAGGTCAGTTTTCATTCCAATCTCAAAGAAAGGCAATGCCAAAGAACGCTCAAACTACCGCACAACTGCACTCATCTCACACACTAGTAAAGTAATGCTCACAATTCTCCAAGCCAGGCTTCAGCAATATGTGAACCATGAACTTCGAGATGTTCAAGCTGGTCTTAGAAAAGGCAGAGGAACCAGAGATCAAATTGCCAACATCTGCTGGATCATAGAAAAAACAAGAGAGTTCCAGAAAAACATCTATTTCTGCTTTATTAACTATGCCAAAGCCTTTGACTGTGTGGATCACAATAAACTGTGGAAAATTCTGAGAGAGATGGGAATACCAGACCACCTGACCTGCCTCTTGAGAAATCTGTATGCAGGTCAGGAAGCAACAGTTAAAACTGGACATGGAACAACAGACTGGTTCCAAATAGGGAAAGGAGACTGTATATTGTCACCCTGCTTATTTAACTTCTATGCAGAGTACATCATGAGAAACACGGGGTTGGATGAAGCACAAGCTGGAATCAAGACTGCTGGGAGAAATATCAGTAACTTCAGATAGGCAGATGACACCACCGTTATGGCAGAAAGTGAAGAACTGAAGAGCCTCTGATGAAAGTGAAAGAGGAGAGTGAAAAAGTTGGCTTAAAGCTCAACATTCAGAAAACGAAGATCATGGTATCTGGTCCCATCACTTCATGGGAAATAGAGAAATATTAGAAACAGTGAAAGAGTTTATTTTGGGGGGCTCCAAAATCACTGCAGATGGCTACTGCAGCCATGAAATTAAAAGACACTTGCTCCTTGGAAGAAAAGCTATGACCAACCTAGATAGCATATTCAAAAACAGAAACATTACTTTGCCAACAAAGGTCCATCTAGTCAAAGTTATGGTTTTTCCAGTAGTCATGTATGGATATGAGAGTTGGACTATAAAGACAGCTGAGCACCAAAGAATTGATGCTTTTGAACTGTGATGTTGGAGAAGACTCTTGAGAGTCCCTTGGACTGCAAGGAGATCCAACCAGTCCATCCTAAAGGAAATCAGTCCTGAATAGTCATTGGAAGGACGGATGCTAAAGCTGAAACTCCAGTGCTTTGGCCACCTGATGCAAAGAACTGACTCATTGGAAAAGACCCTGAAGCTGGGAAAGATTGAAGGCGGGAGGAGAATATGACGACAGAGGATGGTTGGATGGCATAATCGAACTGATGGACATGAGTTTGATTCCAACTCTGGGAGCTGGAGATGGCCAGGGAGGCCTGGCGTGTTGAAAGGTCCACACTATGTTTTTCCTTAGCTTAGCAGGGCACGACAACCCCAACTGAGCAACCTGATGTAGGCTACAGTCCATGGGATCGCAAAGTCAGACATGATAGAGCAACTGAACTGAACTAAACTGATAGTTGGCTCAGTGGTTAAGAATTCACCTGCCAATGCAGGAGACACAGATTTGATCCCTGGGTGGAGAAGATCCCCTAGAGAAGGAAATGGCAAACCACTCTAGGATTCTCACCTGGAGAATTCCATGGACAGAAGAGTCTGGTGGGCTACAGTCAATGCGGTCGCAAACAGACACAGCGACTAAACAATAAACAAACAACAAACTGTTTATTTACAATGTTTTGTTAGTTTCTGCTATATAGCAAAGTGAATAAGTTGTTGTACATATATACAAATCTACTCTTTTTTAGACTATTTTCCCATATGGGTTATTACAGAGTATTGAGTGGAGTTTCTTGTGCTATACAGAAGGTCCTTATTAGTTCTCTATCATATATATAGTAGTGCAGGGGTTAATAGTCAGCCACCTTGCTCTGGCTAAGCCATGAGAAAATCACCATGGGAAAAGAATAAAAACAAAATATAGCAATACAGCGTAACCCAAATAAAAGTACATCAGGTTGCTCAGCTGGGGTTGTCATGCCCTGCTAAGTTAAGGAAAAACAGTGTGGAACTTTTAATACCAGGTAAGCACAAGTGGTGGCTCAGACAGTAAAGCGTCTCTCTACAGCACGAGAGATCTGGGTTCGATCCCTGGGTCGGGAAGATCCCCTGGAGAAGAAAATGGCAACCCACTCCAGTACTCTTGCCTGGAAAATCCCATGGATGGAGGATCCTGGTAGGCTGCAGTCCATGGGGTTGCTATGAGTCGGACATGACTGAGTGACTTCACTTTTAAGCCCAAGTGCAGACCACTGCTTGTGCACAGACTAAGATGTTTTCCCAAAGCATATGTGGGTCTATGATCTCCAGCTAGGTGATAGCCCTTGTACAAGAAAATACTAAAGATAAAGTAATCAATAAAATGGGAGATGTGACCAGGGACACAGGAGGCTGACTTCAACATAACACAACAGATACTTTCTGCTTGCCAAAACACTAAATAAAAGTGAAGGGACTCTGAGGAACAAGGCTCTTGACCCAAGAGGTCTTGAGTCCCCTGGTCCCATCTTTAAAACTTTAATTCTCTCTCTAGTTTCTTTTTCCCAAACTGTGTGTCGACCACTTTCGATCTCTACCTGCTTGTGCTGGCCAAAGCCTAGTATGCATATGTAATCCCAGTCTCAACAATTGATCCTTCCCTATTTGTCCCCATTCTTGATATTTCCTTAAACGTGAAGTATTCTATCTCTACATAGGAAGGTTTCTTGGTATATTAAGAGGTTCTTTGCCCACTGACTCAATCATCATTTTCCAATCTATTCTTTGTTAGGCACAGAGGTAGTACATCAATTTCTCAACCACATTCACTTTCTTTTTGTCCTATTGAAAACTGGTTGTAAGTGTGAAGTAAAAAAGAATGATGCTATTCAAATCCCCAAAAGAACATCATCTTCAAATTACATAGCAGTTTACAAGGCTAATTTCATATTTGTATTCACACACACATATTTGTGGACTATACAATATGCTGCTGCTAAGTCACTTCAGTCGTGTCCGACTCTGTGCGACCGCATAGACAGCAGCCCACCAGGCTCCCCCGTCCCGGGGATTCTCCAGGCAAGAACACTGAAGTAGGTTATCATTTCCTTCTCCAGTGCAAGAAAGTGAAAAGTGAAAGTGAAGTCGCTCAGTCGTGTCCGACCCTCAGCAACCCCATGGACTGTAGCTTTCCAGGCTCCTCCGTCCATGGGATTTTCCAGGCAAGAGTACTGGAGTGGGGTGCCATTGCCTTCTCCATACAATATGAATTTTATAAATATTATCAATAAAATATATTTTATGTTTTTCATATAGTTCCATACATTATGCAAAATCATTTCATAAAATATGAAAGTAAATATTGGCATGCATGAAATATGCCTAAGAAATACAAATGATGTACTCAGCTGCTAAGTCGTGCTCGATTCTTTGGGACCCCATAGAGTGCAGCTCGCTAGGCTGTCCATGAGATTTCCCATGCAAGAATACTGGAGTAGGTTGCCATTTCCTTCTCCAACATATGATATATATAAATATAATATGTAACATATTTTAAATATATATACATACACTATAATACATACATACATGCACACATACGGCTTCAGTATTCACCATTATAAATGTTTAGAATGTCCATCTATTTTGATTCTTACCTTGGTTAGTATTATTTGCAAAAGTAAAAATGATTCCAGTTCTCAGACTGAAAGCAGTGGTTCTCATACTTGAGTGTGAATCAAAACCACTTGTTAAACACAAATTAGTGGCCTCCACCCCCAGAGTTTCTGATCCAATAGATGAGGGTGTTGCCTAATAATCTGCCTCTTGAATGAGGTCCAACACTTAGAAAACGACAGGACATAAGATGAGCATATTGATCCCACAGATACATCTGTCCTTGGATAACACTCTGATTTCATACTTAAAGGACCTCTCTTGCCCCATCAATCTTTAACATATACTATAAAGTCTTATAACCAACCTCAGCATTTAAGAAGGCCAACCTCTGGTCTACTTCACCTTCATTCAACTGAAGGAGGAATCATATCCCATGTTTGAGGTAGGCAACAGCCAGTGAATACTTGGTCAGGTACCATTTTGAATGGCAACTTCAAGTTCTACAGACAGTGTTGGGCCACAGATGCATTCATCCCTTCAGAAAATCAGCCTCTGAGTCTCACTTCCCTGTTGTCCTTCAAAGGCTGGATGTAATGACAAGAAGGGAAATGGAGTGGCTGCCAATTCCACCGCAAGTTTGGATAATATCTTTGTTGATGCCTAAGACATTCCTGTTATAACAGGCATCATTTAGAAGAAAAAAATAAATCTCTTGTTCAAGTGACAAATGGTTGGGATCATGTCTGGCTGTCAGTGCACACATGAGGAGGCAAAGTGAATGTGTTCATTTAAAAAAAATATTTTATTTGTATTTTTTTATTTGGCTGTCCCAGATCTTAGTTGCCACACACAGGATCTTTGAGCATCGCTGCAGCATGTGAACTCTTAGTTGCCGTATGTGGGATCTAGTTCCCTGACCAAGGATTGAACCTGGGCCCCTTGCAATGGGAACTCAGAATCTTAGCCACTAGACCACCAGGGAAGTCCTCAAAAGTACTCATTTTGTAAAGAGGTACCAGGTCTGAAACTGAGACATGAATTGATGAAGCTCAAAAAACAGGAATCCTTATGCGGGTGAGGAAACAATTATGAAGCACGCAGACACTTTTAGGGTCTTTAAGAATCTGTGCTCTGGAGCAGGAGCATCCACGTGCCTCTTCTGAGATATTCCTTATGTGCAGGCAAGTGTACTTGCTCCCCCAGAAGGCCACAGTCCTGCCCATAGCTGATTGGATCAGGAGGACTGCTGATCCAAATAGCCAGGCCCGTGTGGGCACTTGATTCTAGAGAGACAGGGCTGATTTATCTTCTGGACGTTCAAAGGCAGCCAGTGCAACTGACAGAACAGTGTAGAAGTAGGAAGGCACAGAGAAAAGGCAACAAGAAACAAACAAACAAACAAGAATCAAAAGAAACCACAGGCAGAAATAGGAAAAGAGTAGGAGGTAGAGAAGGAAGAAGAGGTGGAGTGAGGGTGCATAAGCGGTCGGCGGGCCCCAGGGTTGTCCACCTTATACAGCTGCCCTGGCCCCTCCCTCTCCTCCTCTGAGAACCCTGACTGAGGTCTGCAGAAGCTTTTCTTGTCTTTACAGTAAGCTCCCATACGTTGACGTAACCTGAGCGGGTTTCTAGTTTTTTTCAAAGATATCTTTGTTAACAGAAACAGAGACAAGAAGAAATTGTTACAGACTAGAATCTTGGGCCCAAACCAAAAATATGTGAGAAAGCTGCAAATGGTTTAATTTCCACTTAAAAATTAATCAGGTCTGGGGACTTCCCTGGTGGTCCAGTGGCTAAGACTCTGTGCTCCCAATGCAAGGGGCCAGGGTTTGATCCTTGGTCAAGGACCTGATCTCACATGCTGCAACTCGTAAATAAAATAAAAAATAAAAATATATCAGTTTCTGATAAGTGGTTAATATCTATCATATACAAACAGCTCATATAATTCAACAATCAAACAAAGATGCAATTTAAAAACGGGCAGAAAAACTGAATGGACATTTTTTCAAAGAGAGAATGCAGACAGCCAATAAGTACATGAAAAGATGCTCAACATCACTAATCAGCAGGAAGATGCAAATCAAAACCACAGTAAGGTATCATCTCACACGTGTCAGAATGGCTATCATCAAAAAGAACATAAGTAAGAAGTGTTGGCAAGGATGTGGAGCAAAGGAAACACTTGTACACTGTTGGTGGAAATGTAAATTGGTACCACCACTGTGGAAAACAGTACGGAGGTTTCTCAAAAAACTAAAACTCAAACTACCATAAAACCCAGCAATTTCATTCCTGGGTATATATCTGAAAAAAATAAATAAAATAAAATACAAAAACACTAATATGCACCATAATGTTCACAGCAGCATTACGTACAATTACTAAAATATGGAAGCAACCTAAGTGTCCATCAACAGATGAATGGGTAAAGAAGATGTGATACATGTACAAAATGGATTATTACTCGGTGATGAAAAGGAGCAATATTGGGTGATTTGTGAGACGTGAATGGACCTGGAGTCTGTCATACACAGCAAAGTAATTCAGAAAGAGTAAAACAAATACTGTATATTAACACATATATGCGTACTCTAGAAAAATGGTGCTGATGAACCTACTTGCAGGGCAGGAACAGAGTCACAGACATATAGAACAGACACATGGTCATGGAGATGGGAGGTAAACTGGAGAGTTGGGATTGACGTGTGTGCACTGCCATGTGTAAGAGAACCTAGCACAGGGAGCTCAGCTCAGGGCTCTGTGATGACCTAGAGGGGTGGGTTGGGAGGGGGTGGCAGGGAGATCCAAGAGGGAGTGCGTATATGTGTGCACACAGCTGATTCACTTCGTTGTATAGCAGAAACTAGCATAACATTGTAGAGCAATTATACTCCAATTAAAAAATATTTGAATTAATGTGACCTCTTCAGGGCCTCACACTCTATGGTGACCCTAATTAGACAGGTGTGGCACACAGACATAAGGAAGATTAGTGATGGCATAGATTAGGCAGCGTCCTCAACATACTTCCTGGATTCCCTGTACCTCCTACAGCATCACGTTAACTGTACCCTCTTTTACTTACTCAGTGACCATATTCCCTACCAAGGCTGTAAGCTTCATGAAGACAAGGATGAGTCTGTCTTGTTCACTGCCCTGTTCCCAGTGCAGTGAAAAGCATGACTGGTTCTCTTGAAATATTTGTTGAACAAATAAGAAAATCATATTACATGAGTAAAATGGTGGTGAAAAAAATGAGAACGTTAAATCTGGAAATGAGTAGTTCAAAATGGCCCAGATTCTGATTTTTAAAAATCTGCAAGATTTTCAAGTGGAAAAGGGAATTTGTTTACTTGGGTTGCTCAATAAGCAGGATTAGCATGGCAGGGACTAGAGTACTGGACTGGTAGTCAGAACCCTGAGTTCTGAACACTGGGACTGAACAAATAAGTAAAAGGATAGAGAATGGTAGAAGCTAAATTTCTCGTAGTTGGAGTAGGAGGTTACAGATAAGGGGAAAAGAATAAAATGAACCATGCAGTTCTGAACTAGAGTCTGTGACATCAATGCAAATTCTCATTTAGCTTAACTTAGGAACTGGTGAGTAATAGTAGAAATAATATGGACTTGTATGGATGCAAAGTTTAATATATTAATACATACCTTTACTCTCTAGCTCAGACAGTAAAGAATCTGCCTGCAATGCAGTAGACCTGGATTCGATTCCTGGGTGGAGAAGATCATCTAGAGAAGGGAATGGTTACCCACTCCTGTTTTCTTGCCTGGATAACTCCATGGACAGAGGAGCCTGGTGGGCTACAGTCCATGGGGTGGCAAAGAGCTGGACACAACTGAATTACTTAGTTTTTTCTCTCTCTCTCTTTTTTACTTTCTAGCACTGACAGAGCCTAAAGGCAATGACATTCCAATTTCAAAACAATAAGCAGATTAGAGCAAATGCTGGTTTACCACTCTCCAATAAAAGGATTCAGGGATCCTTGTTGAAATGACTGACTTGACATAAAAAAAAAATGAAATAATGCCATGTGAAGCAACATGGATGGATGCAGAGATTATCATACTAAGTGAAGTAAGTCAGAAAGAGAAAGATAAATATTATATAATATCACTTATATGTGGGATCTAAAATACAGCACAAATGAGCATACTATGAAACAGAAACAGACTCACAGAGAACAGACTTATGGTTGCCAAGGAGCGCGGAAGTGGGAGAGAGATGGATTGAGAGTTGAGATTAGCAGATACAAACTCATATATAGAAGATGGATAAACAACAAAGTTTTACTATATAGCACAGGAAACTATATTTGATATTCTGTGATAAGCCATAACGGAAAAGAATGTGAATGGAAGAGAATGTGAAAAGAATATATATATATGTACAAATGAATTACTATGCTGTATAGCAGGAGGAGTGATGCTGAAGTTGAAACTCCAGTATTTTGGTCACCTGATGCGAACAACTGACTCACTGGAAAAAGTCCCTGCTGCTGGGAAAGGTCCCTGATTGAGGGAAAAGTCCCTGATTGAGGGCAGAAGGAGAAAGGGGCATAAAGAGGATGAGATGGTTGGATAACATCACCAGTACAATAGACATGAACTTGGGCAAACTCGGAGATGGTGAAGGAAAGGGAAGCCTGGAGTGCCGCAGTCCATAGGGTCAAAAAGAGTCGGATACAACTGGGTGACTGAGAGACAGCAGCAGCAGAAATTAACATGAGGCTGTAAGTCAACTCTACTTCAGTATGTTTTTAAAAATAATACCTACCCTTCCTACGTTACAAGGTTGGCAAAGATCAAACAAGAGAATGTTTGAAGTTCAAAAGTATGAAGTGCTCTACAAATAGACTAAGTCTCTGCTCTGTTGAGAAAAAAGGAAATCTTAAAGTCCCACATCTGATGCTTGGGCCAAGATTCTGTCAGTCTAAAACAAGGGTGTTTTTCCTCAAATCCCCCTAGACATCTCAGAGATAGTTTGCACTTCTCTCTGTCTCCCTGCCTGGTGATAACAGGGCTGTTAATTTGTTTTTTTAGTTGTGGTGATTTCACTTGCTACATAAATGTCAAGTTCCACTTGGGTAGAAGTTAATACATAATGTCTTCCCTTCCCCCATGAGCATAATCCTGTTACATTATTCCTTTATGCGCATATTGATTTTTTTTTTTTGCTTTTCAGTTTTAAGTGCTAAAAATAGCATATTCTACCGCACTGCTTTACTGCTTTCAAGGCAATGAGAATGGTGCCTGCCATGGTAGGAGTTTAACAAATCGTAGTGAAGTTGACTGCTCTTCAAGATAGCAACAGCATCGCCAAATGGGCATTTATCAAGGGCAGCCTGACCATCCCAAATAACCATACATTTGCAGCCTTTCACTCACAATTCCCTATAACCTTCATACAAGCTAAATGGGAACACAAGACAGGTTTTATTATCCCTATTAAATTGAGAGGGAAAACTAAGGTACAAAACAATTAAATGCTTTTGTAAAGTGCCTTGGGCTTCCTTCCCTGGTGGCTCAGTGGTAAAGAATCCACCTGTAATGCAGGAGACCTGGGTTTGGTCCCTGGGCCGAGAAGATCTCCTGGAGAAGGAAATGGCAACCCACTCCAGTCTTTTTGCCTGGAGAATACCATGGACAGAGGAGCCTGGTGGGCTACAGCCCATGGAGTTGCAAAAGAGTTGAACCTGACTTAGACTAAACAACAACAATATAGCACCTTGATCCTAGCAAGGCTGGACCTAAACCTACAAACCTGGCTTTCTATTGGCCTGGTACTCTGACATCTTTAGACACGTTTCGATGACTCTGCCTTTCCCATTGGTTGACTGTACTCCCAATCCACTCTTGGGATCATGGCATGCAGACTTTTCAGTCCTAACCAGTCTTGCTAGGAAAGGCTCTGACCTTTTTCATGGCACCTTCTCAGACAGCCCAAGAGAGGCCCAAGCAAAGAAAGTGTCTCAGAACAAAAGGAAGTAACCAGGAGAGCAGGCTTGTCTCTGCTGTGAAATTTCAGTGTTGGTTCTTATACCTGATCGGGATACTGGGCAACAAAGCACTCGCGAGGGGCTTAAAGTCTGCCTGAGACTGGAGGAAACTCTGAGTTAAAAAGATGCGCCCTTCAAGTGTAGACAGTGACTTTCAGTTCAAAAGCACTTTCACACTGTCACCTGATTTGGTCTTGGTAATAACTCAGTGAGATGTGTTTCAGATAGGGGAGTGGGGCTGACCGGGAGGAGGGGGAATCTCTCCACTTTACAGCTGATCAGCTGAGGTTAAACGATATTCATGGTCATGCAGCTAGATAGAGCTACTCATGAACTCTGGCCTTTGGAAAACAACACTAGAAGATGCTGTTTTGTTCATAAATAAATCTCAAGGATTGACTCACATTTACAGGGAATTATTTGGAAAGGCTCTTTTTGGTCTCCCAGGAATAAATAATACCACAGAGGTAAACACTGTCCATTATTCTCTCTCTCTGCAAAAGGCTGACTCTGCACTATATATATATATATTTTTTTTAACTTTTTGTTTTATGTTGGAGGATAGCTGGCTAACAATGTTGTGACTGGGCAGGAGCAAAGGGACTCAGTCATACATATACATGTATCTGGGGCTTCCCTGGTGGCTCAGACAGTAAAGAATGTACTTGCAATATAGGAGATCTGGGTTTGATCCCTGGGGTGGGAAGATCCCCTGAAGAAGGGAATGGCTAACTCACTCCAGTGTTCTTGCCTGGAGAATTCCGTGGACAGAGGAGCCTGGTGGACTATAGTCCATGGGGTCTTAAAGAGTCAGACATGACTGACTCACAGCACAGCATATGTGTATCTATTCTGCCCCAAACTCCCCTCCCATCCCGGCTGCCACTGATTCTGCATTATAAACGGTAGGTTCACTCTGACTTTTCCCTTCAAGATCAGGGAGGCCCCCTTTCCCTAGACCTGGCTTTTCCATGAGAATCTCGAAGAGACAAACTGGGAATGTTTGTTCTTAGCTTTTAAACCAGTGAGAGACTTCACCATGTCAGAGGGAGCGGGTCTTTCCCAGAAATCCCTCTTGTATAAGAGCCCCCATTTTTTGTCCCTCCCTCTGCACCTCACCTTCTCCAGCACCCTTTCATCACCGGCGCGGCAGCCTGCCAGTCCACACCTCCCGCTCTCTTAGCAAGCAGCTGCTCTCTTAGCAAGCAGCTGCTCCCTCCACACAGATCAGGTCCAGGGGCAGGCCAATAAAATGCAGGTCTCGGGGGGAGGGGAAGCTGGAGACGCTCTTCTTGAGAGGCTGTGAGAGCCGGCAGGGTGGCCCCACTGAACCCCTTTCCCCTCCCACTGCGGGGCGGTGGAGGGGTGGGGTGGTGGTGAGGGGGTGGCGGGGAACCTCAGCACTGCTAGTTGAAACAGGATTCCCCCCTCCCTTCTCAGCAGCCAGGCTTTAAATAGGATTAATGAGAGAGAACATTCTAAACACTGCTCTGCGAGGTTCCAGAACCGGCAGCCGGCTACTTCCTCTCAAGCTGCCATTTTGGACTCATTCCCCGGGCTGCCCTCCTAACTTCCAGCTACTTCTTTCCCACTGGGCATTACAGCTGTCTGCTCAGAACCTGGCTACACGGAGCTCAAGGACAGATGAGTGTCGTCCACCCACTGCCCGTGCCAGGAAGCGCCCTCTGCTGCGTTCACTGAGACTGATTATCTTCTGCGATAAATTTCAGACCTTAGGGCAGGGGGTGGGCACCAAGTGGAGCAGAAAGGGAGCAGCCCTAAGCTGTGGAGGACAAGTCCTATTCGCTCTGGTGTGAAGGGCTCTTTCATACTATGGGGGACTTCCCTAGTGGTCCAGTGGTTGAGAATCCACCTTGCAATGCAGGGGATATGGGTTTCATCCCTGGTTGGGGAGCTAAGATCCCACATGAAGCAGAACTGAGCCTGCAGGCTCTGGAGCCCCGATTTGGCAAGTAGAAAGGCCATGTGCCACAAGGAAAGATCCTACATGACGTGGGGAAGATTTAGTGTGCTGAGTGCTCAGTTGCTTCCGTCTTGTCCAAATCTTTGTGACCCACATGGACTGTAGCCTGCCAGTCTCCTCTGTCCATGGGATTCTCCAGGCAAGAATACTGGAGTGTGTTGCTATGCCCTCCTCCAGAGGATCTTCCTGACACAGGGACCAAACCCTCCCTCTTACATTTTCTGCATGGCAGGTGGGTTCTTTACCACTAGTGCCAACCTGGGAAGCCCCTTGTGTGCTTCAACTAAGACCAAAAAAAAATAAATAAATAAAATTAAAAAAAAAAAAAAAAACCAATCACAGTACCTGCAGAATTGTAGCTGTTTGTTTCAGCCGCGCCTTGAGGTGTATGGAACTTCCCTGGCCAAGGATTGAACCCGCCCCACCCCAAAACAGATCTTAATCATTGGCCCACCAGAGTTCTGTAGATATTATTTTAATCACCTGTAATTTTTTCTTACATTCCTCTTTGTGAGATTATAGTGTTAAAATCACTCAAAAATGCCAGAAGCAGAGGATATGGGAGCAAGAGATTTCGCCGAGATCACATAGGGACTGGGGGCAGAGTTGGATTCAAACTCAAAGCTCCAGCTGCAATCGATAGACTCAAAATGCTGTTGTCAGAACTTACCTGATGGTGCAGTGGATAAGAATCCACCGGCCAATGCAGAGAACACAGGTTCAGTCCCTAAACCAGGGAGATCCCAAATGCCTCAGAGCAGCTAAGCCTGTGCACCAGAACTACTGAAGCCCACTCACCCTGGAGCCTGTGCTCTGCAAGACAACCCACTGCAATGAGAAGCCCATGCCCACCATGAAGAGTAGCCCTGGGTCTCCGCAATTAGAGAAAGCCAGCGTGCAGCAACAGAGATCCGGCACAGTCAAAAACAATAAATAAATAATGATTTTTTAAAAATGTTGTTCGCTTTTCCACTTCACCATGCTGAATGGGTTTTGGGCCAAATTGTGAGAATGTTTTTACTTGGAGGAAATAGGGCAGAAAAGGCCCTGGGTTTCTGATGCGGGGAGGAGAGTTCGCACAGAGAATAAGAGCAGCTGAAGAGTTTTCCTATAGGTTGGATGCTGGGCTCAGCTTGTCACAAGTGTTGATGCGTTAAACACTCAAGGCGACTCTGCAAGGCAGACGTAATAGGGAACTTCAAGCAAACAGGCTTTTTCACAGGAAAAATTAGTTCAAGATCACCAAGAGCCTCTTCTTGCCAAAGTGCTCAAGTGGCACCTGCAGCTGTCCTTTTTTGCTGCTCCCAACGACTGAAGCAACTTAGCAGCAGCAGCAGCAGGAGCAGCAGCAGCAGCCACCTTAGGTAAAAAGAGTCAGAAAATGCCAGAAGCGACCTTAGAGACCACCTGGTACAGCCACCCACCGCCTTCCCTTCTCTGCCCCCTTTCTGCCCTCTATTTTTGGAGCTGGTGAGATGGAGGCCTTCTCAATCATTCTGGGAATGAAAGCAAAAGAAATGGTCAGCATGGAGCAAATACAGTGAGTCAGGGAATAAAGGCAAAATACAGGGTGAACACCTAGAGAATTATATACACAAAGTAAAGGCGGTGAAGTGAGTCCCGGAAGATGGGAGGGAAGAATGGCAGTGCTACTTGAGGAGTGGAGTGGCCTGGAGGATTCAGTTAGAAAGCCAGGCAGGGGACTTCCCTGGTGGTCTAGTGGCTGAAACTCCATCTTCCAATGCAGGGGCCTGGGTTTGATCCCTGGTTGAGGAACTAATATCCCACTTGCCAGAGTGCAGCTAAGTGCCACAACTAGAGGAGCCCACGTGCCACAATGAAAAGCCCACAGACAGCAATAAATGAAGATCCAGTACACACATCCCCCACCCCCTTAAAAAAAAAAAAGAAAGCCAAGCAGGCCAGCAGGAGCTCAAGTCCAGGGCAGGTCCCAGGCGACCGGTCTTGATGTCACCAACTCTTAGGGGACAGCATCAGCCTTTCAGCCTAGGCCTCCCTGAACTGCTTCTTCAGAAAGAGCTGAGTGAATGTGTAAATTCTATTTCAGCACAAAGGGTCTCAAAAGCCTCTCTGCTATTTTTTTTTTTTTTTTTCTCCCCCCTGGGCGCAGGAAATGAGCCTGCCAACATGCTCCATAGGGGAACTAAATGATTTCCCAGAAGTCACGGTCTCATATGCTCTATTTGCTTAAATGAGTTGAAGGCTACAAGCAAATGTGGGCTTGATGGGGCCCATTTACCCAAGGCCTCTCTCAGTACTGACAAAGGTCATGCCAGCTTCTTTGTCTGCCTGTCCGTTCCTCAGCCCTGGGGAGGAATCAGCCCAAAGCCCATTAGTCCATTAGTCACCACCCATGAGCAGCAGCAGACTGAGGGTTACGAGAGAGGTGGCCGCTGCCCTCGCTTAGTCATTAAGTATTTGTGGAAGGCCCTCTCACGGACTAAGCATGGAGCTGGCCACTGAAAAATCTAGTAGGAAAATAAGGTGCATTCACCTAAAACAGGAAACCGCAAGTCACAAAGCGTGCAAGAAGGAAAGAAGAGCAGGACACGGACATGACACATCTGATAGGACTTGCAGTCATGGAGTTGGAGTAGGGGATGCAGGAGGGCAGGGTCAGGGCTTGGGGAGGGCCTTGAGAGACACTTCCATTCTGCCCTGAAGGAAGGCAAGAGCATGGTAGTGGCCTTGATGGAGGCAGGGAAGTTGTGTGGAAGTAAAAAGACATATCTCTTGGGAGGAGGGAGGAAAAGGAATGCAGAGGTAAGAAAGAGGCACACTGAGAGATGCTGAGAAAGAAGTTTAAACCTGATGGTGGAGGGCTTCCTTGGCGGCTCAGTGGTAGATAATCCACCTGCAATGCAAGAGACCCAGATACAATCCCTGGGTTGGGAAGATCGCCTGTATAGTCCATGAGGTCGCAAAGAGTTGGACACTACTGAGTGACTAACACCTTCACTTTCACTTACTTACACTTCGGGGCAAATTACTTAGCCACTCTAAGCTTCAGTTTCTTCACTTTGAAAATAGAAATAATAATGATTTCTACAACTAAGTGAGATAATATAGATAAAATGCCCAGCAAATAGAGGGATGAAATAGACAAGCAATGGTTGTCAGTTCTCGCCAGTTTCCCCCTTCTCCTTTGAAGACAAAAGATACAGGTATGTCCCAATATCTATTCCACTTCCACTTGGTGAAAGCCAATCAAAATAATCTCATTGGATTTGTCAATACCTGCTTGCTGATGTGGCTAAGCTTGTTCAATATCAGTAGGAAAGATTTTTCTCATCTTTCAGGAAAGGTTTTCTTGATCCTAGGAAAGAGATGCAGAAACAAAGGTTCTTTAATCCTCAGACTATTATTGGACTTTGGGTGTACCAATAGGCCTGAAAGATCCAGCCTGTAGTCCTAAACAATCATTCTGAGGGCAAAGCACTTACTCTGAAAATACCAAACCAGGAAATGGAGACCTGATCTTTGATGATATTGTGAATCCATGGTATGCACTAACCTGGGAGCTGATCTCTTCACTTATTCACTCATGACAGTTTTTTTTTTTTTTTCGTTTTGTTTAACTCAGTTTGAGTCAAGCTTTCCTATTACTGTAAGTGGAAACAAAGTGGAAACATCTGCCTTCTTCAGACTTTTAGACAAACTAGTCCAAACTCTGGAAGAGACAGATTCCCTAACAGTTGCTATAGCCCAGAACCTTTCAAAGTGAGCATGCTGAATGAGAAATAATGAACCATCTCCTATTGAAAATGGTGCTGGGATAGGAGGAATCAAGTCAGAATATTTTCTTCTCAGTTTTTTCATAATCTAGTTTAACCTTGCATTTACACTGAAGCATTTGCTAGACAGTTATCTTGTGAGTTTTGCTGGCTGGTGGCTGGAGAAAACCTCTTCACACTGAAGCTAGTTAGTGCCATTTGAGCGGGCTTCCCTGGTGGCTCAGCAGTAAAGAATCCTCCTGCAATGCTAGAACTGTGGGTTTGAACCCTGGGTCAGTAAGATCCTCTGTAGGAGGGGACGGCAACCCACTCCAGCATTCTTTCTTGAAAAATCCTGTGGATAGAGACTTGCAGGCTACAGTCATAGGGTCACAAAAAGTTGGACACAACTGAAGCAGCTTAAAATGCATGAACACCATTTGAACCCTTTGCTTTAGCTAAGGTGACTGCTTTACTATTCTCCGCTCAGGGGAAGGCTGCCTGCCTGTAGTCTCCACTGCCCAAACCAAAGCGTATCAGGCACTGTATCAGTCACACAGTTGCTGAAGTAGGCACAGGAGCCATGCCTGAAGACCCTGGCATCCCAAGGAAGCTGGGCCCATTTCTTATCTTGCTCTTTGACTCAGTTTTCCTTTAGATGAAAGGATGGGGTGGACATATTTCCTGAGGTGGCTTGAACATCTTAATGGAGATGAGTCATCCCAGGATGGGAATTCTGAGGTCAGCACGTTCTCTCCAGGGGCTGGAGGAGTGTTTGTTCCCTCCACAACTTCCCTGGTCGCCCGAATGGAAATATAGGTTAAGAATACAGAATAATAATATAATAATGTCACGATGATAATGATGGTGATAACAACAATGCTAAACAATTTCTGGAAGTTGTGTAGTACTTTCTAGGAAAGGAGAAACACTATTTGCATTTTATCTAACTTGTTTTCTTGACAGGTAGAGAAGTCAAGGAAGAGATGGCCCTCTCAAAACACAGGAGTTTAGTGAAATCCTGAAATAGAGATGTAAGGTGCCCAGAGATGTACAAGTAAGAAATGTAAATCCTGATTCTAAGGGCTTCACATCCTGGAGGGAGACAGGACATTGGTTAGGCATCTTGTAAGATCAGGAGGCACTGGCTTTGCCTGAAGGAATATCAACCTACCCATACTTCCCTAAGCTAGCTGGAAGAGAGATGGAATAGTGGAAGCCTGTTGATCCGTTAAATCTTTTTTCAATGCTCTGCTGCAGGCTCACTCACTTCAGTCCTGTCCAACTCTCTGCAACCTCATGGATTGTAGCCTGCAGGCTCCTCTGTCCACGGACTTTTCCAGGCAAGAATACTAGAGTGGGTTGCCATGCCCTTCTCTAGGGGATCTTCCCAATCCAGAGACCGAACCCATGTCTCTTATGTCTCCTGCGCTGACAGGTGAGTTCTTGGCCACTGGCACCACATGCTTTAGCATAATAATATCTTCTCACCTGCTTTCAGAGATTACCCAGCCTCAGTTAAATACAGCCATCCTTTCTGGCCTCCCAACACAAAGCCCTGAATTTTTAGACTCAAAATAACATTAAACTGCTATTTAACATTTTTTTACTTTTCTTACCACTTTGATTTCAGTAATCCCCTTCATATTTGCATCAGTGCCACAGACAGGGCAAATAATACTAGGCCCATTTTACTGATGAGCAGACTGAGTCTCAGTACAGTGACGACAAGGTTACAAGTTTGAAAAACCGGGAATAGATGTGAATCTTTTGTATATGAGTTCATTCCTCTCTCTGCAACATCATCTTGCCTTCCACCACAGAACTTATTTAAGTACTTTCTGAGTGCTTGTTATATACTAACAATGTGCTTAGGATTCAATGTCTGAATAAGAAAGATGTTGGGCTTTGAATAAGAAACTCACAGGAGAGTTGAAGACAAACAAGAAATCATGTGGTTATTTAAACTGTGATAGGAGAAAGTACTTTGAAAAAAAGCAGAGGTGCTTCAAGCTTAGACCAGCTGTCAGGTTACTGAGCCATGGGCTTGGTCCTCTGTGGCCAATCTGAGATCCTAGAGCTGAGTAACAGAATAATAAGCTAGAACAGTAAGCCATTTGAACCTCAGATAACGAGTTGACGAGGATGGCAGGGAATATTTTATAAGAGCGTAATTCGTGACCCAGTTTTCTAGACTCACCTCAAGCAAGGGAGAGCCTGAGAGAGGCAGAGGGCCAAATAAGATAGCCAGGAGCTAGAAGGATAACACGCCATCACTAGACAATGGGAGAGGAGCCACAGTGAGAATCCCACCAGAGGTTTCAGAGGCAGACACACCCAGGCATTGCATTTCCATACCCAACAGCTGAATCAGGAAGCTAATTATGGCCTCGTACTTCAGGAGACCACATTCCTGAGGCTTTTATGACCACACACATGCACACACACTGTACCATCATGGCTCTCCTCTCTCATTCTTCATCCTTACTCTGCCCCCATTCTCTATACACCCCACTTTATCTCTGAAGCTTCCCTGCACAGCTGAAGCAACTTAGCGTGCACACATATGTACTTTCCACATGCTTGCATGCGTGCTAAGTGACTTCAGTGGTGTCTGACTCTTTGTGACCCTATGGACTGTAGCCTACCAGGCTCCTCTGTCCGTGAATTCTCCAGGCAAGAATACTAGACAATGGAGAGGAGCCACAGAGGATGGGTCATAATGGAGAGTTCTGACAAAACGTGGTCCACTGGAGAAGGCAATGGCAAACCACTTCAGAATTCTTGCCTTGAGAACCTCATGAACAGTATGAAAAGAATTCTGGGGTGGGTTGCCATTTCTTGCTCGAGGGGATCTTCCCAACCCAGGGATCAAACCCACGTCTCTTATGTCTCCTGCATTGGCAGGTGTATTCTTTACCACTAGTACCACCTGGGAAGCCCATACTTACCATATACTGGGATTCTTATTTAATCCTCACAACAAATCCATAAATAAGAAATTCATTCATTCAACAATTATTTATTGAGTGCCTACGATGTATCAAGTTCTGAGTGTTGGGGATATATGTGAACAAAAGGAATCAAGTTGTTCATTCATGAATAAAAAAGAAAGTCCCTGCTCTCAGGGAGTTTACATTCTGGGAACTGTTATCCCAGTTTTATAAAGGAAGGAACTGGGATATAAAGAATTTAAGACAGTGACTCAGGGTCATAGAGTTGATAAGTAGCAGAGCTTGTCTGACTGACCCCTTAAACCTCATGCCTTGCTGCCTCCCAGGAAGCCAAGAATTGAAAGATGGAGTCTTTAGGCTCAAGAACTGGGGATAGTGAGGACCCTCTACAGGGTTTCAGGTGTAGAAATGGCAGAAACAATATGGTGTGGTTCCCTTCAGGCCATTTTCCCTCATCATTCTACTTATAATCAGAAGCCAGGCACTTCAATCTCCCCACACCCCATCTCGACACTCCCTGGGCAGGGTCGTGACTGGTTTTTAATGAATTAGATTCCATGCATCCTCAGGACCCCAGCCTCATGCAACCCCTGGAAACCCAATAAACTGGCCCATTGTCCAACCAAATCTTGTAAACTTTGGTCCTCTCCTACCTCAAATGCTAGAAGTTGAAAGTGGGTGGTAGAGAAAATGATAGTGTTAGAAAGGTACTGGGTAAGATTAGTAGCTATAAACAGTCCTCAACTTTCACCTGAAACTTTTCGGAGTGGGAGTGCCAGTGGTCTAAGCTCCAACCTGCAATACTGGCGAGCCAATGCCTCTTACCAGGCTGCTGGTGCCTTCTTTGAACCTATAAATCCAGGGGACTGAAGTGGGGAGATGAGAAGTAGTGGGTGAAAAGAAGGGGGAAGTAAGAAAAAGACAAAAAAGAAGGGATGGGGGAAGAGAAGGAGGGGGGAGAAAAAGATCGAGCAGACGGGGCTACCCGGAGGGATCTGCTGAAAGTGAGATCCGAGAGTTGGGAGAGTCGGGACCCCGAGCGGGAGGCGGATGCAGGCGAGCAGGAGGTCGAAGGCACCCCCAGCTGTCAGCTGGGAACAAAGGCCGCCGAGCCGCTGGGAAGAGCAGCCGGCAGCCCTAACCAACGAGAGGCGCCGGCGCCGGCCCCGCCCAGCCCCGCCTCGCCCCGCCCTGGCCAATGAGCGGCGCCAACCCCGCCCCGGTCCGCCCGCCCCGCCCTGCCCTCCCGCCCGCCCGAGGCTCCCAGACCCGCTCTGGGGCCGGTGCTTAGGGAGCCAGCGAGCGGGCGGGCGGCCGGGCGGCGCCGGGCGGGAGGCGAGGTAGAAAGTTTCTCTGCTCGCCTCATCTAGCAAGCCGGAGCTGAGAGCAATCTCGGGACCCGCCCGGCCAGCGCGAGAAGAGAGACGGGAGCACAGCGCCAAACACACTGGAAAAGAAAAGAAAAAAACCCTGAAGTCAGCCCCAGGAGCAGGGACAGATAAGGTGAGGTGGTCAGGGATCTCGCTCAGTCCGCAAGGAGGGAGCTGGGCTCCCGGGAAACTGCGCTCCCCGCGGCGTGCCAGCGCGTCAGTCGGTCTTTGTCTGTCTGTGCCGGCGTCTGTCCAGGTGTCTTTGTCTCCGCATGTAACTGTCAGGGTCTCCCCTCTGCCCGGGCGCGTGCGGCGAGTCTGGTCCCCGCCTGGAAGAAAGGAGGGTGCGCCCGTCCTTCCGGCTTTGTCTCCTACAGACTGGGTTTATCTACTCCCCTTCCCGAGTCTGATCTGCGGGGCAGAGGTGTTGGGTGACACCGAAGTCCAGAAATGAGGAAGCGGGAGATGTGCAGGCAGGGTCTGACAGCCGCGGCCGGGCCACTGAACTTTGCTGTCTGGAACTTTGGAGATGGGCTGTGTGTCCGCACTGGTGGCGGGAACACGGATGCAGTTGGAGGTATATATTGTTCCACCGAAGGAATAGGTCACAGGGGCTGATAGAGAAGGTTGGGTGATGAACCTGGGTATTTAGGTGGCCCCCTGCCTGCTGGGGGCTTCCCAGCTGGCGTTGGTGGTAAAGAACCTGCCTGCCAATGCAGGTGAGAGGTAAGAGACACTGGTTCCATCCCTGGTTTAGGAAGATCCCCTGGAGGAGGGCATGACAACCCACTCCAGTATCCTTGCCTGCAGAATCCTATGGACAGAGGAGTCTGGAGGGCTACAGTCCATGGGGTCTAACAGAGTTGAACATGAGTGAAGCAAATTAGCACTGCCTGGATTCATTCAGCCAAAGCAACACACACACAATCTCACCTACACACATATCACATTCATTTCTTTCTCTCACCCACCACAGGCAGCCAGCCCCTCACTCTCTCCCTACTCTTCGGCACACACACACTCTCTCACACACACACACCTTTCCACATGCTTAACTCCAGCCTTTAGAGCATAGAACTCAGCAGCAACAGGCACCAACCACTACAGGCTTTCCAGTTGCTGCTCCAATTGGAAAGGACTAAACTGGGGAGGACCTGAGCGGTCTGCTTGCCCATGATTGTCATGCCTAGGAAAGTGCTCCTGATTCCTTGACTTCGGGGCCCCAGTTTCCCAGGAATGAGGAGTACTTAGGGCACTGAGCATCTGAAGTGTCTGGGTCCTTGATCTGGCCTTCCAGCCACATCCTTTCGCTGCCATCATCCCCTCTGTTCTGGTCTTGGGTGCCGGCAAACTAGCAAGGAGTCACTTTGTCCTGGAAAGCCCTTGGCAGGAGCTGTGGCAGGTAAGGATCTCCTGCAGCCTCATGGTGGGAGCTGAAATGCCCTGCTTGAGAGATAGGCTGTCTGCTTGGCTCTTCTTCCTGCGTCCTGAAAAAGAGCCTGTGTGTAGGGGCAAGGAAGCATTTGTAACCTGAGCTTCCTCTGAGTTCAAAAACAATTTTCCCTGGGCATGTTGGGGGAAATACAGGTGCTGAAAGTCTGTGGGTGTATGTATGCATGTGAAGATGTGTAGCGGAGACAGTGATTACAGGCAGGAAGACTGTTTATGTTCAGGGGTGGAGGAGAGTGGAATCTATGGTTGAAGTCTGTGGACAGAGGCATACACACTAATCAGGTGTGGCTTTAACACCTTGTATTTATCCAGAGCCTTTCTTCTTGAGGTGTTTTCTGTGCTTCATAGACGTTATCTCATTTGTTATCTCCTTTACGCTTGAGACATAACTACCAGGTGAGCAGGGAGCATCGCCGACTCTCTGAGTTCTGACAGTGAAAAAAGTGAGGCCTCAGAGCGGCAGGACTTTCCTGAGGTCCACAGTTCATGGGAGCAAAGTCAGTCATAACGAGTGGGAGTCCACGCAGAAGGGATCAGCTGGGTGGATGTGAGCCGGGGACATTATCTGTTGGTGATGAGAAGAAACTCAGGTTGGAAAAGAAGGGTGTCTCTTTGAAGGTTCCAGCATGTGAGCAAGAGGGAGGATGGGACATTTGAGATGGTGGAGTTTTTGAATGTTGATGGCAGCCTCTCTGCTTCACAAGGTAGAACCTGTTTTAATACTTCAGCTTCTGCTCCTGTCTGTCTATAGGAAGAGTCCCTTGTCTGCCCGTGTGTCCCGGTGGATACGTGTCAGGATAGTTGACACTGAAGGGGTGCGGCTGGGGTAGTAAGGCTTGGGGAGAGCCAGTGTATTGGGACCATGTGAGGGAAAAATTTGCTGAGCTATTTTGAGAAACCATGCGTCTGCCTATGTGGCCATAGAGATAGATGGCCACTAGCTATGGAAAAATGGCTTTCTGATCCCGAAAACATAGGTATACGCCTTTGCACTTTTTCAGCATTCATTTTAAAAATATTCATTCAGTGCCTACAAAAGGCAAGGCTCTGGGCCTGAAAGTGAGTCTATAAGGATGAATAAACTGATCAAGCCAGTGATTATGCAGCTTACAGACTAGTGTAGTGGGAAATATTTAGCAACATTTAATACCCTTCACTAAGTGCCCTGCATACCCAGTACTTTTGGCTCATTATCTCCTTTAATTCTCAGCACAGCCCCTCAGGGTATGTATGATTATTAGCGGAGGAGACTTCAATCCCATTGCCAGGATAGGAAGTGGAGAAGCAAGTGTCTCAGCTCAGCTTAGCGCCGAGCCTGGCTCTTTGCACATTCTTCTGCTACTTTTGAACAGTTTATTCTGTGCAAAATATTCTTGCCTTCTTCTACCTCCACCCAACTAGCCTCCGTTTGCGCTTCAGGTTTTAACCATACAGGATCAACTCCTCCAACAACTTGTCCCTTCTCTCTTTAAGTCTGGGTCACCTGCCTTCCCGTCATTCCTTACTCTCCTGGCATTTACCCACAGGCTCCTGAAGAGCCTCCAAAGTTCCTAGAGGCAGAGATTGTGTCATCAATTCCCAGTTCAGAGTAGTGTTTGGCTTCTAGGGGGAAGTCCTTAGGAAATGCATGTTTAATAAAATAACTGGACAGAAAAGAGGTATCAGAGACTTGGTGGGAGTGCTTTTCCCAGCAGCTGGTTTCTGCTGGAGGACACTTGACTGGCATGACCTCTGATTTTCCTGTCTGTATTACTGGGCCAGCTGTTTCAGGGCTTCTGCCTAACTGGGGCTCCTCCATCCTGATTCCTGCCTCCAGTAGTTTGGGAAACTAAAGAAAACCCAGCCTCCACCCACCCTGCCAGCCTACGCACTATATCTCCAGGTCCTTCGACCAAGAAGTATAATTATACAAGTAGGAGGTGATAGGTGTGATCTAGATTTGAGGTTTCAAAATCTTGCAGTTGGAACCCCCAGGGGGCAGTGGTTCCAGGGTAGTGATGAGGTGTTTCTGGGGTCTGGCCAACAAACCTGGGAAATCTTTCCAACTGCCTGGGAAATCTTCAGACGATTTACACGGTGGGTCACTGAGCTGGCTTTTGAATAGATTTTTGTGCTGCTGCAGTTTAAAAAACACTGTTCTGGAATGGACACTCTCACGGTTCTGCTGGGAGTGTGAGTTGCTCCCATGTTTGGGGAGGTCATCAGGCTGTGATTTGCCCAAGGTCACACGGTTCAGAGTCTGGTGACTCCTTTCCCATGCCCTTTGCACCATCCCGTTATTCCTCATGTCAGGATTTCACATGCTTTCTCAGAGGTCCTTGATGATTTTCATTTTTCTTTCAAAGATCATCACCCAAGTTTGAAAATCTCATGTGTTGCGTTCTTTCATGCTTGTGCTCAGTCGTGTCTGCCTGCTTTATGACCCCATGGATTGTAACCCACCAGGCTCCTCTGTCCATGGAATTTTCCAGGCAAGAATACTGTAATGGGTTGCCATTTTCTTTTCCAGGGGATCTTCCCAACTCAGGCGTCAAACTCGTATCTCCTGTATTACCAGGCAGATTGTTTACCACTGTGCCACCAGGGAAGCGCAGTTTATCCCTCATCCCCCTGGCACCTTTATGGATGTGCATGCATCCTAAGTTGCTTCATTATTAAAGGTCTTAACCGTGCAAGGTGCCAGGGGCATGGGGGATAAGCAAAATGACTGAATAATGGTCTGGCTAAATAAAACTTGTGATGAGGATTGAAGAGGAGCCAGCCCCCATGAGTCAGTGACAAGTACGTTGAAAACTAGATTGGGACAACTTTGAATTTGGCAGCTGTTCCCCAGGAGGGAGGTAAGCTAGAAGACTCTAGGATGGGGGTGGCTGTGAACGAGACCTTGAAGTTGAACCTAAGGAAGGAATTTATACCTTCCCTATAGAGAGGAAGCATAGCAGCAATAAGGTCATAGCTCCCAGATGCAAGTTCAGAGTCCAGGAGATGAGTCTCTCTCTAACTGGCGTGACCAGCCATGCAGACCAGACAAAACTGGGCAATGCCGGGTGAGAGATAACGTTGCTCTTTACAACGGCCTCCAGCAGAGCGAGTGTATAGCTTAGCCACGGATGGGCTCTTCCAGGGGTCTGGAAAAGTCAGCCTGCTGACTCTGTCAGCCAGAGTCAGGTGGGGTGAGTCTTCTAGCTGCTGCTGTTTTGCATAGTTGCCTCTCTATCTGCAATCTCCATCCTACTTCACTTCTCTTTACTTCCTGCCAGATGACAGGCTCCCACCAGACAGCCTGACTATCCCTGGCTTTCCTAGTGTAGTGATTTTAATAGCACTTTTTAACTTCAAAAGGATTATTATTATTATTATTTACAACTCTGAGATTTCTTCTGCTATTTGACAGATGAGAAAATTAAACGAGAAGTAAAGGAGTTTCACCCAAGACTTTAAGGGGAATGCTGGGGGTTGAACTGGGCCATCTTATGACTCCCAATCCGAGCAGTAACCACGCAGCGGATTAAGTAAATAGATTTAGGTTCAGTGAATTGTTGCCAAGTGTTTAATGTACAGAAAGAGGAAAGATTTTTAAAATTATAAGAACTCGTTTACTTCCATATTTATTATAATTCAAGCTTGATGAAAGTCTTAGACTTTTCTCCCCTTTTTCTGTTCACCCCCTTCTTATCCCCAAGCACTAGTCATCCATATAGCTCAAGCTCAATAAACAAGAAATAAGAAGTATCTGGCATAATGGCATCTCTACTTGAGATGCACTTTAAGGAATGAAATGTATTTTATGTCGGTTCTTTCTCTTTATAGCTAGTCAACTCATAAGGTTTAGTCCATGCCACGTTGAAATTATGCAGATTTTGTCTTCACAGAGTCTGAATTAACAATGTTCCATTGGAATACCAAGTTTTCATCTATAATCTAATTCAGTGTTCCCACCTTATCCATATGCAACAAAGTCCTAAACTAAAATGGGATTAGCGGTCTCTTCTTTGGTAATGTGAGCAGCGTGTGGAAACCAGACTTCGGGGGTGGTCACATATGGAGGCTGCCTCCCAGATGACAGAATTGGATGGAGGCTTGGTGGCAAGAGAGTGCAGCAGGGCTCCAAGTACAGGAGGCAGGGGTTTGGGGGTGGAATGGGGAGAGGGTGAAAGAGACAGAGGAGAGAGTGAGTGAGTGTGTGTGTGTTTATGTGTGCGTGCATACATGTCCTAACAGCTAAAGCTAATTGTCCTAATCAGCCCAGCAAAGAGGTGATTTTTCTTCGTAAGTGACAGGCCAAATTGGTGTCTGAACAGATGTGATGTGGGTTTCGTCCAGCGTCTGGAACAAAGGCAGGAAAGAGCCGCCCTCCCCAGATCACCCACAGATTTGCTTCCATGTTAGCTAACCACTGTGGAAGAAAACCCTTTAAGATGACTATGGGCAGACATGTGCACACACACACATACACACACACACACATCCCATGCACTCTCATCATCTCTTCATCTCAGGTAAGCTCTCCTCTGATACCTACCACACTCACAGTCACATCCCATAATACCAGTCCTCAAGACTCCTGACTGGCCTACCCTACAAGCACCACACCAGTGTCCACCTGGGTTGGCCTCTCTCTGGGGTGTGGTCCACAGCATGCTGAGGGCAGCCCTCTTCCCCAGAACCACAGGACCTCTGTTTCTGCCATGCCCAGAGCAGTCTGTCCAGTTCCCATCAGCCCCTCAGGGCTGTAGATCCTCTGAGGCCCCAGCATCCATTAGAAGAAGGACCTAACTAGTAAAACTGCCAGCCCCAGGGAGGTACAGGAACATGGGCCCCTCAAAGATGTCCAAAATAGAGCTGAGATCGGGGGTGGGCATGACTCTGAAAATGAGTTGGCATTTCAGGACAAGTCCTGCCCCTCTCATGACCTAACCTCCCTGCACAGGCTGCCAGGCGGCTGAGGCAGTCCCTGCCCTAGGCACCTGGGCAGGGCTGTGCACTTGGCTCACTGGTCTGTTGGCTTTGGGGGCATCTTCCCTCTCNAAAATGAGTTGGCATTTCAGGACAAGTCCTGCCCCTCTCATGACCTAACCTCCCTGCACAGGCTGCCAGGCGGCTGAGGCAGTCCCTGCCCTAGGCACCTGGGCAGGGCTGTGCACTTGGCTCACTGGTCTGTTGGCTTTGGGGGCATCTTCCCTCTCCTTGCTGTTTGCAAAGCTATTTGCTGCTAAATCACCCTCCTCCTGGCACCCCGGACTGCTAAATTGGTCTCAACTTGCTGTACTTCCACCCACTACCTTAGTCATTATTCGCTGGCAGCATTCAGAGAGTGGGTGGAAAGCAGCCGAACATTATATTCCTGCTGAAGAGAGAGAGATTTGAGCACAGGCATGCAAGGAAAGGGGAGAGGGAAGGAGGTAAGAGAAAGCAAAGGAGGCCGGAGAACAAAGCTCAGGCTTGCCGACACCCATCCCTGTGACCCCAGCCACCCTGGGTGGTGGGGCAACGGGCCATAGGTGAGTGGGTGCTGGACTATTAGGAGACCCAGGCCTTCCAGGGTGAGTGCGGTACACTCACTACTGGGCTGCCCTGGTCTGGTCCTTTATTTCTCCCTTGAACATCTGTTCCCATGAATTAAAATGTAACTTATATCCTTCCTCCCTGCCTAGTTGATAAACTTTTAAAATTTTATTCTTAGCAATATTGCAAGGGTGGGATCTTAGTTTCCCATCCAGGGATTGAACCCAGACCTTCAGTAGTGAGAGCTTGGAGTCCTAACCACTGAACTTCCCAGGAATTCTCAGTGATAAACTTCTTGAAAAGGAAAATATGTCATGCCCCCTGTGCCTAGCACCAGGCCCTGGACACACTCGAGGCTGAGCCCCACATAGTTGAGACTGAGGGTAGTAAGGGCTGTAATGGTCCTTCCTACCCAGCCATTGCAGGTCTCCCTCCCTGGTGGCTCAGACAGTAAAGAATCCACCTGCAATTCAGGAGATCCAGATTTGATCCTTGGGTGAGGAAGATCCCCTGGAGAAGGGAATGACTACCCACTCCAGTATTCTTACCTGAAGAATTCCATGGACAGAGGAGTATGGGGGGCTACTGAGAGACTAACACTTCCTTACCTGCTGCCCTAGGACAATAGGCTCTGGGATCCCAGGCACACGAGAAGGGGAGGAATCCCAAGGGAGCTTTCAGGGCTTGGTCGCCAATCTGGGTGAGGAAGCTTCAGGGAGGGAAAGGGTTAATACCACAGAAGAACAGATCAGCTAAGGAAGCAGAAACCTGGAGGCCTCCATCCTGGCATGGAAGGCCCCGTGATCTCCAGCCAGGGGTCGAGACTGTCATGGAGAGAGGTCACCCGTGCCTGGGCAGTGCACTGGAGCTGGTGGGCAGTGGACAGCAGAGTCAGTTCTCATGTCAAACAGCAGAGACAACATCAGGCAGAGCAGAGTGACCTTGACAGGAGCTGATAACATTGGTTTGGTCTCTGGAGAGGTTGGAAGAACTCAGTGCCAACCCTAGCTGGCCTGAAACCTGGTGGGCCCATGACCCGGCCTCCTTTCCCTCCCACCCTTTTTTCAAGCAAGATAATGGGGAAACCCTGTGAACAGGAGCCTCTGCACAGCTAGGGAGGTGAGGACACCAGGGAACCATGCTGAGAATATCAAAGGGCACAAGTCTGGGTGAAGGAGCCCTGAACCTGCCCTTGACCTTCCACCAACTGCTCAGAGATAGCGCCTGGAGGATGCCTGGGCCACGTCTGCCTCAGCACCTTAGCGGTCAAGAGGTCAGGTCGGCAGAGGCTCAGAAGGACAGTTCGGCACCCAGGGCACCTCTTGACCCACGGCAGCCTTCAGCTCCTTCTGCCTCAGCTCCTGTCTGCTCCCCCCACCCGCCTGCCCGGCATCTCAGCAGTAAGCCTGCCTGCCCTGGAGGAGGGAGGGAGGGATTAGACTGTGCTCATATCTCAGGGAGACAACCTCCCCCTCCTTGCTGATCAAATTCCCCCAGCCCCTACGCCTTGTCGGCGCCGGCAGGCAAACCGCACTGTAGGCAGGTGGGGAAAACAAGAGCCAGTGGGCAGAGCCCCCAGCCCTCCACCTGCACAGAGAAGGGAGGGCCCCAGCCAGGGACCCAGGAAGGCGCCCCAGCTGCTGGCGCCCCTCCTCTCAGAGGGCCTGCAGCTGCCCTGCTCAAAGGCTCCGGGCGGGCTGCGGTAGGGGAAGAACAGGATGCTTGGCTTTTCCTGAGCGGATGTCTCATCTACCGGGATAACCAGGAGTCCAGGGCTGTCAGTGTCCCCAGGCCTCCCAGCAGTGCCTCAACCATCTGCTGACTTAGAACCTTCTCTAGGTGATAGACTCACTTCTATACTAGAGCTGTCACGGGACCATCAAGGCCAGCGTTCCAAGATTTATTAGGAAACTAGAGAGCCTTCTTTGAAGCAGCACAACCTACTCTGCATAAAACACAAAGGCTTTGGGTGGAAAGGACCCTTACTTTTTTTTTTTTTTTGGACCACACCACAGGGCTTACAGGGATCTTAGTTCCCTGACCAAGGATCAAACCTGTGCCCTTGGCAGTGAAAGCGCAGAGTTCTAACCAATGGACCACTAGGGAATCTCCTTAAATCCCAATCTATCCACATCAAAACCTTTCTCAAGTCTTTTTTCTACTTACCCCTAAGAGCTGCTGTTTCAGACTCCAGGAACACAATTCATTCTGTTTTAGTTTCATTCTTTTAAAGTCACAGAATGCTAGGTTCGTGTCAAATATTCTGCTGACTCCTGGAGCATCCTGTATTGGGACAGGAGACATACACATTTTACAAAATCACAGTACAAAGCCCAGCTGGTCTAAAAACGTCTTCTTGGAAGATACAGATTTGAGAAGGACCCTGTGGGTTGGATGTGATTCAAAGAGATGGGGGAGTGGGTGGCACAGCCAGGGACCTGAAGTGGCAGGGAGACAAAGGCAAGTTGAATTAGATCAAGGATGGTCTTGTGTATCTGGCTCACAGTTTGTCAGGCAACGCGGAGCCACTGAAGTCCTAGGGAGAAGAGTGGCATTGAGCAGACCTTGGTTTTGAGAAGTTCATCTAGCAGCGGAGTGTAGGATGGATTTGAGGTAGAGAGGCTTCTTTCTAGAAATAACATTATTTATTAGAATGCCTTTCTAGTCTGCTCTCATGTCCCAGGTGATGGCACACGATCCCAGAGATCCCACACAGTCTGGAAACATAGTGTGGCCGAGGCTTCGAGGAGAGAGGAGTTCCTAGTCCAGGTTCAAAGGTCAGAGGTCAGTGTGCAGGGTCTAGGCCTTATTTATGACAGAAGACATAGGGAACACCTCATAGCTTTGGCATGGGTGCGGGAGGGGGGGGATTTTCTGGCTGTGGTGGGTCTTCATTGCTACATGAGGGCTTTCTCTGGTTGCACGAGCAGTGACTGGTCTTCTTTGCAGTGTGCGGACTTCTCATTTCAGTGGCTTCTCTTCTTCCAGAGCACAGGCTCTGTGCACAGGCTTCAGTAGTTGCGACCCTTAGGCTTGGTTGCTCCGCAGTATGTGGTATCTTCCCAGACCAGGAAATGAACCGGTGTCGCTTACATTGCAAGATGAATTCTTAACCATAGGACCACCAGGGAACCTCAGGGATTTTGTTGTGTTGTTTGTTGATGGATGGAGACAGAGGCTTAGGCAGGAGAGGGACTGACTTGGTCAAGGTCCCACAGCTAGTTTATGTAGACCCAGGACTGATGCTCCCACTTCAGACTCCTTTCGTTCACCCACTGCTAACTGTAGACAAGGACTGGGGGCCAGTAGGATGCTTCAGATCCTTCAACCTGGGGTGTCAGCAAGGTTTGCCCAAGGGCACATCTGAGAGCTTGTCAGTAGTGGGATGCTCTCAGTCTTTGAGGCTTTCTCCTTGTGTGCCAGAGACAGCTGATACCCACAGTATCCATTTTTCTCTTGTCTTGTTTCTCTGCATGCTTCGGATGCTTTATTGCCTTCTCTTCCTCTGATGGTTCCTTTGTCCTAAAAGTTCTGAGGGGCTCCTGGCTGACATGAGAGTGAGGTTTACAAGGTCACTGGCCGTAGTTACCAGTTGCCGTCTTTCAAAAATGAGAAATGAGGTCTCTGCCTTTGTCTCCCATGTGCTCAGTTTAAATGAGAAGATTTGTCGTTGCTATTCAGTTGCTAAGTCGTGTCTGACTCTGCAACCCATGGACTGCAGTGCGCCAGGCTCCTCCGTCCTTTACTATCTCCCAGAGTTTCCTCAGATTCATGTGCATTGAGTTGGTGATGCCATCCAACCATCTCATTCGCTGTTGCCTCCTTTTGTTTTCAGTCTTTCCCAGCATCAGGGTCTTTTCCAATGAGTCAGCTCTTTGAATTAGGTGTCCAAAGGATTGGAGCTCAATTTCAGCTTGGGATGTTTAAATGGGAAGATTGCAGGTGCCATCAGTCACTGTAGCCACCCAGCATGTTTGATGCCACATCAGGAGAGACTCCTGGACAGGAGGCAGGTGTGCATTCCAGGGCCTGGAGAGGCTGGTCTCATCAATCAGGGACCTCTTGCAGTTTCAGAAGGACAAGGTGCCCAGGGGTCCCCTGCCCTTATCTCTGAAGCTCTTGGAACACCATTCCCAATCTTCCTCTAGAAGATTCCTCAAGCAAGATACCTACCCAAGAGCTACCTCTTACCTGCTAAAACCTGGCTAGCCAAGGGAGGGGCAAGGCTGTGGCAGTGTCCTGTGAAGTCTCCAGTGAGGTGTCACCTGGAGACAGATTCTTTCTCCCAAAACACTCCAGCCCGTGCCATATGCTCTTAGGCTCCCAGAGCAGTTCTTTCTCACCTGGATGGCAGCCTTCAGCTTTAGTAGAAAGAGTAGGTAAATCCTAATAGAGGAAAAGCATAGATTTTTTTCATGCTTGCCAGTACTATGGATGAGTCGGGAGGGGACAGCAGAAAGAATGTAGATTTGGGAATCAGACCAGTGTTCACATCTCAGCTCTGCTACATAAGAGTTGTGTGTGATATTGGGCAAGTCACTTAGCCTCTCTGAGCCTTAGTTGTCTCATCTGTAAAATGTTTTGGGTCCCACATAGAATTTTTATGAAAATTGCAAGAGCGAGTATAAGTCAAAGCATGTGAAACATAGTAGGAGCTCAATTTATGTCTCTCATCCCCTTTCCATCAGCTCCAAGGGCAGGAAACCCAGCAGGAGGCTGAGTTGTCTGTGCAGAAGGGTCATGAGCCCTTGGTCCAGGTACATGGCCAAGGGGTCAGGCAATGATGCCTATTGACAGCTTCCCTCTTATCTGCTCCCTCTGGCAAAAGGGAGTAATTGCAACTGAAAACAGATGGGAGGGAATCCCTACCCCCTCTGTCACTCTGGATCTCCATCGCTGTTGTCAAATTGACTAAATTAAAATTGACTTATAAAATTATGTAGAACAGATGAGCAGGACATCTTTGACTGCTCTGACATCAAGGCTCAGCACTGAAAGTGAATCTCTTGCTCACGTTGTGCTAAATCGCTTTAATAGTGTCTGACTCTTTGAGACCCCATGGACTATAGCCCTCAGGCACCTCTGTCCATGGGATTTCCCAGGCAAGAATACTGGAGTGAGTTGCCATGCCCTTCTCCAGGGGATCGTCCCCACCCAGGGATCAAACCCAGTTCTTCTGCATAGTAAGCAGATTCTTTTCCTTGTGAGCCACCAGGTAAGCCCTGGTGCTCAAGTTGGCTTGTGCCAATGTGTGTGCAGAGGAGGATGAGAGGAGCGGGGTGTACTCAGAGACCTTGGGGTTTTCTCCTGCCTCAGGAAGACCCCACAAAGCCATCTTGTGCATCTGTGAGGGGCAGAGTTTAGGAGAGGAAGATTTCTTTCTCCCCAGGGTGAATGGCTGGAGAGAAGCGATTTAGACTGCATCCCTTTCTTTCTCCTGCCTCTGGCTTCAAAGGCAATGTCTTTACGATCTGGATGTTTTCTGGATTAGGTACCACGTATGGTTAGGAAAGGGGGAAGAAAGAAAAACAAATAAAATGAAACTCTGTCTCTGCACTCTGTCCGTGGGAGATGCACAGCTGCAAGACGGCCCAGGTCTGGCAGAGACTCCCATAAGAGGATGCAAAAGGCTGATAGCGTTGAATTCCACATTGGAGAATCTGAGAGACGTTTATTCTCCCTCAGTGGCACTTAGGGCTTCCCAGGTGGCTCAGAGGTAAAGAAACTGCCTGCCAAGGCAGGAAACGCAGTTTCAATCCCTGGGTTGGGAAGATCCCCTGGAGAAGGGCATGGCAACCCACTTCAATACTCTTACCTGGAGAATTCATGGATAGAGAAGCCTGGTGGGCTACAGCCGATGCAGTTGCAAAGAGTCAGACATGACTGAAGTGACTGAACATGCACACACGCAAATGGCACTTAAGATGGGAGCAGGCAGCCTGGGGGGACCAAGGAAAAATGGCTCCTTTTGGGACAGAGTCAGTTCAGGATCCCATACCTGAGTCCCCTCTAGTGAAACAAGCAAACGGGTGTTTCATGCTCCTTCCAGGAGTGCTCAATATTGCCTTCCTTCTCCTCCTCCTCTATGGTTGTGTGTGTGTGTTTGTGTGTAAATATTCATTTTTTAGCTGCACTGGGTCTTAATTTGTCATGAAGACTTTTCTGTGTCCTGTGGATCTTTCCTTGTAGTGCCCGGGCTCTTTAGTTGTGGCACAGGCGTAGTCGCTCTGAGGCTTATAGGATCTTAGTTCCCCGACCAGGGATCAAACCCTGGTCCCCTGCATTGAAAGATTCTTAACCACTGGACCACCAGGAAAGTCCCCGTGTGTGTGTGTTTAATAAAGAAAACTTTCCCGTGGTAATGGCATGACCCAGAAAATTGACGTGACTTCCTCTACCTGATTTGACATTCAGTTCAGTTCAGTCGCTCAGTCATGTCCGACCCTTTGCCACCCCATGAATCGCAGCGTGCCAGGCCTCCCTGTCCATCACTAACTCCCAGAGTTCACTCAGACTCATGCTCATCAAGTCAGTGATGCCACCCAGCCATCTCATCCTTGGTCGTCCCCTTCTCCTCCTGCCCCCAATCCCTCCCAGCATCAGAATCTTTTCCAATGGTCTTTTCCAAGATCTGACATTAGGTCTTATCTTCAGAGTCCAGCAATTTCTCCATTCTAGCATGTTGGGATCTGTTGAGGACAGAGCACCTGGCTTTTAGGAACTTTTGGGAGAGGGGATGCTAACTCAGCTGAGGGGCCAGCAACGGCTAAGACTTGGAGAACGTGAAGAGACCTCAGTGAGCCGCCCAGAACAAAGGAAGCCATGGGACTTGCCTCCAGGCTGTCTCTGCCTCCTCCTTTAAATTAAGGGATGGTGGGAACCTCCCTTGAACCTTGGAGACACAGTTCAAAGGACTGCCCTCTGCACCATCCCGGGCCGGCAGCTATTAAACTCCCACTTGACCTTGCTTCTTGGATTCAGAAGCTGAGATGTAGAGCTTGTGAAAGCCACATGAGGCAACCCAAAATTAGGTCTTGTCTCACTGGCATGATGTGATTTTAGGGAAGTCTGCCAAGAGTCGGATATAGTGGTGTATGTTAAGATTCTCCAGCCAGCAGGGCCGCAGGGAGGTGTGTCCTAAGACAGGCACTTAAGATGAAGAGATGACAACACCAGCCCAGAACCCTTCTCCCCTCACTCCCTTCCCCTGCCTTCCTTTCCACCAGCAACAAGGACCATGCTCTATTGCCTGGCCCAGGAATGGCTGAATGGCAGGCACAAGGAGGCCTGGGGGTTTCTGGAAGCAATAGCACTGTCTCCCTGCCTTGTGCAGGCCTGTCCGGGCTGCTCAGCGTTTTTGAGGCCACAGGAACAAAGGGACCCCGGTGATCAGCCGCTTCTGAGGACCAGAAAGGCCTTTTAGGATCTCAATCTTTGCAGACAAATGTGTTGCCACCATGAGGGAGAGTCTGGTTTCTAAGAGTGGTAACTGTAAAGGTTTCTTTGGCCAGAAAATTTCATCTCAGGGTGTTCAGCATGTACCATATCCCTTGGGAAACTGAGCATTGCTGCTGGGTGCATACCAGCCTTGGCACTGCTCCGTGTCACTCTCCCTGCCCTCAGCCACTAAATGGAGGTGGTACCCTGGATTCCTCAACTCTGTCCTCCCCTCTCCCCTCCCTGGACTCAGGTGAAAAGGAAACCCACAAGGGTTCTTGTTAGCAAGGAGATCAAACCAGTCAATCCTAAAGGAAATCAACCCTGAATATTTATTTTCCAATAAATATTCATTGGAAGGACTGATGCTGAAACTGGAGCTCTAATACTTTGGCCACCTGATGGGAAGAGCTGACTCATTGGAAAAGACCCTGATGCTGGGAAAGACTGAGGGCAAAAGGAGAAGAGGAGACAGAGGATGAGTTGAATGGCATCACTAACTCAAAGGACATGAGTTTGAGCAAGCTCCAGGAGGTGGTGAAGGACAGGGAAGCCTGGTGTGTTGCAGTCCATGAGGTTGCGAAGAGTCGGACACAACTTAGTGCTAAGCAACAACAAGGAGGTGGTGACGAAAACAACCTGAGCTGAGCTGAACGTGGAGGCAAAAGGTAAGGGGTGGCCCAAAGGAACATTAAAGCCAGAGACCCACAGAAATGCCTCCAGGGGACACAGACAAGTCTCATCTCATCCATACCTGGGCCTGAGCAGGTGTTAGCTGGCTGGGACTCAGGGGGCTTACAGGGGGCACAAAGAGGTGGCTCCAGCTACACCCTAACCTCTGACCTTCTGTATCACCCTAACAAGAAGCTGGACACAATGAACCATGTTTTGACTCTCTCCTCCACTCCTTGAATAGGCTGAGTTCTTCCTGCCTGGCAGACTCTAAGACAGTCCCCAAGGAGGATATTAGTGTCCTCGGGGAGTTTACTAGCTATTGTTCAGATCCGTGATTTCTAAGCACTTTAAGAACAATATTGACTAACAATAGATACTGATTACTTACCTTAAAAACAAAAATCTAATGGCTTAGAGGTAAAGTATCTGCCTGCAATGCAGAAGACACAAGATATGTGGGTTGGATCGCTAGATCAGGAACATCCCCTGAAGGAGTAAATGGCAACTCACTCCAGTATTCTTACCTAAAGAATCCCATGGACAAAGGAGCCTGGTGAGCTATAGTCTATGGAGTTGCAAAGAGTCAGACACAACTGAACATAGCACACACAATCTCTAAAGGTCCAAAATGGAAGTGTCCCCAGTTCCTTAGACAATGAAGGAAAAGAAACAGAGCCCAAAATGGAAGTGTCCCCAGTTCCTTAGACAATGAAGGAAAAGAAACAGAGCCCAGGGAAAGTTGGAGAAAAACATATCAAGAGTTTGAGCCTAGGGTTAGACCCCAGTAGTATCTTGATTTACCAATCTTGTATGTGGAATAAACAAAAACAAAAACTAGCTGCCATTTACTAAGCTTTTAATTATATCCTGACTAATTTGCAAATAAAACATCACAAGAGAGAGAAAGAGACATATTATGTTAATTAGGCTTATCTGGTACTTTTACTTTAGAAATTACATGAAATTTAAGAAAATATGATATGTCCTGGTATAATGTTACTGTAATTCTTATCCTATAATGTTGTGTGATACAGAAGTAACTAAATGTTCTTGTCAGTTGCGTAGTGACAAACTCTAATTTGATCTTAAAAAAAAAAAAGTCACTCAGTACATACAGAAACCTTATGGAGTAGGTACTAAGGTAAGCCCCAGTTTACAAGCAAAGAACAGAAGCTTAGAGCAAGGTCCCAAGACTAGGAATGAAAGGGGTTAAAAGGGATTACAGACCAACCCGGGATACAGGGGTTGGGGAAAGAGCAAACATAGTTAAGGTGAGGTCTAGAGGAGCCTGAAAGCCTGGGTGGGAGCTGGCTTCCCTGACTGGTGGTGAGGTCTGCCCTGAGCTAGGCCCTGCATGCCCTGACGCCACTGGAGATAAAGAACTAGTGCCCTGTTAGACCTCAGCCAGGTTCAAAGTCAGACATGGCCACTTGCTAGGTATAAAACCCAAGGCTTCATTTTCTGCCTCTGTCAGAGGGGGATAATAATAGTGCCCTCTCAGGGCACCTTGGGGGTGCAGCTTGCATCCCATGGTGTATGTGTAGTGCTTAGCCAAGACCTGAGGAGACAGCAGTGGGAGCTTGAGAGGAAACCAGCCCTCCTGCTTGCCATCCTCCGACTCTGCAGGTCAGCTGAGCGTTCTCCTCAGCTATCCCCCACCCCCACCCCCAGCCTTTCCTGGCAGTGACCCCCTTCCTAAGCTGTGGGAGGCTGGTGATCAGCCTGTTCCGAGGAGGCTCCTGACTGTATCCAGGTCCTGATTCTTCAGTGAGGCAGAGACTCAAACATCCCCCAACTGTGTAGGGGAGGGAGGGAGGGAGCTGGAGGGAAGGAATCCCTGCTCTGGTGATCTGCCATCACAGGCAGCTTCACTCCCTCTTCTCTCTGGGCAGAAGAGGAAAGCTGACTTGGAGGTGGAGGAGGCAGGGCCAAGCCCTGGAGGCCCAGAGAGGGGAGCTGAGCACGTCAGTCCAGCCCCCGCCCCTCACGCTGAGGACCTCACCAGGAGCAGCTGAGTGGAAAAGACCCTACCCTGCCCGGTGGTGGCTCGGGTGCAGGTGGCCTGAGGGGGAGGCAGGCAGCCAGGACAGCATTCCCCCTCCCGCTTCTCCCCCACCACGCCAACTCTGGAGCTCTATGAGGTCACCCTGCCTCCCACGTCCTAAAGGTGACATCGCTCTGCCAAGTAGGGAGGCCAAGTCAAGAACCAGGCGAGCTCTTTTGGGGAACCAGGAAGGAAAGGAGAGTACAAGGGAGGGAGAGAAAATGAGTAGGTGGCCAGATTTATATATTTAGCTTCTGGCCTTCCTTTCTCTCTCACTGAGTGCCTCAGTCATCCGGGGCTGCTATAACAAAATACTATAGTATAGATCTTTCATTTCTCATAGTTTTGGGGGTCAGGAAGTCAAAGATCAAGTTGCCAATAGCTCTGATGTCTGGTGAGGGCTCACTTCCTGGATTGCAGATGGTTACCTTCTTGCTGTGTCCTTGAGCAGTAGAGGGAGAAGAAGCTCTAATATCTTTCTATTCTTTTTAGGGCACTAATCCCATCATGGGGCCCCCACCCTCACAAGCTCATCTAAATCTGATTACCTCCAAAGGCCCACCTCCAAATACCATTGCATGTGAGGTTATGGCTTCGATGCATGAATTTGGGGGACAGAAACAGTCCATAGCACTGGGCATATGTTGGGCTGTAGTGTCCAGCCTTTGGAGCATAAGACCAGTAGAAATGAGAGTTCCTGCCTCTGAGGGCACAAAGCCCCAGTGAGGAACACTTGGGAGAAAACAGCTGCATGTACAGTCAAGACACGGTGTTTAGGAGTGCACACAGGGTGGATTTGAGTCCTCATCTGCCTCTCATCCGCATGTGACATTGGGCCAGTTCTTTGTTTGCTCCGAGTCTCCTTTCCTCATTGGTGAGTTAGAAAGAAAGAATCACCTTGGAGAAGTTACCATGAGAATAATTTTAAGTGAAAATTTTATTGAAGTATAATTTATATACAGAAGTGTACACAAACCATGGATGAACAACTAGGTGAACTTCAAAAACTTCATACAAATATAACCCAAGTGAAAAGATAGAGTATTAGAAGTACTCTAGAAACTCCTCCGGTCCCCCTACCAGTCACTCGCCATGGCACCATAATTGGTACCTCTTTTTAAACTTATTAATAGAATCAAATCTTATGCATTCATTTCTGAGAGACCGGTCCATATAGCAGTAATTCCATCATTCTCATTGCTCCATAATGTTCTACCGTAAGAATAGGTCATGGCTCATTTATTCTACTTTGGATAGAATGTAGGTTTCCAGATATTTCCAGTTTGGGACTCTTGCAATGCTGCTAGGACTTTTTAGGAAACACGTGTGATCGCGTCTACTGGGTGTGCATCTAGAAGTGAGATTTCTGGGTCATTAGGTGTGCATATGTCCAACTTGAATAGACCTTGCAAGTATTTTTCAAGTGTGGCTAAACGTATCTGCACTTTTACCAGCAGTATAGGAGATGTCACTTGCTTTACATCATCACTAATGCTTGATGTTGTCAGGAGGACTTTTTCATTTGCCTTTTATAGGCTTCCCTGGTGGGTCAGATGGTAAAGCGTCTGCCTGCAATGCAGGAGACCCAGGTTCGATCCCTGGGTCAGGAAGATCCCCTGGAGAAGGAAATGGCAACCCACTCTAGTACTCCTGCCTGGAAAATTCCATGGATAGAGGAGCCTGGTGGGCTATATCCATGGGGTCGCAAAGAGTAGGACATGACTGAGCGACTTCACTTCACTTATAGTGCATGGATAAAGAATCCATCTGCAATGCAGAAGATACCAGGAGAGGTGTCAATCCCTGGATTCGGAAGTTCCCCTGGANATTCCATGGATAGAGGAGCCTGGTGGGCTATATCCATGGGGTCGCAAAGAGTAGGACATGACTGAGCGACTTCACTTCACTTATAGTGCATGGATAAAGAATCCATCTGCAATGCAGAAGATACCAGGAGAGGTGTCAATCCCTGGATTCGGAAGTTCCCCTGGAGGAGAAAATGTCAACCCATTCCTGTATTCTTGCCTGGAGATTTCCATGAATAGAAAAGCCTTGTGGGCTATAGTCTTAAGGGTCACAAAGAGTCAGACACAACTGAGTGACTAAACACACACAATTATAGTTTTAATTTGCATTTTCCTGAACCAGTCATGGTGGGCACCTGTGTATACATTTTGGCCATTTCCATATCTTATTTTATCAAGTGCCGAATTCAAATTTGGTGTTAATTTTTAATTTGGTTTCTGTTTTTTGTTTTTTTGGCTGGGCTGGGTCTTCGTTGCAGCATGGGCTTCTGGTTTGCAGCACCAGGCTTCTTCCCAGTTGTGTGCAGGCTCTATAGTGTGTGGGCCCAGTAGTTGCAGTGAGTGGGCTTTGTTGCTCCACACCAGGTGGGTTCTTAGCTCCCTGACCAAGGATTGAAACTGTGTCCCCTGCATTGGAAGGCACAGTCTTAACCACTGGACCACCAGGGAAGCCCCTGGCTTCTGTTTTTTTATTAAAGATTTGTAAGAGTTCTTTGCTGTGTTTTGATAGGAGTTCTTTATCAGTTAAGTGCATTATATATAAATACCTTCTTCCACTTCCTGGTTGGCCACTTCACTGTCAATGGAGACCTTTGATGAAAATGGAGTCTTCATTTTTCAGTAATTTTCCTTTATGGTTACTGCTTTTTCTGTCCTGATAAAGAAATGTTTGCCTATCCAAAACCAAGAAATTATTCTTCTGCTTCCTTCTAGATGCTTTAGTGTGTGGTGTTTTGCATTTATATCTACAGTTCATCTGAAATTATTTGTGTGCAGTATGAGGTAGGAATCAGATTCACTTTTTAAACAGATGGATACAAGCTGATCCAGCAGCAATGTTAAAAATGATCTTTATTTTTCAATTGCTCCGCAATTGAAGTTGAAATTGAAATTCGTCCTCTGTGTCATAAATCAAGCAATTGTACATGTGCAAGAATGTTTCCACTCTATTCTATTTGTTGATTTGCCTGCCTTTATGTCAATTACATTGTCTTAATTACTGTTATTTCGTAAATCTTGAAATCTGGCTGCATGCACCCTCCAGCTTTGTTCTTTTTCAGGATAGTGTTGGTTATTTTTGGTCTTGTGCATTCTGATATATAACTGCTGGGTTTAGACTGGGATCGTATCAGTCAGTTTCGAAAGAATTTGGATCTTTGGGATATTGACTCTTCTAATCCATGAATTTGACATATGTCTGCATTCATTCAGATTTTCTCTAATTTATCACAATAATACTTTACAGTTTATGGTGTGGAGGTCATGTATACCTTCTGTTGTTTCCAGGCATACAGGTTTTTTTTTAATGTTTAAAATTTTTCTTTCTTTCTTTATTGTTAGTATACAGAAGTCAATTGTTTTTTATATACTGGCCTTGTATCCAGAGACTTCTAAATTTATTGCAAGGGTTAAATGAGATAATGGGTAAATCGCCGGCACATTGTCAGAGCTTGCCAACTCCTATCTATGTGCCAAAGACGAGGCAGGTAAGGGACTAGCCACTAAGGGTACGTTTAGTAAGGGGATGAGGCCATCAGGTTGGTAAAGTCAGTGAGCTCTCGAGGGCAGGATTTGCTGGGCCAGTTGAAGGAAGGTGAATCCATATGGAGAGAAACAACACAAGAACCATAAGAAAACTACCTTGTAATTTTATTTATTTATTGGCTGTGCTGGGTCTTCGATACTGCACGCAAGCTTTTCTCTAGCTGTGCTGAACTGAGCTATTCTCTAGTAGAGGTGCTCAGGCCTCGCACTGTGGTGGCTCCTCTTGTTGCAGAGTACGGGTTTTCAGGCGTTCAGGCTTCGGCAGTTGTGGCATGTGGGTTCAGTGGCGGAGGCTCCCAGGCTCTAGAGGTAGTCGTGGTGCATGGGCGAACTTGCTCTGCAGCATGTGGGATCTTCCTGGATCAGGGATCAAAACGGAGTCCCCTGCATTGTTAGGTGGATTCATTGCCACTGAGGCATGAGAAGAGCCCAGAACACCACCTTGAATCGGCCTCGAGGGAGGTCCCAGAGACCTGACTAGGTAATGTTGGTGCTGCACTTCACAGTTTTTACCCACTGTGGGACTGATCCTCACTGCATAGCTCTGTTGTTGCTGTGCAGTTGGTAAGTTGTGTCCACCTCTTTCTGACCCCACAGACTGCAGCATGCTGGACTTCCTGGTCCTTTACAATCTCCTGGAGTTTGCTCAAACTCATGTCCTTTGAGTCAGTGATGCCATCCAACCATTTCATCCTCTGTTGCCCCCTTCTCCTCCTGCCTTCACCCTTTCCCAGCATCAGGGTCTTTTCCAATGAGACAGCTCTTCTGATCAGGTAGCCAAAGTATTGGAGCTTGAGCTTCAGCACCAGCCCTTCCAATGAATATTCAAGATTGCTTTCCTTTAGGATTGACTGGTTTAATCTACTTGCAGTCCAAGGGACTCACAAGAGTCTTCTTTGACACTACAGTTCAAAAGCATCAATTCTATGATGCTCAAACTTATTTATGGTCCAAGTCTCACATCCATATGCGACTACTGGAAAAACTAGAGATTTGATTATATGGACCTCTGTTGGCAAAGTGATGTCTCTGCTTTTTAATATGCTGTCTAGATTTGTCAAAGCTTTTCTTCCAAGGAGCAAGTGTCTTTTAATTTCATGGATGTAAGATCTGATAGAGTGCTTGATGAACTATGGACGGAGGTTCGTGACATTGTAGGGGAGACAGGGATCAAGACCATCGCCATGGAAAAGAAATACAAAAAACCAAAATGGATGCCTGGGGAAGCCTTACAAATAGCTGTGAAAAGAAGAGAAGTTAAAAACAAAGGAGAAAAGGAAAGATATAAGCATCTGAATGCAGAGTTCCAAAGAATAACAAGGAGAGATAAGAAAGCCTTCCTCACTGACCAATGCAAAGAAATAGAGGAAAATAACAGAGTGGGAAAGACTAGAAATCTCTTCAAGAAAATTAGAGATACCAAGGGANGATGCCTGTCTCTTATACACATCTAGATGTGTATAAGAGACAGAGATTGCCGGGAGAAATATCAATAACCTCAGATATGCAGATGACATCACCCCTATGGCAGAAAGTGAAGAGGAGTTAAAAAGCCTCTTGATGAAAGTGAAAGAGGAGAGTGAAAAAGTTGGCTTAAAGCTCAACATTCAGAAAATGAAAATTATGGCATCTGGTCCCATCACTTCATAGGAAATAGATGGGGAAACAGTGGAAACAGTGTCAGACTTTATTTTTCTGGGCTCCAAAATCACTGAAGATGATGATTGCAACCATGAAATTAAAAGGTGCTTACTCCTTGGAAGGAAAGTTATGACCAACCTAGATAGCATATTAAAAAGCAGAGACATTATTTTGCCAACAAAGGTCTGTCTAGTCAAGGCTATGGTTTTTCCAGTGGTCAGGTATGGGTGTGAGGGTTGGACTGTGAAGAAAGCTGAGCACTGAAGAATTGATTCTTTTGAACTGTGGTGTTGGAGAAGACTCTTGAGAGTCCCTTGGTCTGCAAGCAGATCGAACCAGTCCATCCTAAATGAGATCAGTCCTGGGTGTTCATTGGAAGGACTGATGCTGAAGCCGAAACTCCAATACTTTGGCCACCTCATGCAAAGAGTTGACTCATTGGAAAAGACTCTGATACTGGGAGGGATTGGGGTCAGGAGGAGAAGGGGACAACTGAGGATGAGATGGCTGGATGGCATCATTGATTCGATGGGTGTGAGTCTGAGTGAACTCTGGGAGTTGGTGATGGACAGGGAGGCCTGGTGTGCTGTAATTCAGAGGGTCACAAAGAGTCAGACATGACTGAGGGACTGAACTGGACTGACTAAGATCTTTCTGTCCTTCTCAAAGATAAGAAAGGGGCTCAGAGAGTTAAGACTCTTGGCCAAGCTCTGTCCATGAGGAAGTCAGTGGGAAGATAGGCATCAAGGGCAAATCTTGATGTCCCCTCTTAAGGCAGAAGTTTGCCGATACTATCAGATGGTGCTGTGGGTCTTGATGAGATAAGCCCTTGGAGCAGGAAAAGGTTATCAGGAAGATAAGATGTGAGTGTTGAAATCTGTGTTTAGAAGACCTTTGTTCAGAAGGGTTAATGGAAAGAGACATAAGTCCTCTTCCCACCCACTCCCCACCACCCCAACCACACCACATGGCATACAGAACATGCCCAACCAGGGATTGAACCAACACCTCCTGCAGTGGAAGTGTGGAGTCTTAACTACTAAGCCACCAGGGAAGTCCCTTTAACAATTATTATTATTTTTTTTTGGCCTTTCCATGTGGCATGTGGGATCTTAGAACCCCAACCAGATATCTAAGCTGACTGGAAGCCCTTGACTTGCAGTCAAGATCTTCCCCTTGACTAGAAGCACGAGATCTTAACCGCTGGACCCCCAGGGAAGTCCCTGAGCAGGCCCTCTTAAAAGTCACGCCATGTGCCTGGGAGAGATGATGCAGATGCTCGGGGGGGTGGAGTGGGTACAGAGAGAGGATGGGTCAGTTACCCACCCAGTCAGGTCCACAACTGCCTCCGCGTGGGACAGATCCACGTGAAGAAAATACCTTTGGGGCTTCTGAAGCTCAATGTCCCATTTTTAAAAACCTGTGAAATGTCCATTTCTTTTACCCTTTCTCTTGCTGTTGCTGTGTTTTGTGCTCAGTCATGTCTGACTCTTTGCAGCCCCATGGACTGTAGCCCACCTGGCTCCTCTGTCCATGGGATTCCCCAGGCAAGAATACTGGAGTGGGTTCTCACTTTTTCCTCCAAGGGATCTTCCTGACCCAGGGATCAAACCCACATCTCATGTATTTCCTGCACTGGCAGGCAGATTGTTTACCACTGCACCACCTGGAAAGCCCTTCTCATGATTAAAGCCAAACCAAACACAATAAATTCTCCCCACCTTGCCCATTGCTCTGCTGGACCCCTTTCCCAGCAGAAGGCTGTGGGCTCCCATCTCTGAACACACTGACCTCATTAATCTTCCTAGGACAGTCTGCTCTGGTCTCTCAGAGATGGCCAGCTGTGGTCTGTGCTCACTCTTTTAACTTGGTTCTTTAATCCCAGGACTCTCTTTAAATGGCTCTGCTGCAGTCTGTGCTCTCTCAGCATGCGGCTGAACTTGGCAGTGAGTATACACCAACAATCCTGTCTTTCCACTCAAAGCCTCTTTGGTTTCTGATCTCATCAGATTCTTTTAAAGTATCTGTATCAGAGAGACTATTGACCTCAATGCCCAAGAGCAGAGAATGGAGAGGAGACTTGGAGAGAATTACTCACTCAGAACCACCAGCAAGACCGCACTAGTCAACAACCCAGGGGAGCAAGTTCAAGCCTCTAGGCTATTGTCATTACTTGCTGTTGTTGTTGTCCAGTTGCTAAGTCATGTCTGACTCTTTGCAGCCCCATGGACTGCAGCACGCCAGGCTTCCCTGACTTAACCATCTCCAGGAATTTGCTCAAACTCATCTCCACTGAGTCAATGATGCCATCTAACCATCTCATCCTGTGTCGCCCCCTGCTCCTCCTGCCCTCAATCTTTCCTAGCATCAAGGTCTTTTTCAGTGAGTCACTCTTTGCATCAGATGGCCAAAGTATTAGAACTTCAGCTTCAGTCCTTCTGATGAATATTTATTACTTCACACCATTAAACAACAACAACAAAAGACCCAAAAAACTCTCACAGGAGCTGAGGGGAGGCGGGTGGTAGGGGTGTGTATAGCGAGCAACTCTGAGATTCCCTATGTTGGGTCAGTGTTGCCTGCCATGGGAACCCAACTGTGAACTTGAAAGATTTCCATGGATTCTGGCCCAGGAGGAAGTGAAGCCTCTAGAGAGTTCTCTCCTTCCTCTGTCTTCCTGCCTCCATGGAAAGGCCTGGAGCCGGGCAGGCAGGACTTGGTAGCTGCACTGGCCAGATGCGCTGAGTCCAAGGTGGGCTGGCACTCTGTCCTCTGGGATCTGCAGTACAGCCAGGAGGCTCCGAGTCCTTCCTTCCTGTGCCCCACCCAGTGTAGCATCTCAGCAGTACTTCCACCAGTCCTTCCTGCTATGAACTGCTTCTCTTTGTGATCTGTGGTCCTTTGTTTATAATTGATCATGTGTCTCCCCAGAACAACCAGGTAGGAAGGAGAAATTGAAGCTGAAACAGGCTGTCTCCTTGGAAAAGTCTTCTAGAGGAAACTGTTGAACCCACACCCATCTCTAGACCTCGGGGTCCACTGCCCCTTTCCCATCAGATATTTCCAGATACACCTGAGAATGCACAAAAGGTCTCCTCTGAGCCATCCCCACTCCACCCACTTCTGAAGCCCCAAAGGTTGGAAGGGAAATGCCAAATTCTACTTACAATGGCAAATGGAACTAAAGTTATTGAGCACCTATTCTATGCAGATACTTTACTTTCCATTCACTATCACATCCTCTAATCTTCAGAGCCAGGAAGATGCCCTAGGGAAGGGAATGACAGCCCGCTCCACTATTCCTGCCTGGAGAATCCACTGATAGAGCAGCCTGGTGGGCTACAGTCCGTAGGGTGGAAAAGAGCTGGACGGGACTGAGCAATTAAGCACAAGCTTAAGGATAACCCTAGGCTGTATATATCAGTGCTTTTCTCCTGGGATCCATTTTCCTCCCATGGGAAATAGTTAGCAATCTCTAAGCCTTTTTTTTTTTTTTTCAAACTTTTTCTTGTACTAGGTCTTTGTTGTGGCACACAGTCTTCTCTAGTTGCAGCAGGCAGGTTCAGTTACCCTGAAGCATGTGGGATCTTAGTTCCCCAGCCAGGGGTCGAACCCTACTCCCCTGTATTGGAAGGTGGATTCTCAACCACTGGATCATCAGGAAAGTCCCTAAGACATTTTTCATTGTCATGCCAGGGCAGGGGAGGTGGGGCAGAGAGCAAGTACAGCTGGCATCTAGTAAATAGAGGCCAGGGATGTTGCTAAACTTCCTGCAGTACATGGGACTGCAGCTTATAATAAAGAATTCTCTAGCCCAAGAAATTCAACTGTAATTTTCAAAAACAAAAGAAAGACTGGGGGTTCAAAGCAGTTAAGTAGCTTCCCCAAGGCCTTATAGATAGTAGTCCATGGCCAGGGACAGTACAGTCCACATCAGTGTGATCTGAAAGCCTGTGATCTTTTGACTACAAAATGCCCCTATTCAAAAGCAGTGACCCACCAGGTCCTATCTCCTGGCAGAACAAACGTCATCATTTCTCTAGGCAAGCAAACACGGATCTGCACTGCCAGCCAGGGAACCTGGGAGCAGCTGCTGTGGTGCAGACTTTTCCCACAGGGTGCTCTAGGGAATCACAGAGCTATGAGCCCCTGCCTCTTCCCTCCAGACATCAGGGCTGTCATCTGAATAGCTATGTGTGCACATGTGTTAACACAAGTTCGTATACCCAACGCACAGAGAAGCCAAACAACCTGAAACGTTGGAGTCTGGAGCAGAGAAAGGTTTACTGCAAGGCCATGCAGGGAGACAGTCTTCTCTGGTGGCTCAGCGTTAAAGAATCTGAGTGCGATGCGGGAGATAAAGGATTTGATTCCTGAGTTGGGAAGATGCCCTGTAGAAGGAAATGGCAACCCACTCCAGTAATCTTGCCTGGAGAAACCCATGGACCACTGTGCTTGGTGGGCTACGGTCCATGGGGTGGCAAAGAGTTGGATATGACTGAAGCATTTGGATATGCTCGCACGGATGCATGCAAGGAGACGATGGCTCATGCCCTAAAAACCTTGAGCTTCCAGAAGGTTTCAGCAAATCATTTTTAAAAGCCAGGTGGAGGTGGGGTGGGGAGTCACAGGGTACTCAGCTTGCGCACAGTTCTCTGATTGGCTGATGGTGAGGGTGATTTCACAGGGCTTAGCATTTTCTGTCCTTAGGCTCCAGGAGTACTGGGGCTATGTGCTCATGGTTATCAAGCAGTTCCTCCATTTGGGGGAAGGGCAGCAGGTCACATCTGCAAAACAACTCAGGAAATGTGCATCAAATACTATCATCTAGGTATTTCCCAGAGGAGCTAAAGCCGAGGATAAGGGGGAAGGTCTGTCTGGGGCAGGCCCCATAGGATCCTACTCAGGTAGCACAAGCAGGACCCTCCTGAGTGCTGCATGAGGGCACTGCCATGAAGCCCACAGTCACCAGAAGGACTGCAGGCCCTGATGGGAGCAGTGTGTCTCTCTGATGGAAGCGCAGGCCTAGAGTAGGTCCTGGAAGGCCTGGTGGCGGGATTTCAGTACTCAGGGAATTTTGCTGTCTTAATTAGGGAGAAACAAGCTTGATTCTGGGTTCAGGTCAGGAGGGGCTGGGCCTATGGTTTGATGGGCAGGTGATAGAGTTAGATCATAATGAAAGCCCTCTGGTCCACTGATTATTTTCTCTTATATCTCCTATGTAAGAGACTTTTGCTCTGCTTCATCTAATGACTTTCTCCACAGTCCTATCAACCATCTTGTTAACCATTACCTTAAAAACTATTGAAAGACTCTTTTTGCTGAGTTACTGAGACAGAGCAGCCATTCTGCCATCACAACCACCCGATCCCTAAGCAGTGACGAGGGAATGCATAAGCCAAGTATGAGCCACAGATCCTAGAAGCAGACTTGACCGGTTGGAATGGAATTCAGTGTAGGGAGGAAACAGAGGAAAAGCCTGGAAGGCACTTGAGAGCTGTCTTCTGAAGCCTTGAATGCCAGGCTGACAGCCAAGAGGGAGGTGAAGATTGAGTCTCTGGAACTGTTGCAGGAAGGGGGACTCCTTCCAAGGCCCAAGAGTGGGCTCTTGTCTAACACTAAGAAATGAATTATCCAGGGAGACACACGTGCTGACAAAGCAAGAGATTTTATTGGGAAAGGGCGCCCAGGCAGAGAGCGGCAGAGTAAGTGATCCCAGAACTGCTCTGCCACGTGGCTCACAGTCTCTGGTTTTACAGTGATGGGGTTAGTTTCCAGGCCATCTCTGGTCAATCACTCTGACTCAGGGTCCTTCTTGGTGGTGCGTGCATCTCTCAGGCAAGATGGATTCTAACAAGGAGGATTCTGGGAGGTTGGTAGGACACAGGGACTGGCATCTCCTCTCTCCTTTTTTGCTGAATTCTTCTAGTTGGTGGTAGCTTTTAGTTCTGTATTCCTTACCCGAGCCTCCTGTTTGTAAGATAACTCGGGCAAGAAGTTACTATGGTGCCTGGCCAGGGTGAACAGTTTCAGTGCTTCCCCTAACAGAACTAGCTGGTTCTGGGAGGAATGGGAGGGTAAAGCTATCTGTCTAGAGTAATGTAGCTGACAGTGTTTGAGATTAGGAGCCCGCCTGCCCCTTCCTCCCAGTCTGCTCTGCAGAGGATACCAATCCTCCTGATACTTCTTGAAATCACATGAGCACAGTGGACTCCTCAGCTATTAGAAGGGGAGGGCCGTTCCCCATTCAGGCAGCGCTGTCCTTTGCATCAAGTGTCCCCGCTGCTAACAGGACCAGGGATCTGAACACAAGTGCACGTGCCTCCCTGCCTGTGGCAGCAGGGAGGAGGAATTATCCCAAAGAATGTCAATGAATGGATGTGGACAATGAGGTTCAGTAAATGAGCGAGCTGGAAGGGGCCTTTCATGAGGCCCAAGTAACAATGGAGCTCCCAAGGAAGAGTGCCAGCGGGAACAGTGTCCACAACCAGAAAATTAGAGAGGACTTTTACGCCTGACAAAACAGGACTGGAGAAAGAGCCCAAGTCCTGCCAATTAGCGCTATTACTGGGTAGATTAAAGCAAGAAGAAGGGCACAGGCCGGCTGTAGGATGCTCTAAGATCACAGCCAATTCTTCCAAAGAAGGAACTGAGAACAGGAGGGAAATCCATCCTCATCTTTTCTCTGATGAAACTCAGAATGCAGATGGGGTGCCTAAGGGAACGAGAGCATCTTCACTCTTGCCCTGATAGGAGGGTGGTCCATGCCTCCTCTGGCTCCCCTCAGTAGTAATTTACATCTTGGGATGGAAGCTGTATCAGGAGAAGGAAGTTCTGGGCCGATGACAGCAATTTCTGAGGCAAAAAGTTAGGGAGTTAACCATTTTTAAAATATTTCTATATTAGAGGTGAATAAGTACCTGAGGTTTATTTTTGGTTTGTTTTTGTGCAGCATGCAGGATCTTTAGGTGTGGGGTGTCAACTCTTAGTTGCTGCCTGTGGTATCTAGTTCCCTACCCAGGGATCAAACCCAGCCCCCTGCATTGGAAAGGCAGAGTCTTAGCTACTGGACCACCTGGGAAGTCCCTAAAACAAAATATTTATTTCCTCATTTGGCTGCACCAGGTCTTGGTGGCCTGTGGCATCCTTGATCTTTGTTGTGACATGAGGAATCTTTACTTGTGGCATGTGGGATCTAGTTCCCTGACCAAGGATCAAACCCGGGGCCCTGCGTTGGGAATGCAGAGTCTTATCGTTCTCCGGACCATCAGAGAAGTCTGGGAAATCTGCCATTTTATACACCAACCCATTGACATTTCTTCTTCCAACCTCTTTGAGCCTCTTTGGCTCCCTCCCTCCTTCCCTGTTGGCTCAGATGGTAAAGAATCTGCCTACAATGCAGGAGATCCAGGTGTGATCCCTGGGTCTGGAAGATCCCTTGGAGAAGGGAATGGCAACTCAGCTCCAGTATTCTTGCTGGGAGAATTCCATGGACAAAGGAGCCTGGTGGGCTACAATCTACGGGGTAACAAACAGTCGGACATGACTGGGCAACTGACACTTTCACTTTCCCTCCTTTCTTTAAGAGTCAATATAGCTGAGTCTATGGAGACAAAGACAACAGTGTTAGTCTTCAAGAAGCCCAAAGATTAGGGCAGAATGTCAATAAAGAATAAAAGGCTTAAAGAGAAAGAATGAAACAGTGCAGAGCTTCATCTTCCTCCAGGACCCACCCTCCCTCCGCCCCCGTTGTGAAATGACACACTAAGGAACAAGGGAGACACAGGAGCATGACCTGGAGGAGGTGATATCTGAGTGGGACCTAGAAGAGGGGGTTATCGCAGGCTGAAGGCTGGGGTCACAGGGGCAAGTGGTGAAAGAGATTCTAGGTTGAGCCAGCAGCCTGAGCAAAGCCCTGGCTGTAGGATGTACTGAGAGGTGTCTGGAGGAAATGGTGAGCAGTCAGTAGAGGGTGAAGGGTGGAACCGAGCTGGAAAGGAGGGGCTGGGAATAGGTCGTGTAGAATCATGAGTGTCCTGGGAGTGCAAGTCTCTGAGGAAGGGAAGGAATTAGGACAATTGTTGCCAAGGGGCAGAGGCTGTAAAGAATCTCAATCTGAAGCAATCAGGTCTATGTTTTAAAAATGAAACAAGCTGCTAGAATGGGAAATATCCATTTGCACTAAGAGACTTCTAAGGTAGGAAGTTCATTCATTCATTCATTGAACTTTTTGAAAACATGTTATTAAAATTTTTTTTTGATTTATTGAAGTATATTTGATTTATAAGATTGTGTCAGTTTCAGGTATACAGTAAAATGATTCAGTCATGTCATATGTATATATATTCTTTTTTCAGACTAATTTCCCTTATAGGTTATTACAAAATACTGAGGATAGTTCCCTGTGCTATACAGTAGGTATTTGTTGGTAATCTGTTCCTGTATATATTCATTGAACATTTATTGAGCTCCACCTGTGTGCCAGGCACTATGCTCAATGATAGAGTGGTGACACGTTCTGAGGGACTCACAGTCAGTAGGGCTATTTCTGCCCTTCTTTGCTAAGGCTCCAGAACCCTCCTGGTTGATGGAGGGGCTCGCACAGATAACCTCTTCCTGCTCTCTTCCCTCCCAGCCCCAGAATCCCCAAACTCTGTGCTAAACCAGGATTAGCAATAGACACAGATGGCCCGGACACATCCTGTTGCTAGGGACCTTGCATGAGATTCTTGGCTCTTCAGTGGGGAGAAGTGAAGCGAAGTGAAGTCGCTCAGTCGTGTCCAACTCTTTGCGACCCCATGGGCTGTAGCCTACAGGGCTTCACAGACCATGGGATTTTCCAGGCAAGAGTACTGGAGTGGGTTGCCATTTCCTTCTCCAGGGGATCTTCCCAGCCCGGGGATCGAACCCAGGTCTCCCGCGTTGTAGGCAGAGGTTTACCCTCTGAGCCACCAGGGAAGCCCAAGAGGAAAATGGTGCTTTTAGGAGTTTGCCATTCCAAGGCTCCTGGGGTTTTTCTAGTGTTCTACCCTCTTCCCTTTGACCCAATGACTTTCAAGAATAAAACCCGCAGGTGAAAGCCTTGTTCTTAAACCATTCTTTTCTTGGTTTTGTCCTGTGAAAACACCACTTTGGTATACTTACCTTCATTCTGACGTCCAGTATTGGAAGTACCTTTATCCACTCTTCAGTGGATAACCTTCAGATCATTGTATTTTTGTTTTTTTTTTCTTTTTGGTCACACCACTTGAGGCTTGTGGGATCTTGCTTTCCCAACCAAAGATCAGACCTGCACTGGGAGCGGGAAGTCTTAGCCGCTGGACTACCAGGGAAGTCCAAGTCATTTTGTGTTTTAAAACAAATAAAACAAGTATTTTCAAGGATTCTATAATTTATTTTATCTTTTAATTTGGGGGGTTTTGAAGATTAATTTTGACTGTATTCTTTATTTTTTACTCTTAAACGTTTTGGGTTTTAGCAGTAGGGGAGAGAGTAGTAGCTACTAGCTTTTCAGATGTCTCTTGCTATTAAAATGTGCCCCTCTCCCTGAAAGCTTCATTTCTGCAGGCTACATGGTTTCTCCTGCCATGCTGAGATACACTCAGCCACGCACCTCCTTTCTGCTAAGCCCTGACTTTTAGTTAATAACAGCTCGCCCGGCCTGTGACAGCTGCACACAAGAAATCAGATCTCCGTAAGCAGCAGCTCTGACATAATCTCTGCATTCATCTCCACTGCTGTTTCTGCAGCGGACCCTCCTTCCTCAGCTCCCTCCTCCTCCCCATCGCTGCATTTACTTCACAGTGAGGCCCCACCTTCGCCAGCATCTTTGTCTGGTCCGCCCTCTGCTGCTGCACACTGGGCCAACTAGCACTCCCCGTCTTACTCCCACCCTCTCGATCGTCTCCTTTCCACGCTCTTCCCCCTTCTGAGAGTTCCCCTCAGCCTTTTGGACCACCACTCCCCCCCCCCCCCCCCCCCCCCCCCTCCCCCCCCATC
>SJYA01001304.1:372155-423025 GCA_006410615.1 Neotragus moschatus | reverse complement strand
TCCTCTCGGACCTCCTCCTCTCGCCCTTTCTTCCTCCCTCAGGTTCCTCCTCCACTTGCTGCTCCCCTGTCTCTCTGAGGCCTGTTGGAATGTTGGGCATGAGGGCTAACCCATATGCTCAATTCTCCCCTTTCTTTCTCCCTCAAATGTAACAATTCACCCATCCCGTCCACATACATTCTTCTTTGCCAATCCCCACCCCAGTTCATGACTCAGCCCTCCCTATAGACGCTTCCCTCCAGGAGCCCAAGATCACATCCCTAAGAGACACTGAGGCAGCTATCCATCCTTGGTTTCCTGTCACATCACCCCAGACAGCAGCCACCCAGTGAGAGGCCAAGTGGCAGGTCAGGGTGTGGCCTAGCTAATTCAGTCTTCTCTTGTACTAATCCCACCCTCCAGATTAGATGAGAACACCAACTCATCTCAGTTCCACTGGGACTTTTCCAGCTTCCCTGGTGGCTCAGAGGATAAAGCGTCTGCCTGCAATACAGGAGAACTAGGTTTGATCCCTGGGTCGGGAAGATCCCCTGGAGAAGGAAATAGCAACCCACTCCAGTATTCTTGCCTGGAGAATCCCATGGACGGAGGAGCCTTGCAGGCTACAGTTCATGGGGTCGCAAAGAGTCAGACACAACTGAGCGACTTCACTTTCCGGGTTTTAGCGCTGCAGTCTCACCTCCCAGGGAAGTTCCAAGCCCAACAGGATGGGTGGTCACTCTGTAAGTCCCACAGTCTTCACAAATGGAGTTCAGAGTGCAGGTGACTTAGAAAAACCTGATGCCAATAGGGGCACTGAATATAGCGCACACACTTAGGCCTAGCAGGTCAAGACACTCCAGTGTACCCACCAGACATTCAAGACGTGGTGCCACTGAGACTCTAGTGCCACCCAAAGGAGCCTTCTCTGGAGTGTGGCCAAGCGGGGATGATCCCAGCTGTGTTCCAGACAGCCCTAGTGTGTTCCAGGGAGCTCCCCACCATCGGGCTTAGCATGAAGATGTTTATAAACACCACTGGAAATGTTTTGTGGTGTTGCAGCTCACAGAATCCATGCACTGAAATAAAATATGGTTTTTATTTTATTTATGTATTTGTCCGCACCACATCTTAGTTGTGGCATGAAGGCTCCTAGCTGAGGCATGCAGGATCTAGTTCCATGACCAGGGATCGTACCCTGGCCCCCTGCTTTGGGAGCACAGTGTCTTACCACTGGACCACAAGGGAGGTCCCTAGAGTTTGATTTTCAAACTTACACTTCTCCATTCAGAAAATGTTTATAAAGCTCTGGATCAGGCACAATGCTAGGAGTTAAGAATATAGCATTGAATGAAACATAGTCTTAAAGTCTGTTAAGAAAGAGACAAGAATGAAGAGGACCTGTATTGTGGGGTGACTGAAGCCACGATAGGAATATGGACACACTGAGGATATGTAGGAAGGCCTCAGACTGGAAGTCCTATCTCAGCAAAGTCCTGGGTCCTTGGGTGGAGGGAGCAGTGTGGGAAAACTTGGATGAAGGTCATTGGACAATACTATACATTTCCAAAACTCAAATCCACAGAAAATGGATGGAAGTGAGGGAAGGAAGGGCATGGTGCTATATAATATGAAGGTACCAGATCAATAGTTCTGATCACAAAGGTCTACTTTGTGACTTTGTGCTACTTTGGACTTTATTTAAACTTTGGGCAATAGGGAATCCTTGGGAAAGCTTGGAAAAGTGCAAAATATAGGCCTACCTATATCCCGAGGGAAATATATGGAAACAGACTAAGACAATGCTGTGGATTTGGAGGGAAATGATGGTTTTGAGGAAAATCAATAATAAAAATAGGATTAGGACTTCCCTGGTGGCCCAATGGCCAGGACCCTGAGCTCCCATGCAGGGGGCCCAGGTTCAATCCCTGGTCAGGGAGATAGATCCAACATGCCACAACTAAAAGTTTGCATGCCACAGCTAAAGATCCCACCTGGATGTGCAATGAATTTTTAATAAGATAAGACATAGTGACTGCTCAGATACAAGATGAAAGGAGAAGAAGGGATCAAGGGTTCCTGTCTTGGTCAGATTTCTCACAATTAAAGGTCTGGCTGGGTTGTACCATTCTTCAAGCGTAGCAACTCAGAAGGAGGGACCTGTTGTGGGTAACGGCAGGGAGGAGAGAGTGGTGAGTTCCATTTTGGACACGTTAGTTTCAGATGCATTGGCCCATCCCAGTAAAGGTGGGCAGTTGGATGTTCCAAGTCAGGAGCTTGGGAGAGATGTTTGGGCTGCAGACCTGAATCCAAAAATCATGGTGTGGGTGCAGCTGAAACCATGTAAAAGACAGGCCAACCAGGAGCAGAGAACAGGGTCCACTGTGGACCCCTGAAGAGCCACCAGCTTTTCAGGATGAAAGAAAGAAAAGTGACAGACAGAGGGAGTAGCCGAAGGTGATAGGAGAAAAGTCAAGAGATACAATCTCATGTGAGTGACTGAGCACAGCAAGTGAAGGAAATAGTGTTCCCAAAAGGATGGAGCTAAAAAACAATATGGAGTGACTGGGAGGTCAAGTTTGATAACTATTGAAAAGTATCAGCTGGATGAGCAACATCCCTGGAGAGAAATTCTAGTGGATTGGGAGGGACAGAAGCCAAGCTTTTGTGGACTAAAGCCAAGTGGGAAGGAGCAAATGGAAAAAATGAGGATAACCTTCTTTCTCAAGAAGCTTGGCTGGGGACCTCCTTGGTGGTCCAGTGGCTAAGACTCAACACTCCCAATGCAAGAGGCCTGGGTTCAATCCCTGGTCAGGGAACTAGATCCCATGTGCCGCAGCTGAAGAATCCACATGCCACAGCTAAAAGAACTCACATGTTGCATCGAAGATGGAAGATGCTGTGTGCTACAAATGAGATCTGGTGCAACCAAAGAAATAAATGTTTTCACAAAAGAAGCAGCAGCAGCAGCTGGCTGTGCACAGGAGGAAAGATGATGATTTGGGGAGGGAAAATGGAGTTCAGATGTTGCTTTGGAGTTGGCAGACTTCTGCATGTTTAAGTGCTCTTTGTTAAGAATAACAGAAAGCAAGAATGTGGAGAAATAGGAGAAAAAGACATGATTCTTAGAGGCAGACCTTTGAGATGGTTGGAGTTGGTGGAATCATAGCAGGGCTGCAAGGATTAGCCTGATGTAAGTTCACTGTGACAGGCGCAGACAGGCAAGAATCATGTCAATTGCATGTAAGTGTAGGAGTTGAAGAACTTGATGGAGTTTCCTCCCAATGCTTGTAGAGATGAAGCTGCCTGCAGGGAGTAAGATGCAGAAGTGGGTACAGGGCTTAGAGTAGAGAAGTTTTAATAGATGTAACTTGAGAGGCTCTAAAGGCAGTAGTCACAGTCCAGGCTTGCTAGGAAATCTTGATTCTTTGGTGTGTCCCTGAGAATCTGGGCTCAAAAGGCATCTACTATCTGGTTGACAAAAATACTCCCCAAAAGTACAAAGTCTACTGAGCAGGAGAAACCAGGGAGGATTGGACCTGAGAGAGAGTGTGTATGTGTGTATCTGAACTTGAGATAGGAAGAAGCCTCATGAGCAAAGGCATGGAAACTGGAAAATTTTGAGGGCATCAGGGATGCTGGCGAGGAGGTCACTCTCAGTGTCAGACGCACCCTTGACCCTGTGCCCTGACCAGTTGGGAAGCACTATAACGGGAGGTAAAGAGAGAAGGGAGATTGTACAGGGCCTTGAAGGCAAGCTACATTTGTCACTTCCTGACACAATTCTACATATCAGTAAAGGCAGACTCTGCTCATTGCTGTATCTACAGGGTCCTGATGATGACTGCACATAATAAGTGCTCACCAAACACTTGGGAATGTGGAACAAAGACGTGGGTGCTCCCGGCAGTTCACCCGTCACAGCCCCTGCTGCCCCATGACAAGGCTGTCCGAGGCAGCTGATGAGCTCTGGCCCATGACCAGCGGTCCTGGCTTCTGGAATCAGTTCTTCTAACTGAGACCAAGGAGGGTATTAGTCACTCAGTTGCGTCTGACTTTCTGAGTCCCCATGGACTGTCACCCACCAGGCTTCTCAGTCCATGGGATTCTCCAGGCAAGAATACTGGAGTGGGGTTGCCATTCCCTTCTCCAGGGAATCTGCCCAACCCAGGGATCGAACCTAGGTCTCCCACATTGTCGGCAGATTCTTTGCCATCTGAACCACCAGGGTTGTTGTAAGGACAGATGAGATCAGGACCCAATTCAAAGGAGCTTGAAGTATCAGGGGCTGTAGCTCCCTACAGACCATTGTATGCAAAGCACCTGGTAAGTGGTCTGTTTAGCTGGGACTCTGCTTCCTAGCTGCTTCCCTTTCCTTGTCCCTTATAAAATCAACAAAATTTCAAGTGACTAAGGGAAGGGGACAGGAGGTCAAGAGATCTCAGACTTCCTGCTTGAAATCCTTACCCCTGGTCTGGCCCTCATGAGAATAAACAATGGTTGATATGTAAACACATCCTACTTTATGTCTGTTGTTGTAGTCTATTTAATACTAGTGATCCCGTTAACTTTTTTTTTGTCATTGTTATCTGTTTTATTTGTTTATTTATTTATTTTTTTAAATTGGAGGATGATTGCTTTAGAATATTGTGTTGGTTTCCGCTGTACAACAATGAATCAGTTATAAGTATAGATATAGCCCCTCCCTCTTGAGCCTCTTGAAGCAGCTAGGAAGCAGAGTCCAAGCTAAATGGACCACTTACCAAGTGCTTTGCCCCCCACTTAGGGGGCTGCCAAGGGCCAGCCCTGTGGGATCCCTGGGCTTTGAAGAGAGGTTAACTATCTCACTGTCAGGGCCAGTGTGGGCCAGGGGCTCCAAGAAGATAGGGGGGTGCTTGGTGCTCACCAAAGGCTCCTATTCTGGCTCCTAGTTCACTGCCAGGAACGTGTCCTGGAGGAGGAAGAAGCAGAAGGTTGAGAGATCAGGACAGAGCTGATGCAGAAGTCAAAGCTCACCAGCCAGACACATCAGATGCTCTGAAGAAAGGATTAACTTAGGACCTGTAGAGACTCGTCAGAAATGCCAGAAATGATCAGGGTTTGGGGAGGTTCCCCTGCTATGCACAGAGATCTCGGAACAGACAGGCCATTCCTTTGAGCCCACAAAGAACACTCAGATGCCCACAGACAACTCCAAATACTGAGGGGTACATTCCCTAAAGGACCAGGTTAAACTCTTCAAGCTCCTCTAGGTCATTTCCGGCATCCAGAGCAAGGGTTTCCTCGATTCCAAGTCCTTTCTGAGTTCTGAAACTTACCAGATGCCCACCCCTCCTCCCACCCCATGCATAAACTCACACATACTGAATACACTCAGTGCTGTGTGTGCTAAGTCACTTGAGTCATGTCCGACTGTTTGCAACCCCATGGACTGTAGCCCACCAGGCTCCTCTGTCCATGGGATTCTCCAGGCCAATGCTAGGTGGGTGGCCATGCCTCCTCTAGGGGATTTTCCCAGCCCAGGGATTGAACCTGTGTCTCTCACATCTCCTGCGTTGGCAAGTGGGTTCTTTACCACTAGCGGCACCTGGGGAAGCCCGTGTACTGAATACACTCAGTGGGTATAAAAGCCAGTCAGTGGTGGGGATGAGGGGAGAGGTGAGGAGGGAAGGGTAGCTTCTTTAGAACAAACGCTCCCCTCCTGCGTCGACCCTCTATCCTTCTCTCACACCTGCCAACCTTCTGGAAGACTCAGAGCCTTTTGTTGCGAGATCTCCCTCTTTTATTCCTGAGGCTGCGCTCTTCCTAGGGTGCTGTGGGTGGTCAAGCGCTTTCTACTCCGTATGCGCATGATCAACTGTGTCTGACTCTTTTGCAGTTCCATGGACTGAATGAAGCCCACCAGGCTCCTCTGTCTATGGATTTTCCCAGCAGGAATATTGGAGTGGATTGCCTTTTCCTCCTCCAGGGGATCTTCCCAACCCAGGAATTGAACCCACATCTCCTGTGTCTCTTGCATTGGCAGGGCAGATTCTTTACCAATGAGCCCCAGAGGAAGTCCTTGTCACAGCCCTGCACCAGCCAAACTTAACAAGTTCCAGTTTGCCGTTGATTTTTCATGGAGAGATACCACTTGTTACCTGCCCTCAGCCCCTGTTTGTGGCTGATGGTGACACATCGCGGGTTGCTGGGATGTGGGGTGGGGAACTTAATCTCCACTTGGAGATCCAAACTTGGATCCTTTGATCTGAGTTTTTTGTTTTTTGTTTTGTGCTGGGTCTTCATTGTGACACCACAGGCTTTCTATAGTTGCGGGAGGTGGGCTTAGTTGCCCTGCAACATGTGGGATTCTAGCTCCCCGACCAGGGATTGAACCTGCATCCCTTGCATTGGAAGGTGGCTTCTTAACCACAGGACCACCAGGGAAGTCCCTAATCTGAATATTTTTAAATCAGTACCTCTCAGTACAGAATGATATTTTCACTCCTGCCCTTCCTTCTCTCTTGATAGAGAAAGCTGGAAGTGGGAAGTAAGCCATCTGGGGAGTTAGGAGGCCAGGCTTCTGCCCCAGCTCTGCACTTGCCTTGTTGTGTTTCCTTGCCCAAGTCACCCCACCGCTCTGGCCTCTTATTGTGAAGCATTGAAACAGCACCTCTAGTCTCTAAAAGCTTTCCTTCATTCTGTGATCTGGTACCAACTTGTTTCTTGTCCTACCAGTTTCCCTGGGGGCTCCCACTGTCCTAGGATAGACCTCATGCGCAGGTGGAGTGATTAGGTAGGTATATCTGTGATGCCCAGGAAGGGGCCTCAAGCCCTTTCCTGCTCAAATGGCGCCTCTGGTGAGAGGCTCCCTGCATTTCCCTCTCTCTAGCTCCTGGGATGAAATGGAATGTGAGGTCACTCCCTTGCTGATTTCCTCAGAACCCAGGAACCTGGTCTGGAGGGTAAAGGAGGACCACAGTGTGGAGCTGGGCCAGGGGAAGGACAGGTCATAATTCTGGAGAGGTGGAGCCACAAAGGCATTCCACAGTGTCAGAGATCCTGAGGGAACTCGAGACATCTCCCACTCAACTTAAGATGCTGGGTCATCTGATTTGCCAAAGACTAACCAGGTTTCAGGGCCTCCCAGGTGGCTCAGTGGTGAAGAATCCACCTGCAGCACAGGAGACTACCTGCAATGAAGACTCAGTGTTGATCCCTGAGTCGGGAAGATACCCAGGAGAAGGAAATGGCAACCTACTCCAGTATTCTTGCCTGGGAAGTCCCATGAAAAAAGGAGCCTGGCAAGCTACAATCCATAGGGTTGCAAAAGCACTGAACAGAACTTAGCAAGTAAAGAACAACAGCAGCCAGGTACCAACTTTGGCACATGGACCAGGGGTGTCACGTAGCTAACAGCGTGTCCCCACTGCCCTTTTCCAAGCCCATGACCCAAGTGGCTAATTTAACACAGATTTGTCCATACTGAACTTGAATCTGACCTCAGTATCCTTTAGACAGCCACCGAGATGGGAGATGGGGCATCCCTGGTGGCTCAGATGGTAAAGAATCTGCCTGCAGTGCAGGAGATGTAAGAGACTCAGGTTTGATTCCCGAGTTGGGAACATTCCCTGGAGGGAGGGCATGGCAACTCACTCCAGTATTCATTCCTGAAGAATCCCATGGACAGAGGACCCTGGCAGGCTATAGTCCATGGGGTCCCAAAGAGTCGGACACAACTGACTAACACTTTAGAGATGATAAATAGGTCAAACCTAAGTTTGAATGCCTGTCCAAGACTGTTGGTTCTGACACAGCCTAATACCTTCAAATTTACCCTTCTAGGAGGTACCCACTTGGTCTGAACTCTAGGCCGGCAAGGGTTTGGCAGACAGGGGGACATATCTGTCCCTTGCATTCAGGCCTCCAAAGCCCAACTGGTCCTGGGTTTTTAATCTTGTCCAGAGAGGATGGGAAGGAGTCTAGCCAGATTCCCAGCCCTCCTGAATGTCTCATGTCTCCTCTACTTAAGATCTGGTTCTTTACATGCCGCAGCCCACTCCAGTACTCTTGCTTGGAGAATCCCATGGACGGAGGAGCCTGGTAGGCTGCAGTCCATGAGATCGCTAAGAGTCGGACACAACTGAGCAAGTTCATTTCACTTTTCACTTTCCTGCATTGGAGAAGGAAATGGCAACCCACTCCAGTGTTCTTGCCTGGAGAATCCCAGGGACGGGGGAGCTTGGTAGGCTGCCGTCTATGGGGTCGCAGAGTAGGACACACCTGAAGCAACTTAGCGGCAGCAGCGGCAGCCCTTGACTGAGAGGAAAAAGCGGCTCCCCTCACCCACACTGCCCAGCTCACGGGGACCTGGGGCTCGGTGGTACCCGAGTCATGAATGTGCATGAGGCTGGCCTTCTGCTCCCTCACGTGGGAGCAGCCAGTGCACTAGCAGCTGTGGGGTTAAATTTGCATGAGCTTTGCATGTAACTGTGGCTTTATTTTTGGAAGGGAGAAGGGCAGGTTGGGATTGGTGGGTAGTCTGGTTCCTGGGGAGAACCGTCAATCAGCACTGCTAAGGCACAAGCTGCCCACCGGGGACGGAGGAAGGCTCAGCTGCAGCGCCCCAGCCTGCACACAAAAGGCGGCGGGGCAGAATGGCTTTTGATTCCTCCCTGGCAGTGGGAAGGAGAATTGCTTCCGATTGTTCACCCCGATGGTGTGACTCAGCCTGCCAGCGATTTTTCTTTCACTCTCTGCCTTTCCACGGAACCCAAGTACACTTAATTGAGAGGTGCGTGGGCCCATGCTCCCCCTCAACCTCTCGTCTAGCTGCCCACGCTCGCCACCCCCTCCCTCCTTCATCCTCGCCTCTCTTCCATTCATCCATTCACTCAAAAAAAAAAAAAAAAAAAAGTACTGTGCTGATTAACCAGCTCCCTGGCTCACCCCTGCCCCAGCCCTGGCCCCAGCCCCTGCCCGACCTTCCTTTAGGAGTGACAAATGGGAGGAGAGGTCAAGGACAGGAATACTAGCACTGGAATTCCAGATAAGGAAAGCTGAATCAGGCAACATGCTGTGGGGAGGGGCAGAGGGGCCAGGGGGAGAGGCGTCTTAAAAGGGGAGTCAATTAATCCTGGGCACGTGCCCCATTTAGCCCCTAGAGACCTCTGCTGGGGAGCTGGCTGGGAGCCCTCTCACCAGCCTGGTGCAGCCAGCAACTGCCGCCCCTCCCCCCGCCACCTCCCAGCCCCAGCTGGCAGATGCCACGAGACTGCTTTCACATCCTTGCAAGCCCCAGCTGCCCTTCTGGAGGCTGAGAGGCAGGTCTGGCTGTTGCCAGGTCCCCAGGACACCAGCCTGTCGCCACAGGGAGAGAGCAGGAGATGGGAGTAGGGTGGGAGGTGGAAGTGAGTTGGGGCAGGGGGGGAGCGTGCTGTAGTCCTTCCCTACAGTTTCCCCCTTTTAACTTAAAGATTCAGGAGGATGTAGTTCTAGCATCTTTCCATACTGCTTTATAATTCCACAAGCACTTGGTTTAAATTCATCCTGGGTGTACTGTTTTTACTGTGGTCAAGCATTTTCATAAATGTGGTTTCATTTAATCCTGACGGTTGCTCTGTGAGGTGTGGGAATCAGTTGTGCTTATCTAACAGAGGGAAATAGAGATGCTGAAAGGTTCAGTCTTCTGCCAGAAGACAAAACAGACCCATCACTCTGTGATTCTCTGTTGAGGGCCTAACACAACAACGCAAGTAGAACAGGCTCCATGGATGGGATCTGATAAATGTGTATTTATCATATATTATCATATATGAGGTTCTCTCCTGTGGACCCACAACCCGAAGGGGCAGGCAAGTCATAGCAGATGGGGCCAGACAGTGACCTGGTTGCTGGTGTCTGAGAGCTGGGGATGGGGTGGAGGGGTGTGGAGTGCAGAACCAGGATTAGCGCTCTGAGTACCTGACTTCTCAGCAAGTGTCTGTCCATTATGGAGCTCCCCACAGAGCGAGGCGTGTCTGCAGGCTGTGCGGCTGCCAGCACCATGTGAAGCAGGGGGGAAGAATATAAGGAAAGGACAGTGCCAGAAACGGGGTGACCTCACAGCCCAGACAGCATCTTCTGCCAGGGTGTCTGGAGGGTAGGGAGGAGGACAGTAGCTTAGCTTGTGCATGGCAGCTATGTCTGACTCTGTGACGCTATAGACTATAGTCCTCCAGGCTCCTCTGTCTATGGGATTCTCTAGGCAAAACTACTGGAGTGGACTGCCTTGTCCTTTTCCAGGGGATCTTTGCCACAAAGGGATTGTACCCACATCTCTTATGTCTCCTGCATTGGCAAGTGGGTTCTTTACCACTGGTGCCACCTGGGAAACCCATCTTAGCTCAGACTGCTAGAACAAAGTAGCCACAGCCTGGGGGAGTTAAACAATAGACATTTACTTCTCATAGTTCTGGAGGCTGAAATGTCTCAGATCCAAGGCATTGGCAGATCCTGTCTCTGGTGAGACCTCTCTGCTTAGCTTATAGATGGCTTTTTTTTTTTCCCCCCCTTTAGATGGCTGACTTTTTGCTGTGTCCTCATGTTGGATGTGGTGGAGGACAAGGGAATGGGAAAGAGACAAAAAACAGATACTCTCTCATCTTTTCTTATAAGGGCACTAATCCATCATAAAGACCCCATCCACACGTTCATCTAAAACTAATTACCTCCCAACACCAACACTTTTGGCTTCAACATGAATTTTAGTGGGATGCAGACATTCATAAGGACTTCGCAGGTGGCTTTAGTGGTAAAGAACCCACCTGCCAATGCAAGAGATGCTAGAGACCCATGTTTGATCCCTGGGTCAGGAAGATCCCCTGGAGAAGGAAATGGCAACCCACTTCTGTATTCTTGCCTGGAAAATCTCATGGACAGAGGAGCCTGGTGGGCTACAGTCCATGGGGTCACAAAGAATTGGACAGGACTGAAGCAACTTAGCATGCATGCATGCAAGCATTCACAGCAGACAATTATCTCACTCCTATATAAGAGAAAAAACTTAAAATTTATCATATACTGGAGTCAGAGAGCTGGCTTTAATCCAGAAAACTCCTGCTGGTTTGTCCTGCATCTTTAGGTACACTAGTGCTACCTTTGAATTCTCTTTAAGTGTCTCTGTCTTTCTTTCAACTCAACCACTGAAAACAGATACTCTGCTTTTTCTTGGGTTGGCCAAAAATTTCGTATTGCAGAAGAACCTGAATGAACTTTTTGGGTAACCCAGTATTTCTTTGTTTTGGCCCTAGGTTTGAACAGGACTGGGAGGTCAAAGAGAGAGTAAATTTCCTTCTTCCCAAGGTGACCAGTTGACTCCAGTGAAGTCCAAAATATGGACGTTTGGGTTGAAGCCAGACTTGGATGCTAGTTTTATAGACTTGGCTTCCAGTCTGCATATAGCTGAAGTCACCTATCCTCCCCGCTGAGTTTGGCCAGTAAAGCCTGAGCCCTCTGTGAGCCCTCTGTGAGATTTCATTAAAAATATGTACTGTGTTCTCAGCACTGTTCACCATACCATGTGAGATACAAGGAAGCTTTGGGGTGCCATCCCAGCCTTTAAGGAAGTTTAAAGACCTTTCGCTTCTGAAAAACTCAGTAATGCAAGAGCTGTCTGCAGGCTGTGCAGGCTGAATGCCAAGCGAGCTGAGTAGCAGCTCTGGGCCCAGAGTTGGAGGCTTCCTGTGGTCAGTGGGCCTTCTCACAGTGGAGAGAAAAGAGCCAGGTCTGGAAACCAAGTCTTCCTTTCAAAGGAAGCTGAGGTTGGGACTTCCCTGGTGGTTCAGGGGTGAAGACTCCATGCTTCTAATGCAGAGTGCATGGGTTCGATCCCTGGTTAGGAAACTAAAATCCCGCATGTTGCTTGTTGCAGCCTTAAAAAAAAAAAATTAAAGGAAAAAGAAAAGGAAGCTGAGGTTTCACAACCACATTCAAGTTCTTTGTGAGAGGACTTGTCCTCTCCTTCTCAGCACCCAATGCTTGCACGTGGTGTACCCTGAGGACCATGTGGATGAATAATAGTGAGTGTGAAGTTTGCTAAGTCCCACAGATGGAACTGAACATGAGAACGCAAAGGTGTGGTTCCCAAGATTAGCAATTGTCCTGGGCTGGTGATTCAGGCAGAGCTCCAGTCCCAGCCCAGCAGCCACCAGCTATTCCAGCTATTCCTGGAGGCCAGCCAGCCCTGCCACCCACAGCTGGGGCCCACGCAGAGCCGGCAGCAGCTTCCTCTGCCTTCTCCGGCAGGGAACCCACGGGCTGGGCATCTCTGAATGCAGCATGACGCCCACCCACAGGACAGAATCTCATCTGTATCAGGCAGTCTTACATACACACACACACACACACACACACACACACACTCCATACTTCCTCCTTACACACGTGGCCCACATAAAGCAGGAACTGCCCACCCTTTATCTGGAAAATGGATTCCAATTGGTCCTGTGCTCTGGATAGAATGGAAAGGATATTAATTTCAGGTCCGGAAGTTGTGACGTGACCTGGGCGAGTCCCTTCCCTGCTCTGGGACTTCCATGTCACCTTTGGGCGGCGAAGGAATTGGGGTAAATGTCCCATGTGGCTCCAGAGTCTGGGATTTGATCAGGGAAGATGCTAGGCATCCAGGCTGCCTCGGAGCGAGGAAGAGCGGCCTCAGCACCTGCAGTGACCTATCTGTTTGGCCAAGGCTCCTCCAGGTCCCTCTGTCCTGCCTCTGCTGCGCTGGTGACTCTCTTGTTTATAACAGCGGGTGTGCCCCTCCCCCACCACAGGGTAACACTCAAGTGTGATTTGGAGGCGCTCCTCCCAGCTCCTCCCACCCTTGGCACCCTCCTCTGATGTTTTGGCCCATAAGGGTCTCAGATGCTTCCTTTCCTCCAGGATTTCAACTTAAGGAGGTGGGGAGCGGCTTCAAAAACTAAATAGCTTCCAAGACTCAGAGAAAAATGAACCTTAGAAAAATTCCCACACATGTGGAGAAGTAATCACCTAACAGAGGGTTCTTGTAATGAAAAGCAAACCTCTGAGCACTGGTGAAAGACAGGTGAGGATCACTGCCCCCACAGGCAAGGTTAGAGCAGGTTGCCATGCCCTTCTCCAGGGGATCTTCCTGACCCAGAGATCGAACCTGGGTCTCCTGCATTGCAGGCAGATTCTTTACCATCTGAGCCACCTAGAAACCCAAAGGAAAGATACAAATGAATCCCGAGTATAAAGCATTGAATAAAGCAACCAAGGTTACGAGTGATACACACAACAGGATATGATTTCTTTTGGCTTCTTCACTAGGCTCTTGGGCTTCAGTAGTAGTGGCGTACTGATTTAATTGCTCCTTGACATGTGGGATCTTTGTTCCGCCACCAGGGATTGAACTCACTCCCTGCATTGGAAGGCAGATTCTTAACCACTGGACCACCAGCTAAGTCCCAGGATAACATTTCTATAAAGTAAAAATCAAAGCATAGACATATTCTCATATGTGAAGAATGCATTTAATGATAAACAAATATACCCACAAAAGTCATGATAAGAATTCCCCCTGGGGAGGGAGAGATGGTGCAGGAAAAAGGAGCAGGGAAAGGGGATTTCCACTTGCAGCTGTTTTATTTCCGAAACAGATATGACAACATTTTAACAGCTGTAAGTTCTGCATGAGTTACTTAGGTGATTTTTATAGGATTTCAGTATTCTAAAAATCAATTAAAATTAGAATTGAATAGAAAAAAGCTTTAATAATGGACCATCAAGAACTAGAGTAAGCTTTGGTGAAAATCATCCCCTGGTAGGTAGGTAGGTTGCTGCCCACTACAAATAGCCTTTTACCTTATGACTCCCTCTGAAGTAGGTCTGAGATATGTCCAAGTCATGGGATCCTGACTGTAGGAGGTGGAGGGTGCACTGAGGTGACATACAATCCTTTTAGTTCACTTCCTCCCCTGCTTCTACAGAGAAGCAGGGAGTCATTAGTTAAGTCAGTGATCCAAAGCAAAGTATTTGTTCTGGCTTCCCTGATGGCTCAGGTGGTAAAGAATCTGCCTGCAATGCTGGAGACCTGAGTTCAATCCCTGGGTCAGGAAGATCCCCTGGAGAAGGGCATGGCAACCCACTCCAGTATTNGGAGTCATTAGTTAAGTCAGTGATCCAAAGCAAAGTATTTGTTCTGGCTTCCCTGATGGCTCAGGTGGTAAAGAATCTGCCTGCAATGCTGGAGACCTGAGTTCAATCCCTGGGTCAGGAAGATCCCCTGGAGAAGGGCATGGCAACCCACTCCAGTATTTTTGCCTGGAGAATTCCATGGACAGAGGAGCCTGGAGAGCTATAGTCCACAGGGTCACAAAGAGTTGGCCATGACTTAGCAACTACCCCTTTACCTGGAACTCCAAAGCTCATGTTTGATCCCCCAGAGCAGGATGTATTCATGTTTTTAAACTAGGTCCATCGAGGGGTGTTTGAGGTCAAGGAATTCTAAGACATGATAGTCAAAATGTTGGAGTGCAGGGGAGTGGGGATGGGAGGTGACATTTTTGTGACGATGGTGTGGATAGCTCTCAGGAGATCTTAGGAGATTAAATTCTCAGATCTCAGAGAAGAGCTGAACTGAATCCAGCCCCTCATGTTCTGGTTGGAAACTGAGCCCAGCTTTGCACCAGCTGAGGGGAGGATTGTTACATCTTACAGCCCAGTCTCTGTCTACACCCCAGTTCACGGGTGCTGTGTGAGACAAACCATCATGCTGAGACTTCTGTGTCCAGGCCAGGATCTGTACTGGGGGTGCAGCTCCATGGTGCTTCTCAAATAAACCCTGTTGTATAATAGAATATCTCAGAGAACTGTCCCACATGACAGTGAGAAATCATACAATAACTAGTGTTGATGATTTTTCTGGTTTATTCTAAGCTCTCACTTCCTTTCATGATAAAGCCCTGTGACAGGGCAAATGTGGTTACTTCCATTTTACAAGTGATAAAAACGGAGGCACGGAGCTTAAACCACTTACTCAANACTGTCCCACATGACAGTGAGAAATCATACAATAACTAGTGTTGATGATTTTTCTGGTTTATTCTAAGCTCTCACTTCCTTTCATGATAAAGCCCTGTGACAGGGCAAATGTGGTTACTTCCATTTTACAAGTGATAAAAACGGAGGCACGGAGCTTAAACCACTTACTCAAAGTCACACCGCAAAAGTGGCAGACCTGAGGCTCTAAATCTCATGTTTTCTTTCTGTTCCTCTAAATCCAACCTCGGTACTATCAAGGGTTCAGGTCAGATAATTCTTTGTTCCAAGAGTTCTGTGCTCTGGCCACCAGATGCCCGTGGCACCACTGATCATGACAGTTAAAGAAGTCTTGTCTTCAGATATCGCCAGGTCACCACCCTGGAGACCCCTCTGCTCTAAACCCCTAAGCCCATTCCTGCATCAGAGCCTAGGGACCATTCTACCAAAACCATCATCAGCCAGGCTCTTCCTGAATACCATCTTCTCCAAGATCTTCCTTGGATGCTGCAACTAAAGTAGAGAACACACATACATGCACCTGCATACACGCGCACACACACACATCAACAGACACACATGCACACACTCACACACACACAACTGACTCTTATCTCTGGCTTTTCTTTTTTCCTTCTATGCATTTTCTCCTCTCCTTCCTTCCTCACCCTTTTCCACCTGCACTTTGCATAGTACTTGGCCTTTGTCAGATGAGGAAGAAATATTTGTTGAATTAGTGACCCAGTGAACCCCTACACAGCAACCCCATCAGCTCAGCCCACAGGTTAGATTATTTGGTGCTCACTGAGGACTCGTCCCATGGAGTGTGTTCTGGTGTGGGTGCCCTCCCCTTCTCCATGGGTGCTGGAGGAGAATTCCTCAGGGTTCAGCGAGGGCTCCCCCTGCTCCATCAGCAGCAGCACTGCCCACTGGATGCCCCGGATGGAGGCAGACAAAGAGGGCAGACAAAAGGGCAGCTGTGTATCCTCATTTTCCCCAAGCAGGAAGTCTGGGTTTGATGTGGACAAAGATCCATATAGTCAAGGCTATGGTTTTTCCTGAGTCATTTACGGATGTGAGAGTTGGAATATAAAGAAGGTTGATAGCTGAAGAATCAATGCTTTTGAACTATGGTCCTGGAGAAGACTTGAGAGTTCCTTGGATAGCAAGGAGATCAAACCAGTCAATCCTAAAGGAAATCAATCCTGAATATTTATTGGAAGGACTGAAGCTCCCATACTTTGGCCACCTGATGTGAAGAATAGACTCTTTGGAAAAGACCCTGATGCTGANTGAACTATGGTCCTGGAGAAGACTTGAGAGTTCCTTGGATAGCAAGGAGATCAAACCAGTCAATCCTAAAGGAAATCAATCCTGAATATTTATTGGAAGGACTGAAGCTCCCATACTTTGGCCACCTGATGTGAAGAATAGACTCTTTGGAAAAGACCCTGATGCTGAGAAAGATTGAAGGCAGGAGGAGAAGGGGTGACAGAGAATGAGATGGTTGGATGGCATCATTGACTCAGTGGACATGAGTCTGAGCAGGCTCTGGGACACGGTGAAGGACAGGGAAGTCTGGCATGCTGTAGTCCATGGGATCGCAAAGAGTCCACACAACATAGTAACTGAACAGCAACAAAAGGCCATCGCTGCTTCTCCCCTTGGTGTGAGATGAGGGGGGGACGTAGTGATATTTCTCACCTTCCTGAGTCCTGACAGACCCCTTTTCATGTTTGTATTTCTAGCTCCATATTCCAGAAAGGGAGGAATGTGTCACCCTGGTGTGAGCCCTAGTTAAAAGAGTACAAGATGGATGGGGAGGGAGCGGCTGCCATGGGAGTAGCAGCAGCTCAGAGTCCAGGGCTTCCAGGTCCTTGCTGTTCCTGGTGTAGCAGCCATCCTCGGTGGGGAAGGTCACGTGGCAGGGTGGGGAGGCACTGGCACTTCTAGAGGCAAGTCCCCTCAGTTCCCTGGGGCCAGACTCTGAGACGTGTATCCTAGGGGCTCCTTTACCACCACCTGTTCTTGGCTGTCCTTCCCTTTCCTCTCGTAAAGTCTAATGCTTGCTGGATTTCCTTTCTAACACCCATGGAGATCACAGAGCTCACGTAATCGAGCCCAGCCTAAGGAGCTGTGGCTCCTTTACCTTTTCCTTTTCAGTCCTTCTTGCCCCTTCCTTTCCCCTCTGCAGTCTCCAAGATCTGTGTGGTTGCTCACTTTCATCCCATATCCCACACTCTCCGCCAGTGAGGATTTCTTTCCCAGGAAGAAAAATGTACCCTTCCCCTTGCCTGCCTGAGGGCAGAGACAATGAGTCTGGTAAGGGGTAGGTGGGAAGACCCAAGATTTGGGAACTAGGATGGATCACAGCCAGGTTTTCTGTGATGCTCTCTCCAAGTTGAAAACTGAACAAGTCGAGACATTTAAAGGTAATTAGGTTAGTTTCAAATATATCTGGGGGAGAATCTCAAACTTCAAAGCTCTTCTGTGTGTTAAGACCTGGGTAATGGAGAGCAGAGGCTCCAGGGCTAAAGGACAGAAATGCTCTCAGGATCAGAGCCAGCATCCTTCACCCACTCCATGCCTTTGCGCCCCGGCATCATTTCTCTTCTCCCTCTCGGTCCCCTGGGGCCCAGCACAGTGCTTGCCCTTTGCACATCTTCCAGGCTGCCCTTCAGGTCAGTGAAGGAGCTCACCTATACCTAGAACCTTGTTTTCTGCCCAGTTGGGAAATGAAGCCATGGCTGGAGGCCATGAGCTTAATTTTCCCTCCTGACTTTCCTTCTGTCAACCCTTGAAACTGACCTGCCTTCCAGGATAGAACCCCTAACATCTCTGGGGGCTTCCCAGGTGGCACAGTGGTAAAGAACCCACCTGCAGTGCAGGAGCTGCTGGAGATGCAGGTTTGATCCCTTGGTTTGGAAGATCTCGGGAACAGGAAATGGCAACTCACTCCAGTATTCTTGCCTAGAAAATCCCATGGACAGAGAAGCCAGGCAGTTTACAGTCCCTGGGGTCACAAAGAGTCAGCCATGACTGAGCGACGAGGCACCCTATCTCTGAGCCTCTATCTGTAGTCCTCAGCAATCTGCTCTCACGTGGAGATCATGCAATTTGGATCTGGGTTGAAATCCCACCTTGGTCACTGGCCAGTTGAATGACAAAGGGCGAGTCATCTGACTCTTCTGAGTTTTGCTTCATTTTTACCCTAGGAGTCTAGAGACAAAGTCTCTGCTCTCATAGAGCTGAAATTCTGGTGGTTATTATTATAAGTTGACAGCAGATTAGTATAAGTTAGCAGCAATAACTTACTGTATGACACAGGAAACTCTACCCAGTATTATATAACAACCTAAATGGGGAAAGAATTTGAAAAAGAATAGATACACGTATGTGTATAACCGAATCACTTTGCTGTACCCCTGAAACTAACACATTGTTAATCAATTATACTCCAATATATAATAAAAAGTTTTGTTTTAAAAGATTTTGGTGTTGTTCAGCGTCCAGTTCTTTGATACCCCACAGACCTCGGCGTGCCAGGCTCCTCTGCGTTTCACCGTCTCCCAGAGTTTACTCAAACCCATGTCCACTGATTCAGTGATGCCGTCCTCTGCCACCTCGTCCTCCTCCTGCCCTCGATCTTTCCAAGCATCAAGGTCTTTTCCAATGATTCAGTTCTTTACCTCAGCTGGCAAAATTACTGGCACTTCAGCTTCAGCATCAGTCCTTCCAGTGAATACTCAAGGCTGATTTTTCTTTAGAATTGACTGATTAAATCAAGCGTTGTGAAGGAAATAAACAGATTGGTTCTAACAGAGAGGAATAGGAGAAATGGACTTTTCTGTGAGTAACTAGGAAAGCCATAGAGGTGATTTTTGAATCGAAAACTAAAGCGTGAGAAAGGGAAATTTGTGTGAAGAGGAAGAGCTAAGGGAAGAGAGTTGTCAGCAGAGGCAACAGCAGGCCTGAAAGCTCCTCTGTGAGAAGAGGTTTGGGGTGTTCCACCAGCAGACAAAAACCAGTGTGGCCGTCACTGAGGTGAGGAGACTGGAGTGGTGGGCCAGTCCGCCAAACCCGCTGAACTCGTGAGGAGCCTGCTTCACTCTACGAGCAATGGGAAGCCTTGAAAGGTTTTCACCTGTGAGTGGGAGGACTTTGACACTCCAGATGCTTAGGATGAGCAGATGGGGAAAAGATAAATTTGGAGGATGTCTCAGGGTCCAAGTGAAAGGAGATGGCGGTGCAACAGGAGAGCTGCAAACAGATTCTTCTTTTTTTTTTTTTAACTTTATTGAAGTACAGTTGATTTACAATGTTAATTTCTGCTGTAGAGCAAAATGAGTCAGTTATCTGTATTTATTTTCTTTTTCATTTCCATTATGGTGTATCCCAGGATATTGAATATGGTTCCCTAGGCTATACAGTAGGAACTTGTTTATCCATCCTATATATACTAGTTTGAATCTGCTAATCCCAAACTCCCAATCTATCCTTCCCTCACCCTCTCTTGGCAACCACAAATCTGTTCTGTATGTCTGCAAGTCTGCTTCTGTTTGTAGATACATTTATTTGTGCCATATTTTAGATTCCACACATAAGTGGCACTCATATGGCATTTGTCTTTCTCTGTCTGGCTTACTTCATATAGGATGATAATCTCTGGGTTCATCCATGTTACTGCAAATGACATTATTTCATTCCTTTTCATGGCTGAGTAATAGTCTATTATATATATGTACCACCTCTTCTTTAACCATTCCTATCTGTTGATGGACATCTAGGTTGTTTCCATGCCCTGGCTATTGTAAATAGTGCCACAGTGAACATCAGGGTGCATGTATCCTTTTGAATTACGGTTTTCTTCAGATAGACATCCTGTAGCAGGATTGCTGGATCATATGGCAAGCCTATTTTTCATTTTTTGAGGAACCTCCATGCTGTTTTCCATAGAGGCTGCACCAGTTTACATTTCTATCAGCAGTATAAGATTCCCTTTTCTCCATACCCGCAACTTCATTTGTTATTTGTAGACTTTTTAATGATGGTCCTTTTGAGCAGTGTGAGGTGGTAACTCATCATAGTTTTGATTTGCATTTCTCTGATTATTAGTGATGAGCATCATTTTGTGTGCCTGTTGGCCATCTGTATGTCTTCTTTGGAAAAATGTCTATTTAGATTTTCTGCCCAGTCTTCAGCTAAGTTTGTTCATTTTTTATTATTGAATTATATGAGCTGCAAACAGATTCATTTCACATGTCTTCCTGATATTATAGTTCTGTTCCAGCTATTACACACTTCTAGAAGGCACTCTAATCCTGTCTTTCAGTTGATCATGGACTCCCTGGACAGCACCTACCATGTGTGAGGCATTGCACTTGACTTCTGTGAGTTTGCTTCATTCCCATACTGAGCCTGTGAAATCCTGATTATTTCCATTTTGTGGCAAAGAAACCTCAGAGAGGTTAATTTCCAAATCCCAGTCTCTCTGATGCCATAGCCTACAGTCTGATCTCTACCACACTGTCCATGCAGATATTCACAAATGTGTAACTGGAAGAGCAAAAAGTAAGTCACCAGTTGTCAAACTGGTAGAACATGCAGAGTGCACGAGAGTCTTTAGGCCAAAAATAGCTTCCCAGTATATGGACAGCAGTAAAAATTGCCTCATAGCCCCCTGGGGCCTCAACTAAGCAAGAGATGACCTGGAGCATGAGAAACACATTTTGTCATTGTCAGTGGTTAAATTAGCAGAGGAACTTCATGCGCCTACGGAGTGCTGTCAGGGAATGGGATGCAGGAAACTTGCATTTGGAGAGGAGAGAACTAGTTCTGGAAAATGAAATGTGGCCATTGAAGATAACACAGGGCTGATGGATGCCTGGAGAGAACAATAATGATAATATAAATCATAGATACAGTGAAAATACCTCCTATTCATTGAGTGCCTACTATACACTAGGCTTTAAATAAATGTATCAGACATATTAGCTTCTGGTAAGATCAAATAAACTGCTGGTAATGGCCCCATGAGGTATCATCATGTTTCCCTGATACTAAGAGATCATCAGTTTAATAAAAGCTTCTCATAGAAAAGCATATATTACACTTATGGAACGCTGTTTTGTTGTGTGGTGCTTGTATGATTGGAATATAGCTACTTTATTCTTCAAGATGACAATGCATGTTTGAATATGAGCCTTCATCTTCAGTCTGAAGAATCTTCTGGCTCCCTCAGCTGTGCCCGTAATACCCCCATATCACCCACCTGAGATGTCTTCTGCCCCTTTCAGTTGACAGGGTAATTGACAGCAGAATAAAGAATGCAGGGTTCCTTTTGCATTTCTATTTTATTAAACTCCCCCTGTCTCTCCCCTCCCCCAGTTTCTTAATTGAATCATCTGTCTTTTGACTGACTGAGATACTCCTTCTCAATGCATGGCAATCACACAGTGTTTCCAAGCTCTGAAAATCAGGTGACCCAGGCTTGAGTGATTTGCCTACATCTGCGAGGGTGTCCACATTGCCTTCTAGTGCATTCCTCTGTCTGGTGACCGGCAAGGCTGTTGTTACTGTTTTCAGCATTGATTATAAGATGCAGTCCTATTACTTAAAAAAAAAAAAAAACTTTAAGTGTACCTTAGAATTGGTTTGTGACACTGAAGGTAAATATGTAAGAGAGTTTGCCTTCTACATCTTAGCTGGCAGGGAGCATAACTGGGAATCCAAACCAAGTTGGCCATGTTACTATTCATTGTTCAAGGGTACAGTTGTTTCTCTCTTCTTCTTGTGAGCCCTCTCCAGTCAGGCCTTTCTTCACGCCATTCCACCAAAACCACTCTTGTCAAGGTCACTGGTGCCTCCACATAGCCAAATCCACTGATCAATTCTTAATCGCCATCTTAGTTCGGCATCACTTGACACCATCTTCATCCTTACCTTTCACGGGTCTCCTGCATGTCTGTCAAAGACCCATTAGTGTCTCTTCCTCATTCCCACTCATCTTCCTGGCCTCTGTGAACCAGTCCTCACATTTCTCTTGCCTTCTTGCCCTTGCTTTTTCATCTAGTCTCGGACCAAGCTCCGAGACTATGCAGACAACTCACACAGGGAGATCTGCAGCTTGCCCTGCTCCACGCCAATCCTCCTCCATGTCACTGCTTGGATCTCTAGTGGGCTTTGCAATCTTAATGTCTTAAACCAAAGTCCTATTTCCACCCCCTCTTCAGCCTAAACCGGTTCTTTTTGTGGTCTTTTGCATCTCAATAAATGGCAACTTACTTCTTCTGGATACTTGGATAAAAAACACTGAAGTCATCCTAGATTCCACTCTTTCCCTCCCTGCATTCAGTCTTTTAACTAGTACGATCAGCTCAACCTTAAAATTACATCTGAAATTGAATCCAGGGCTGCCCTGCTTGCTCAGTGGTAAAGAATTCGCTGGCCAGTGCAGGAGTTTAGTTCAGTCACTCACTCATGTCGGACTCTTTGCAACCCCATGAATCGCAGCACACCAGGCCTCCCTGTCCATCACCAACTCCTGGAGTTCACCCAGACTCATGCCCATTGAGTCAGTGATGCCATCCAGCCATCTCATCCTCTGTCCTCCCCTTCTCCTCCTGCCCTCAATCCCTCCCAGCACCAGAGTCTTTTTACAATGAGTCAGATCTTCGCATGAGGTGGCCAAAGTACTGGAGTTTCAGTTTCAGCGTCATTTCTTCCAAAGAAATCCCAGGGCTGGTCTCCTTCAGAATGGACTGATTGGACCTCCTTGCAGTCCAAGGTCCTCTCAAGAGTCTTCTCCAACACCACAGTTCAAAAGCATCAATTCTTCGCCACTCAGCCTTCTTTACAGNTGCAATCTCAAAAACAACAGAATGATCTCTGTTCGTTCCCAAGGCAAACCATTCAATATCACGGTAATCCATGTCTATGCCCCAACCACTAATTCTGAAGAAGCTGAAGTTGAACAATTCTATGAAGATCTACAAGACCTTTTAGAACTAACACTCAAAAAAGATGTCCAGTGCAGGAGACATGGGTTCAATTCCTGGTCCTGAAAGATCGCACATGCGGCAGAGCAGCTAAGCCTGTGTGCCACAAATATTGAGCCTGTGCTCTAGAGCCCAGGAGCCACAACTACGGATACCGTGTGTTACAACTTCTGAAGCCTGTGCAACCCAGAGCCCATGCTCTTCAGTAAGAGAAGCCACTGCAATGAGAAGCCCGTGCACCACCCACAAAGTGTTGAAGAACCAGCACAGTCAAGAATAAGTAAATAAAAATAAATACAATTGAAAAAAAATCAAATCCACAGCTACCACCGTAGCCTAGCCATGTTAGTCACTCACCTGCTATCACAGGCCCAGCACTTCCACCCAAGCTCTTCAGTGGCTCTTTTCCATACAGCGGCCAGAGTAACCCTCCACAACCCAAGTCAGATCAAGTTGTCAGCTGCTTAAAGCCATCTGGGGGCTTCTTATCTCAGACTAAAGCCAAAACCTTCATGGCCACTCAGGCTCTCTGTTGCCTGGCACCTACTAGCTCTCTGACGTCTGTGTCCTCCAAACCCCCACTGCTAACTACCCTCCAGCCAGACTGGCCTCCTTGCTTGTCTCCCAGATGCCCAACACAGTCCACTCAGGGACTCAGGGCTGTGCACTTGGGGCTCCCCCGAGCTTCCTCTTCCTCCCCACAAGTCTCCACATAGCTTTCTCCTTCATTTTCTTGGGGTCTCTTCAAATGACACCAAACAGAGAGGCTTCTTTTGTATTCCCTGACTAAAACAACCATCTCCCCTCCTGGTGGCTCAGACGGTAAAGAATCTGCCTGCGGTGTGGGAGACCCGGGTTCGATTCCTGGGTCGGGAAGATCCCCTGGAGAAGGGAATGTTTACCCATTCCGGTATCCTTGCCTGGAAAAGTCTATGGACAGAGAAGCCTTATGGGCTATAGTCCGTGGGGTCACAAGAAGTCTGACTGAGCAACTAGTACAACAACAACAGAATCCCATCCCATTCACTTGCCTTTATTTCCCCCGTAGCACACAGGTCACTTGAGGTCACACACATTGATCTGTTTATAGCCAGTCCACACTACACCACACACAAGCCCCATGAGTGCAGAGACTGTAACTGTTCACCCCTGGATCCCAGTGCTGAGAAGTGAGCCACAAAGATGTGGTACATATATACAATGGAATATTACTCAGCCATTAAAAAGAATGAAATAAGGCCATTTGCAGCAACATGGATGAATCTAGAGAGTATCATACTGAGTGAAGTAAGTCAGACAGAGAAGGAGAAAAATACGACATTCCTTTTATGTGGAATCTAAAAAGAAATGATACAAACGAGCTGACTTACAAAACAGGAAAAAACTAACAGAAAACAAACTCACAGCTGCTGGGGGGAAGGGATAGTTGCGGACTTTCGGAAGGTCATGTACACACTGCTATATTTAAAGCGGATAACCAACAAAAACCGTTGTATACCACATGGAACTCTACTCAATGTTATGTGCCAGCCTGGATGGGAGGCGGATTTGAGGGGAGAGTGGATACATGCATACATGTGGCTGACTCCCTTTGTAATTCACCTGAAACTATCACAACATTGTTAATCAGCTATACCCCAATACAAAATGTTTTTAGTGTTTAAAAAAATAATAAAAATTTAAAAAGAAAAAAAGAAGAGAGCCATCCCATTGGAGGCTTCTAGCAGATGTTTGCTGAATTAAAGGACAAAGGAAGAATGAGAGGGGAGCCCATTGAGACAGAGACAGGGCTGAGCCTCTGTTAGGGGAAACACGCATTTTTCTGCAGCCCAGATCTCGAAGTTGGTCACCAGTGGGGATGTGCCATGGCCGCCCAATCCAAGCTGACTTCTGCTTATGTCTCCTTCCAGGTCTCAGGTCTCCCAGGCTCTGTGAGGCTTCTGCTATGACTGCAGTCTCTTCTCGGAGCCAGGACTGCCCCTCGCCGCCCCTGCCACACCAGGTCCCCGCTCTGCCCCAGCTATCCTCAGCCCCCGTGTCACCATGGGCAGCGTCAGCAGCCTCATCTCTGGCCACGGCTTCCACAGCAAGCACTGCCGGGCCTCGCAGTACAAGCTGCGCAAGTCTTCCCACCTCAAGAAGCTCAATCGCTATTCAGACGGGCTGCTGAGGTTCGGCTTCTCCCAAGACTCGGGGCATGGCAAGTCCAGCTCCAAAATGGGCAAGAGTGAAGACTTCTTCTACATCAAGGTCAGCCAGAAGGCCCGGGGCTCCCACCGCCCTGATTACACAGCACTATCCAGTGGGGACCTAGGGGGCCAGGCAGGGGTGGACTTTGATCCGTCCACCCCACCAAAGCTCTTGCCCTTCTCCAGTCATCTAGAGATGGTAAGTGGAGGGGTCTCTGGTGTGGGTGGCTGGATTGGAAAGGCAGGAAAGAAGTCTGAGGCTGAGAGCGGTGGTGGTGAAGGTCTTAAATGCTTACATCACTGAGAACGCTTCCATTACTGAATGATGCAGAGAGGGCGGGAGTACTCAGCCACACCAGAGAGCAAGATTGGACAAAGGAATAGACACATTGATCAGTCTCATAGTGCAGAAGACCTGGGTGAGCTTTTTAGCACAGAGCAATCAGAGAATGCAGGCCTTTCTGAGCTCTGCTGGGCTATAACTCAGGGTTGCCAAGGCAGGACCAATAGCTGTGTTTTCAAGTGCACGGGAAGGGGGAGGGGCTCGCTTACCGTCTGGAAAAGCAGGTGGAGAGCCCACCTGAAGAGATCTGGCAGGCTGTCTTGTTAGAGGACTCACAGAAGTGGGCTTTCTCCTCCTTTGCTGATCTGGTGGGAGAGCAGCTCTCACCCAAACCAGCCCCAAAGCATCTTTGGTGGGATAAGCGCTGTGAGTTTGGTATTTAGTCTTTTGCCATGCTGCGTGGCTTGCGGGACCTTAGTTCCCTGACCGGGAATGGAACTCGCACCCCTTGAAGTGGATGCATGGAGTCTTAAACACTGGACTACCAGGGAAGTCCCTCAGGTTTGTTATCATCACCAATCTAGCAAGGATGAGGCCAGAGAGTCCCAGGTGCTCAGAAATCCAGCCCTCATCCCAGTTTAAGTTCTCATGGGTCCTGCCAGTCGGTGCTAGAAGCATTGTTCCTACTCAGCACCCTGGCCTCACCTGGGAGGATGAATCTACGCATTGATATGCTAGGAAACGGCCCACATGTTGGATAGAGTTTTAAGCTTTTCAAAGTAAACAGCTTGTAAACTTTGAAGTCCTCTGATAATGAAAATGATGGCTTTAGGGAAAAGACTGTTATTTCAAGCAGTTCTCCCAACCACTGGGGGGAGGCCATGGTCAGAGTTCCCAGCTGCTGGCCAACTGGAAGTAATAGGGAAGAAGCAGGGATGAACTTCCCTGAGGACAGTGTGTCCAGCATCCTTATCTGCAGCACACGGAGCCCCAGAACCCTGGCATGGGGGTCTCAGCCATTGAACCTAAAAGGGCGGTCATCTCGGAGAAACTGGTGACAAACTGGTTGGCAGTTCACAAAACAAAGGGCTTGATGATCTTTAAGGACAGGCATGGAGGAATTCCTCCTCCTTGAGGGAGATTCACCACCTTTGGCCCCTTCAGAGTAACAGGTGAGGTCACCTGCAGCCCCCGACTAGTAAGGTACCATGTGGCTGGCAAGCATACCTGACTCGGGGCTCATCGCAGGGAGACACAGGGTCAGTATGGCTGTTTTCCTCCCCAGGGTTCTGAGAAGGGTGCTGTGAGACCCACGGCCTTCAAGCCGGTGCTGCCACGGTCAGGTGCCATCCTCCACTCATCCCCCGAGAGCGCCGGCCACCAGCTGCATCCCGCGCCTCTGGACAAGCCCAAGGAGCAGGAGCTGAAGCCCAGCCTGTGCTCCGGGGCACTGTCCGACTCCGGCCGGAACTCCATGTCCAGCCTGCCCACCCACAGTACCAGCAGCAGCTACCAGCTGGACCCGCTGGTCACTCCGGTGGGGCCCGCCAGCCGGTTTGGGGGCTCAGCCCACAACATCACACAGGGCATTGTCCTCCAAGACAGCAACATGGTGAGCCTGAAGGCCCTGTCTTTCTCCGATGGGGGCAGCAAGCTGGCCCACGCAAGCAAGGACAAGGGCTCTGTGCGCTCCCCTATTTCCACGGACCAGTGCACCATCCAGGAGCTGGAGAAGCAGCTGCTGGAGAGAGAGGGTGAGCTGCAGAGACTGCACCGCAGCTTCGAGGAGAAGGAGCTGGCCGCCAGCCAACCTTACGAGGAGCGGCCGCGGCGCTGCAAGGATGAGCTGGAGGGGCTGGAAGCCAAGGGCAAGATGAAGGTGGCCGCACAGAAGAGCCAGCGTGCCCAGCAGGTCCTGCATCTCCAGGTGCTCCAGCTCCAGCAGGAGAAACGGCAGCTCCGGCAGGAACTCGAGAGCCTCATGAAGGAGCAGGACCTGCTGGAGAACAAACTCAGGTCTTACGAGAAGGAGAAGACCAGTTTTGCCCCTGCACTGGAGGAGACGCAGTGGGAGGTGAGGATGAGGGCATGGGCAGGGGCCGGGCAGGGGTTCAGTGCCTGCATTCCCCACCACTTTCTCCGGGTCTCCTCCAGGCTCTAGGCAACAGGGAGAAGTGTGAAGCCGCTCAGTTGTGTCCGACTTTGCAGTCCCATGGACTGTAGCCCGCCAGGCTTCTCTAGGCAAGAATACTGGAGCAGGCTGCCATGCTCTCCGCCAGGGGATCTTCCAACCCAGGGATCGAACCCAGGTCTCCTGCATTACAGGCAGGTTCTTTGCCAGCTGAGCTACCGGAGCAACAGGGGTGGGAACACAGTTGCCCCAGAAAACTGGGCTGGAGTGATGGTTTCCTGACCCAAAAAAAGGGCTCCCTGGTAAACCATGTTGGAGATTTTCTTAGTCTGGGCTTCTTCATCTCCCCAACCCCATGCCTCATGGCCAGAATTGAATTTACTAATTGAGTCGTTGGCTGAGAAATTAGAACAAGAGAACCAAGTCCCAGCCAAGCTGTCTGTGGGCCACCTCAGCGCATCTGCTCACAGAGGCTCTGCAGGACTGCAAACCATCCCTGGTTCATGATGGTCCCAAAGCCACAAAAGACCATAGCACTATTTGCGATGTTTTTTCTTCATCTTTCTGTTGTNAGAACAAGAGAACCAAGTCCCAGCCAAGCTGTCTGTGGGCCACCTCAGCGCATCTGCTCACAGAGGCTCTGCAGGACTGCAAACCATCCCTGGTTCATGATGGTCCCAAAGCCACAAAAGACCATAGCACTATTTGCGATGTTTTTTCTTCATCTTTCTGTTGTTGTTGTTTTCTTTATGGAAGGCTCTGTTTGCACTCTGAAAACATCACAGTTCCAAAGCTGCGGGATTTTTTTTTTTAACTTTTTGGCTACAACACGGCATGTGGGGTCTTAGTTCCCTGACCAAGGATCGAACCCAAGCTCCCTGCATTGGGAGCATGGAGTCTCAACCAGTGGACCACCAGGGAAGTCCCTCATCTGTGACTTTTGAGGAAAGGGACCTCACTCACTGGTGGGAGTGGTCACATCTGTGCAGGTCTCAGGGACAGAGTTGGCCAGTCCTCATAGAAGTGCAAGTGGAGCTTCTGTTTGGTGGGCTGGGATGGAAGCATAGAGCAGGAAGAAAGAGGACTCATATACACATGGACATCCTCAGGCACGCCTGGAAATTAGGTGGCTGCACCTGGTCTCACTGGAGAACAGCCTAACCCCCATATCCTACTCACTTTTCTCACCTGATGGGCCTCTAAAAGTGGTGCCGGGACCAGAAGAGGCGTGTGCATGGCATTCACCCCAAAGACTCCTGCCCTGGGAAGGGGCTGAGGGCTCACTGGGTCTGGTTAGACCAGCGTCACCCCTAGGTGGGGGAGGCACACCAACAGCCATGCAGCCACCTGTCTGAACTGATCTCCTGTGCTTATTCTGGAAATTAGAGCAACAGGTGTTATCAAGGGTAGAGGAAAAGATCCTTTCTGGGGAAGTGATGGATAGAGGCGCTAGACAGGTGGGCAGGGAGTGTCATTGTCTGCCAGGTTTCCCAGAGAGGAAAGGACCTCAGCCATGGGACCAGTGCCTTTTTTTTCTTCTCATCAGTGTTGGTTCAGGAGACCCTTTCCCAGCCATGGTTTCTCAGCCAGGACTTGGGAACACTTTGGCCCATCTCAGAACATAAGCCAATGCTAGCATTGGCACCCCACTCCAGCACTCTTGCCTGGATAATCCCATGGATGGAGGAGCCTGGTAGGCTGCAGTCCATGGGGTCGCTACTAGTCAGACACGACTGAGCGACTTCACTTTCACTTTTCACTCTCATGCGAAATGGCAACCCACTCCAGTGTTCTTGCCTGGAGAATCCCAGGGACAGGGGAGCCTGGTGGGCTGCCGTCTGTGGGGTCCCACAGAGTCGGATACGACTGAAGCGACTCAGCAGCAGAAGCAGCATTATGCATCCCTTCTTGCTTTTCAAAATCCAGAACTGAGCTGGACATGGCTGTGACCTCATTCCCAGGTTGTCCAGTCACACTATTAGTAAAACAATCAATGAAGTAAAATTTCACAAAAACATAGAAATACATTACAAACATATTTATAATAACAGTAATTCATAGAGTGTTTATTAATGCCAGGCCCCAGGTCCTTTCATTTAACATTTACAACAGCCCTTTGAAACTCAATGTTGAGTTAAGAACACTGAAGCATGGAGAACAATTATAATAGCAAAGAGCTCGTTAGATGACTTGCCAAAGTCACCACATAACAGATATCAGAGACAGGGTCTGATCCTGAATTAGGTCCCAGGGTTCATAATGCTACCGTGCTAACAGATGCAGAATTGACCGGGGCACTCTGGTAGAGCCAGGATTCAAAGCGAGGCCCCATCGTCAGCCATGGCTCTCCTGCCCCCTGCATGATGCAAATCCAAGCTCACCCTCAGAAGGCTGTTTCAGTCCCAGCCAAGCATGATGGTGGGGCTGTGCACACTTCAGAGGTGGTGCGTGAGAAAAAGGGGTGGTTCTACCTCAAGAAGAAAAGAGGAAATATTAATACTTCCAGTCTTGCTCAAAGAATCTAATCTGTGGAAGCCCAGGCCCTGGCCTTCATTCTGGCCATCTTTCCTGCAGGCTGGCAGGAAATGCTCCTGTGACATAGCCAGCCAGACTGGCCTTGGACACGTGACCCCCAGGGGCCAGGACTCCATGGACACGTGGTCTGAGTCAGTGGCATTAGTGGCATTAGCTTCGTTTGCTGCTCTTAGCCAACTTTTGATGGAGACTGAAGTAGAAACGGTGGAGAGCACTGGGGAGAACAGTGGCTCATCATTTGGCAGATGCCAGCTGGGCACTGCCTCTGAGCCCACTTGGTTGCTGGGGTTGCAGCCATGATTGTGTGAATATTGTCTTTATCCCAAGAGGAAGGAGAGAGTATGTGCAGGGGTGAGGCCAGAGGGTGTGAGCATATACACGAATGATGGAAGTTAGGCAGACCCCAAATTGACATCATTGATGTTAAAGTAGATCGTGGAGCTACCAGCTGTGGGCAGATTAAACCACTGGCCCTCAATTTATACATAGCTATAAATTTGGGTGGACTTCCCCAGTGGTTAAAAAAAAAAAAGAAACCTACCTGCCAAAGTAGTAGACATAAGAGACACAGATTCGATCCCTGGGTCGGGAAGATCCCCTGGAAAAGGAAATCGCACTCCAGTATTCTTGCCTGGAGAATCCCATGGACAGAGGAGCCTGGTGGGCTACAGTCCGTGAGGTCTCAAAGCCAGGGCTTAGCGACTAAACAAGAGGGACATGAGTTTGGGTATGGACTGAGATTTAGACTCTGAATTGGGGGTGAGGCAGGCTTGTGGACAGACCCAACCAGATTCAGAAAGAAAGGAGCCTCACAGAGGGGCTTGGCCTTCGTGGGTCGCCCAGACCACCATGCTGGGGACGTTTCCAGGCACCGTGTGAGGACCAGCTTAGTTCTTTTTATTTTTGGCCACACTGGGTGGCTTTCAGGAGCTTAGTTCCCCGATCAGGGAGGGAACCCGCATCCTCGGCAGTGAAAACCACGAGTCCCAATCACTGGATCGCGTAGGATTAAGTGCTTTTAAGCAGACTCTCACCCCTTGGCTCTCTCTTGTCCCTGCCCTGCCCCGTGGCAGGTGTGCCAGAAGTCCGGAGAGATCTCCCTCCTGAAGCAGCAGCTGAAGGAGTCCCAAACAGAGATCAACGCCAAGGCCAGTGAGATCCTCAACCTGAAGGCTCAGTTGAAGGACACGCGGGGCCGGCTGGAGAGTTTGGAGCTGAAGACGCAGGACTTGGAGAGCGCGCTGCGCACCAAGGGCCTGGAGCTGGAGGTGTGCGAAAACGAGCTGCAGCGCAAAAAGAACGAGGCGGAGCTCCTGCGGGAGAAGGTGAACCTGCTGGAGCAGGAGCTGCTAGAGCTGCGGGCCCAGGCCGCCCTGCAGCGGAGCAGGGAGGCGGCCGCCCTGGGTCCTGCCTCCGCGGACGACGTGCCCGCCCTTCAGCGCGAGCTGGAGAGACTGCGCGCAGAGCTCAAGGAGGAACGGCAGGGGCACGACCAGATGTCCTCTGGCTTCCAGCACGAGCGGCTGGTGTGGAAGGAGGAGAAGGAGAAAGTGATCCAGTACCAGAAGCAGCTGCAGCAGAGCTACCTGGCCATGTACCAACGGAACCAGCGCCTGGAGAAGGCACTGCAGCAGCTGGCCCGCGGGGACGGGGCGGGGGAGCCCTTTGAGATCGACCTTGAAGGGGCTGACATCCCCTACGAGGACATCATCGCCACCGAGATCTGAGGGGCCTCCCGGGAGAGGGCCGGGGACCTGGCATTGGGAGGCAGGGGTGCTGAGTCTGTCAATGGGGGCTCCCTTGCCCTGCTACCGTGCTCAGGCCTCAGAGAGAAGGAAAGACTTCAAGGCAAGGAGATTGATTGCAGGGTAGGGGTGGGGGACAGTTTCTGCTACAGGGCCTCTCCTGGCCTTTCCCAAGATCCAGCGCTTAGCAACCCTGCAGCTGGCCAGACCTCCAGCTTTGCCAAGAGAGGAGTCCTGGGATCATCAAGATTTGGTTAAGGGCTTCCTAAAACTTGGTTTTTGTTCAAAATGCTTAGAGATTTTGAACCCTCTAAGCACTTAGAGAGTTCCCTAAATGCTTTCCCAGAGAGGGTGGTGACTGATGGGAGCTCCCTTCCACCTCTTTTCCTACGACTTTTCTTGCCCCCCATCCCCACTCCCGGCAAACTGGTATGCCCCTTGGGAACAGAACAAAAGCATTTATGACCAGAAGCTTTGGAATCTGATCTGGTCATACCTGAGCAATTTGCCCCGGCCATGGAGGGTCAGGGGTTGGAGTGGGATGTGGAGAACCTGGCTGAACAGCAGTCAGAGCTCCCCAACACTGTTGGTCTCAGAAAGGAGAGAAGAGCTGGGGCCACCCAGGTGGGTGTCAAGACTCAACCAGACCAGAGGGAGTCTGAAGGAGAAGCTAGGTGGTGACAGCCAGACCCTCTAGCCCTGCTGACTGGACGTGAGCAGCCTCGGGGTGACTGGTGGCCTTTGATCTCTTCTTAAAGCCATAGCCCCAAGGCCCTGGGGTGGGTGCTGAGGAGGAAAGATGATGCAGGGAGTGTGTGACTCCAAGCTATCCCCAGGGGAGCCCCCAGATCTTTTCATCATGAGACCAGAGATAGGGATTTCCCCTCCTGTTCAAGTTGCTCAGCAGTTACCCTGCACTGGTTTTGATTCCTAAGAACCAAGTCTTTGCTTGAACTCAGAATAACCTGTGTCCACTGAGATGGCACAGGGTCATCTGGGCTAGGCCTTCCCCCTTCACCTTCAGCCCCATCCTGCTGCCGGGCATGTCCCTTGTCAGCTCCAGGGCTAAACCCCCAAAGTGCCAGTGTCCAAAGACAGTAAGAGGCTCAAACACGGCCTCTGAATGGCCCTGGGGCCCCCAGCTGCACCCCCTCCACTTGCATTAGCCCCACCTGAGCCCCATAGTCAAGGACCCCTGGCCTGCAGAAGGCTGGCCTTCCCTTTCAAAGATGTGCAGAGAAAAGATTGTTTCTCATTTGCTTGGTTCAGGGANTGGGCACAGTCGATCCCCATGAACACCGAGTTCCATGGGGACTGCACTGGGGGGTACCTCTCCCCTGAGAAGCACCCACTGAGCCTCTGCCCCTGCTCGACTCCCGGCCTAGCCTGGGCCACTTCTTAGGAGAGAGATCCTAGGGGTCAGGCAGGCTGGGCGGTCAGAGCCGCAGCTGTCCCTGCCAGAAGGGCACGCACCTATGTATGCGCCTGTGTGGTTTCATGCTCTGCCTTCCTCATTTATCTGTGGTCCCCCTTGCGCTTCCTCTGCAGGCAAAGAGGGAGCTCTGGCCCAGGCCGGCTATGGATGGACTAGCATTTGGAAGACTGTACAGAGTTATTTTTCTCTTGGTTGTGTCTTGTTTGGTTTGCTCTGCCTTTGACAGCTTTGATTTATTTTTGATGCCCCCTTTTGGCCATGTAAACTATTTCTGGTAATTTTATGTTTTTATTTATGAATAAAGAATGCCATTTCTCATGCCCTCCCAAGCTACCCTCCTTCCCCTGGCTGTAGCATGGTAGCTCCCAGGAGCTCCTGCATTTGGAGTAAGAAAGGTGATGTCCCTTCCCACCAGTGGTGGGGGGCAGTTTGCGGCCGGGGGTAGGGGTTGGGGTAGGGGGGCAGGGACAGCTTTGATATCGGCTGTGTTGGCTGGTAGAAAAGCAGGGGCCTTGGCATCAGATGGACCTTTAGCTGGTCCCTGCCCCTCACCAACCCTGTGACCTTATCTATGTGACCAGGTCTTGGGGAGAACCTGAGGAGGTGGAAAGGAAACCAAGGGCTGTGGTCCCCTGCAGAGGCAGAGGGTTCTCCGAAAGAGAGCCCCCTTCCCCCAGCCCCAACTTCAGACCTCCCTGCCTCTTCCCCTCAGCAGCTCACCTCGCCAGCCAGCTCCTCGGCCTACTACATATGGCCTCATTGGCTGGAGACCAGGGTGGCTATTGTCACCACCCCTGGGCCTCCCAGCTAGGAAGGTGCAGTCACCACAGTGGCCATCTGTCCAGCCTTCTCCGTGCCAGCCTGCCTTGTTCACTGACAAGCAATCCCTACTGCTCTGGGCCCAGATTTGAAACTCAAAGGGCTTTTCTACTCAGGTGACAGGAGACAGAAGGGACTTGTAAAGAGGGAATTAAAAATACAAGGCAGCCTGTGGAGCACGTGTTGGGTAGATGTCAGTGCCTCTGGGTGGGAAAGATCAGGGTCTCCGGGAAGGTGATGGGCAGGAGAGGGCTTTCGTGGCATGAGTGGAACATTAGAGGAGTGGAGAGGAGACGGAAGACAAGAAGTGCACCCCAGGGCGGCCTTCCCATAGCTGTGGTCCCCCTGCCTGTCTGCACAGGTGGCAGGCCAGCGAGGCCAGAGAGGAGCACAGGCCAGCGAGGCACATGGGGATGTGCAGGGGGTCGGCGGGGGAGGCGGTCACATCCTCCCAAGCAAGCTACCCTCCTTCCCCTGGCTGTGTCATGGCAGCTCCCTGGAGCTCCTGCATTTGAAGTAAGAAAGGTGATATCCCTTCCCACCAGTGGGCAGAGGGGGAGGGGCGGTGGTTGTAGGGGGTGAGCTATCAAAGTGCAAAGAAGGTCAGACAGCTGGCCAAGCCTGGACAGTAGCCCACATCTAAATCCAGAACCCCAGTATTGGGGCAAAGATGTCAGGCCTGGGTGACCCCTCCCCTTCTCCCGGACCTGGCCCAAGGCTGGCAAGCTGCTGCATTGGTGACACCCATGGGAATATGCCCCCACTGATGACCCTGTGTAGCCCTCTCCCCTCCAGTCCAGGCAGACCCTGGGACTTAATTAAATTAATCCAAGTCAGCAGAAGTGATGTTCCACCAGTTCCAGCCTAGCTTGGCAGCTTCCACTTTTACATATACTCTTGGGGCCCCCGAGCTGCCATGTGAGAAACCCTTCAAGTCTGCTGGGAGACCCTCTGGAGCAAGAGAGGTCCTGTTGTCCTGCAAGTGACCAGGACCCAGCTAACCCTCATGAAAGAGGTTCACTTCCCATTCAGCCCTTCTAGAATCTTAACCAGAGCACATGGAATGGCACTGTTTTAAGCCTCTTAGTAAACCCGGGGTGATTTACCATGTTGCGCAGAAAAGGGTGGGTTTCCCTAGTGGTTCAGATGGTAAAGAATTCACCTGCAATACAGGAGATCCTTGGGTTGAGAAGATCCCCTGGAGGAGGGCCTGGCTACCCACTCCAGTACTCTTGCCTGGGAAATCCCATGGACAGAGGAGCCTGGTGGGCTACAGTCTATGGGATCGCAAAGAGTCAGACACGACTAAGAAAATTACACTTTCACTTCACAGAAAAGGGCAACCCAAACACCTCGTGGCAACCCCCTTACTTAGCACCCCAGCAAGCCTCTTTCCATCCCCAGGGCTTGTGTGCATGCTCAGTTGTGTCTGACCCTGCCACCTTTTGGATTGCAGCCTGCCAGACTCCTTTGTCCATGGAATTTTCCAGGCAAGAATACTGGAGTGAGTTGCCATGCCCTCCTATAGGAGATCTTCCCAACCCAGGGATTGAACCCGCATCTCCTGCATCTCCTATCTATACTGCAGGTGGATTCTTTACCACTGAGCCATCTGGGAAGCCAAAAGGGCTAACCGAAAAGCCGAGTGTCTGGAAAGGGACAGGGCCATGGGAAACCGCTTCAGCTGCAGGTGGGGCAGCCAAGTGAGGGCTGGTGAGCAAAGGCTGTCCCCACCCCACTTACTCTGGTGTGCTGTCAAGGCTGTAAGCCCTTCTTGAGCACCACCACACACACCTCAAACCTCCTTATTATTTTAGGAAAAAAATAGAACAAAAGGGGAACTATATATATAGCTTCTCAGAGTTTCTCACAGAGCTATAGACAGACCGTGTGTGCTGTGCCCATCAGGAGGGAGGCAGACCAGTGAAGGTCCCCAGCAGCCCCCGCAGCAGGTGCTTTCTGAGTTATATGAGGAAGGTCATGCTGCCCTAAATTTCTCCCAGCCCAGGCTTCTCGAGGCCTGAAATATCACCACTGCGTTTATTCACGTGTGTGTGCGTGTATCTGCTGTGCTGTGCTCAGTTGCTTCAGTTGTGTCCAACTCTTTGTGATCCCATGGACCGTAGCCCTCTAGGTTTCTATGTCCACAGGATTCTCCGGGCAAGAATGCTAGAGTGGGTTGCCATGCCCTCCTCCAAGGGATCTTCCAGACCTAGACTCAGGGATCGAACCCACGTCCTTCTGTCTCCTACATTGACAGGTGGATTCGTTACCACTAGCGCCACCTGGGAAGCCTGCATGAATGTATTTATTCAACACATATTGACTGAACTCCAACTCTATGCCCAGCCCTGTTCTAGAGGCCAGGAATTATACAGCCGCAAACAAACATAGTNGACCTAGACTCAGGGATCGAACCCACGTCCTTCTGTCTCCTACATTGACAGGTGGATTCGTTACCACTAGCGCCACCTGGGAAGCCTGCATGAATGTATTTATTCAACACATATTGACTGAACTCCAACTCTATGCCCAGCCCTGTTCTAGAGGCCAGGAATTATACAGCCGCAAACAAACATAGTCAAGGTTCCTCCTGATGGAGTTCACAGTCTGGAACTAACCGAATAAATCAAGTGATTTTTCTGGGAAATGAGATGAAGGAAGTAAACAGGGTGATTGAGCCAGTGGGACCCAGGTATCTAGAAGGGTGGGGAGAATTGGTTCAGGAAAAGAAGATCAGAAAGCCAAATTACCCCTCATTTCAACATTTGGGGAGACTGTGCCAACCACTGTCCTTTCCTAACATGGACTCCTCTTCACCCCAATTTCTCTCCCTTGGAAACTTCACCTTCTCGCAGGGTCTCAGCAGACCTTTTCCTGGTAGGTGGTTCACCATGCTCCCATAACCTTAGCATCCACTGGTTATTGGCCGCAAACATCCCCAGTCCTGAGGAGCCTTGAACCTCCCTTTCCTTTCACTCAAAAACAACTCTGCCCAGCACATCCCATGAAGACCCTTGAGAAGTCTGAAGCATTAAACGCTGTTCTTCCACATGTGAAAGTTAAAAACCAAATTTTGTGAAATAGCACAATCTTTACATAGATGCTAAAAGAGCATCTTTCCATATAAATTGATAGAGAAATGTTCAATTTTAACTAACGTAGCCATCTTAATTAACTTAGCCCTCTCTTTCTCTATGTATTTATGTATTTTTTGGTCTGTTTCTTTTGGCTAGAGGGGTCTGCCTTACTGGGTGTGCAAGCAGAAGTTTATCAGCCTATTGTATAATCCAAACTGCTTTCCCCAATGTCCCTATTCCATCAATACATCCTTGCAGGTTGGAGCCATCACTGATTCCCCCCCCCCACCACCACTTTCCACCATCCTGTCTATCCAGTCCGGTCCCACATCCTCTAGAGCCTCCTCTTTAAAGCCCTCCTCCTGTCCTCTCTTCTTCCAACATCTACTGACCCAGCGGAGGTCATCCAAAGGATCACAGAATGCCCAAGCAGTTCCAACCACCTCACTTTTACAAATGCGCAAGAGAGAGGCCAGCCAGACAGGGGAAAGGATTTTCTCAAAGTCACAGCTAGTGAATGACAGAGCGTAGTCACCTCGATGACTCTCAGATCCCCACTGGTTTCTCCCTCCCAACTCTGGTCCATTAAATCCAGGGACACACAACACTCGGGTTTATATCCCCAGTGCTTCTCCCATCAGGTTCCCCACTTGCTCAGACCTTCAGGGGCTCCCCTCAAACCTCAGGATAAGGTTGAGTCCTCTTAGCTGGCTCTAAGTCTCTACCTTTTATGGGTCCAACATCTATCTCAGCAAACCTGACTCTAACCACAGGTCAAAGCGCAGAACCCTAAAACATCACAACTACCATCAACATAAGCTCAACAAGCATGAAGACATTTCTTGTCAGACACAAGAAATCTTTATGAAAAGTAAAANCTGGCTCTAAGTCTCTACCTTTTATGGGTCCAACATCTATCTCAGCAAACCTGACTCTAACCACAGGTCAAAGCGCAGAACCCTAAAACATCACAACTACCATCAACATAAGCTCAACAAGCATGAAGACATTTCTTGTCAGACACAAGAAATCTTTATGAAAAGTAAAAAACCCATTAGGACTTTCCTGGTGGTCCAGTGGTTGAAAATCTGCCTGCTAATGCAGGGGACATGGGTTCAACGCCTGGTCAGGAAACTAAGATCCCATGTGCCTCAGGGCAACTAAGCCCACATACCACAACTACTGAATCCCACGTGCCCTAGCGCCTGAGTTCCACAAGAGAAACCACTGCCACTTGAAGCCTGTGCACCATAATCAGAGAGTAGGCCCTGCTCACTGCAACTAGACAGAGTCCATGCAGCAGCAAAAGGCCCAGCACAGCCGTAAGGAAGTATATAGGTAAAACACACCTTGCTGCCCAGTCCTGTGCTCTACTCTGAGACCCCGCCAAGGAGCCTCAGTGGGAAGCAGCATGGCGAGGGCCAAAGGCAGACTCAGAGCTAGCTGGGGTCACCTCCAGACTCTGCTGCTACTGAGCTGTGTGACGTTGGATTAAGTGACTTAACCTCCTTGTGCTTTGGAGGGTGGTTTTGACAATGTAGTGAGATGATGTCCAACAAAAGTTATCTCAAGCATTGCTATTATTTTTATACTGCTGTCATACTTTATTATTACCATAATTATTGCATGCTTGTGTGTACATGCAAAGTCGTTTCAGTGATATCCGACTCTACGCAACCTTATGGACTGTGCCCACCAGGCTCCTCTGTCCATGGGATTTTCCAAGCAAGAATATTGGAGTGGGTTCTCATTTCCTTCTCCAGGAGAATCTACCCAACCCAACCCAACTCCACTTCTGGATTGGCAGGCAGGTTCTTGGCGCCACCTGGGAAGCCCACCATAATTATTAGTATTTGTTAATATAATGTCACTGCTTCAAGCTACGATAAACTGCAGTGGTGGCCCATGCTCCTGCAGCCCCAGCAAAGCTCCCTGCCTTGGCGAACAGCTGACACTCTGGTCAGCTGTCTCCCCACCACCCCGCACCTTTGTCTCACCAGCTCTAAACTCCAGAAGGCTGACTTGTGGGGAGAAGCTCCAGGGACAGAGGGTGCAGATGAGGAAAGAAAGGAACAAAGAAGGATTTGCTGGGGTGGCACGGGGTGGGGGCTGGGTGTGGTGATGGGGGAGGAGGTGATAATGGAGCAGGCCTGAGCCCCGGCCAGACTGTGACAAAGGCCAAACCCCATGGCTGGAGGGACCCAGTCAGAAGGCAGTTCACCACCTTCCCCAGTGCAGCCCCTCCGCTCTCACAGCCCCTCCCCTCTTTCCACCCTGCACACACTGAAGCACATGTGCCCCCATGCACACACACACACAGTCCCCATCGTATTCTCCCTTCCAGTCTCCCCATGCCCCCAACTCCACTGCCTTAATTATAGCTAATTGAGCGGTAAGTAGGCTCACGACAGCTTTTGTAACCAGTGACAAGTGAGGCAAATTAAATTCCTTGCACCAAAAATAACAGGACAATTTGCCTGCCAGCATCCATCACCCAGTGGCACCCTCCTGGGCTGTGGGGCCAAGTGCAAGGCAGTATGTAGCCGGAGGGTTCAAGGCCCAGGGTTCCCTTGGCTTAATTGGTTCTTCCAGGCTCAATGATGGGAACAATGGAGCAAGCAGACGGTGGGGGGAGTCCACTCCCAGAAGGGAAGTTATCGGTTCCTGGGCCGGGGCTGGATGACTTCCCAAATCTACATGAGGTTTGCCCCTCACTGGAGGCTGCATTTTATACATGCAGAAGCTGTGTTTGGGCTTCCCAGGTGGCACAGTGGTAAAGAATCTGCCTGCCAACGCAGGTGTCATAGGAGACACGGGTTCAATCCCTGGGTTGGGAAGATCCCCTGGAGAAGGACATGACAACCCACTCCAGTATTCTTGCCTGGAGAATCNCTCCTGCTCCCACTCCTGGGCTGAACTGCAGCTGTGGACACAAGGCAAGACTCAGAGAAGGACTCAGCTGAGCGCGGCAGCCACTGCATCCTGGACAGAACGGGGGTGAGTCTCCTCCTGTGGTGGGGGGAGGGGGAGGGGTCTGGGCTACCAGATCACCACATCCCCCTCCTCTCTCCCCCCACCCCTTCTGCATCTTCACTGCCCATCCTCACCTCAGAACCCTGTGTTAGAGAAAGCACTGACAGAAACAGCCCACCCTGGCCAGGCACCACAGTAACCACGGATGTGTTACTTGACTACAGGAGGTCCTGGTAAGGAACACAGAACTAACAAGCCACCACCACCGAGAAGGGTTCAGGAAAGATCAAAAGGAGATGCCACCTTTCCCACTAACCTCCCAGAATCCTCCTCGCTGGAGTCCACCTTGGCTGAGCAATGTGTGCACCACCAGGAAGGACCCTGGGTCACAGCGATTAGCCAGAGACAACCCCAAAACCAATCCCATCACCATAAAACCTGAGGCTGTGGGCCACGTGGCAGAGCAGTTTTCCTGGGTTTTCTTACCCTCCTGCTCTCCCCCTGGGTGCCCCTTCCCAATAAAGTCTCTTGTTTTTTCAGCATGTGTGTCTCCTTGGACAATTCATTTCCAAGTGTCAGGCAAGAGGCCACTTTTGGGTCCTAGAAGGGGTCCCCCTTTCTGCAACACCAGTACCACCAACTAAAGCTTCATGGATGGGGGCCTCCATCCCGCTTATTCCACCACAGCTTCCAAGCCTTCAAGGATACCACCAAAATCAAGCCAACAGTCCTGAGCTGGTGAAGCTCAAGCGCAGGTTATACCCACAACTCTGCTCTTTCCACATCCAAAATACAACTCTGCAGATGTTCAGCGACACTCACTGCTGAGAACCGTGCGTGTGTGCTAAGTGTCTCCAGTCATGTCTGGCTCTTTGCAGCCNAACAGTCCTGAGCTGGCGAAGCTCAAGCGCAGGTTATACCCACAACTCTGCTCTTTCCACATCCAAAATACAACTCTGCAGATGTTCAGCGACACTCACTGCTGAGAACCGTGCGTGTGTGCTAAGTGTCTCCAGTCATGTCTGGCTCTTTGCAGCCCCATGGAGTGTAGCCCACCAGGCTTCTCTGTCCACGGGCTTCTCCAGGCAGGAACGCTGGAGTGGGCTGAGCTACCCTCTTGCAGAGACGTCCTCTTCCCAACCCAGGGAGAGAAGCTGCACCTCTTTTTCTCTCCTCCACCGGCAGATGGGTTCCTCAGCACCAGCACCACCTGGAAAGCCTGCCAAGAAACCACACTCGCTTACAAATTTGGGTCAGCTACAGAGAAGAAAAGGAAAGCTGGTTGGACATGTCTGACGTGCCTGATGGTGGGCGCTTCTGAGGACCCCTAGGAGGCCCCAATCAAATCTCCAGGGTTGGGACTTTCAGAACGCGGAGGAATTGGGGCTGGCAAGGGAGGGGCTTGCGGTGTGCTGTGTGGTGTGCTTTGAGGGTTGCCCACCAGTTCAGCTGTAGGTGGCTTCTGGGCAGGGCCCCTGAAACTGGCTGGGCACTTCTCTGGCCACAGCAAGTGCTCAGAGGGAGGCTCTGGATGGGGGTCAGACTTCCCACAGGTCTCAACTGCCTGTTTCCCTAAATGACCTTGTTGTTCAGTCACTAAGCTGGTCTGACTCTTTTCAGCCCTGTGGACTACAGCACACCAGTTTCCCCTTTTCTTCACTATCTCCCAGAATTTGCTCAGATTCATGTCTGTTGGGTGGGTGATATATCTAACCATCTCATCCTTCGTCGCCCCCTTCTCCTCCTTCCCTCAGTTTTCCCCAGCATCAGGGTCTTTTCCAGTGAGCTGGCTCTTCGCATCAGCTTCAGCATCAGTCCTTCCAATAAATATTCAGGTTTGATTTCCTTTAGGATCAACTAGCTTGATCTCCTTGCTGTCCAAGGGACTCCTAAAAGTCTTCTCCAGCACCACAATTCAAAATGACCTTGATCAAACCCCTTAACTTCCAAGGGTCTGGGTCCGCCACCCCCTTGGCCATGGTGACCTGGAAGGTACTTGGCGAAGCTCTCATCCTCAGACCGCCTGGTGAGGCTGTCCCAGGCAGTAAATGACAGAGGAAGTGGCCATTTCCAGGCTATTGTACTGTTCATAGAGGAAAGGGAAAAGGCTAGGGGACAAATGGCCAGACAATAGGGAGGCCAGCCTGGGGAGGGCAGCAAATGTCCATTCAGCAGCCTAATGAGGCGGAGATCACTAAGGCTGCCGCAGCATCCTGCAGAGAAGCTGGGGCGGGGTCCTCCTGCTCTGTGTCCCCATGAGGGCAAGCACAATAACTGGCCCTCCTTTCTCTTGGTGGGGCGAGGCCGATGACTGCAGACTCTGCTGGGCAAGTATGCTGGTGGTACAGCTGCAGGTCCACAGCCCCCAGGATGCACAGTGATCCTGCACTGTGAGGAATGCTGTCCCCACTTCATAGGTGCCCTGGACGAGGGCTAGTCACCCAGACAGCCAGTGACTGTTGGAACACTTTCCTTTGGTTCCCGCTTGTCTGTCGGTGCCCCTCACCTCTCCTTCTACACCTTCTGAGGCCAGCAGAAACACCTGGAGAAATATTAGCTCTAGTGCCTCTCCCCCTACCCTGCCAAGATGCTAGCAGTGGGATTTTCTTGGTGGTCCAGTGGTTAAGAGTCCACCCTCCTCTTCAGAGGACATGAGTTCAATCCCTGGTCTAAGAACTAAGATCCCACATGCCACAAGCAAGCCTGGGAAGCACGATGAGAAGCCCATGTGTTGCAATGAAGATCCTACATGCTGTAAGAGATGCAGCCAAATAAATACATACGTATATATATATATATTTTAAATGTTAGCAACCTCTGCAGGTCTGTGTGCTGGACCAGCCCTGCCCTAGAAAGCTGATGGCCATCATCTCCGGAAGGGGGAGGATGAGGAAGGGGAAAGACCAGGTGGAGGGCAGTTCTGCCATGGCTGGGGGGGCCTGGGTTGTGGGTAGGGACACAACCCCACCTGTTAGGTTACCCACTCCTGGGCATAGGTTGGGGTCTCACAGGACACAGTGTTACTTGAAAAAGGGGTTTGCCTCTTGCTGGATGTGGAGCCCAAAGTCAACCAAGGCAAGGAGCAGGAGAAGGAAGGCCCAATTTCTAACAGCAAGTCAGGAGAACATTGGGCATGTTTCTCAAAGCAGCGCCTCCCTGAACAGCAAAATTGGGGAAATTTTGCTTCCATGGTGGCTCAGAAGGTAAAAAATTAAATCTCCTGCAATGCAGGAGACCCAGTTTTGATCCCTAGGTGAGGAAGATTCCCCAGAGAAGGGAATGGCTACCCACTCCAGTATTCTGGCCTGGAGAATCCCATGGATAGAGGAGCCTGGTGGGCTACAGTCCATGGGATCACAAAGAGTCAGGAACAACTGAGTGACTAACACTTAATCTAAAGCTACATGCATACTCACTAAAGGGCTTAGGCAGAAGAGAATTCAGCATAGACCTGGAGCAAAGACGAACAGAGTCCAGGCTTTAGCTGATGGAAGTCTGGAGGGTCAGCAGCATCATTCCATCCTCCACCCGGTGTGGGTCTTAGTCCCTGCAGCACTCAAAAATACATATGTCCTTTGAGGACGGGCTAGGACTCNCTCACTAAAGGGCTTAGGCAGAAGAGAATTCAGCATAGACCTGGAGCAAAGACGAACAGAGTCCAGGCTTTAGCTGATGGAAGTCTGGAGGGTCAGCAGCATCATTCCATCCTCCACCCGGTGTGGGTCTTAGTCCCTGCAGCACTCAAAAATACATATGTCCTTTGAGGACGGGCTAGGACTCTGCTTTATCACTGGGCTGTTGCTTTTTGACTACTTTCCCTTTGTTCTGCCATTCCCTTACTTCCCTTAATCCTTACTGAGACCTAAGTGTTTCCAAGGTAGCACTAGTGGTAAAGAACCCAGGAGATGTAAGAGATGCGGGTTCAGTTTCTGGGTTGGAAAGATCCCCCAGAGAAGGAAATGGCAACCCACTCCAGATTCCTTGCCTAGGAAATCCCATGGACAGAGGAGACTGATGGGCTACAGTCCATGGGATTACAAAGAGTCAGACACGACTGAAATGGTTCAACATTCACTGTGGCCAGGCTTGGATCACAAAATGACTCAGGCCCCAAATGGCCTTTCTTATGTCAAAAGAGACATGTCTGATTCTCTTTCTCTAGGGACCCTCTCCCCACATCCTTATCTGCTTACAACAGCATTTACAGCATGCAAAGACCCTCACACCCGAGCTTGGCATGGCTGTTATAGCCCCATTGCCTAGAGGCTAACCAGGAGAGTGGCTTTTAAGCAGTTGGGGACAGAATTGGGCAAGTTCATGTCTTGTCTGTCTCTAGAAGCTAGAAGTCTGAGACTGAGGTGTTGGCAAGACCATGCTCCCTCTGAAGGCACTAGGGAAACTGCTCTCCGCCTCTCCCAGCTTCTGCCTCTCCAGGTGTCCCCTGGCTGGTGGCAGCATCACCCTCATCTCTGCTTGCCTCTCCCCCTGGCTGTGTTCTCCCAGTGCCTCTTTGTCTTTGCCTGCCATTCCCATCTGTGTCTCGCTCCTCTTCTTGTAAGGACTCCAGACATCTTGGATTAGAGGTCTGTCTCGTCTTAACTAATTATATCTGCTGTGATCTTATTTCCAAATAAATTCATGTTCCCAGGTACTGAGGGTTAGGATGTCAACATTGCAGGGGTGGGGTGGGGGGGTGGGTAGGGGGCTCCTGATTTATCCCCTAAGGAGGGATGTTGGGAGGACTGAGATGAAAGGCTGTTCAAACAGAGGGAGCTAAATGCCAGAGTCCTTCAGCCTGCAACAGACCCCACTAGAAGGAGAGCTGACAGACAGAGGGTCCCTGGGAGGATCCAGCGAGTGGGCTGTAACTCCCTGGGTTGTTTAAACCCTCCCTCCTGTTAAGAAGGGGGTGGACCCTGGTGGGGAACTCACTCAAAGCAACTGGATTTTCCCCAGAATAGAGCCAGCTCCCTAGAAGGGGGGGACTGGGGCCTGACCCCCTTTGAAGTGCAAATGTGGCCCCTCTGGGGATAATGGGGGCCTGGCATCTGCCGCTGCCACTCTCCCTGTGGCCGGAAATGTGCTCCAGCAGCTGCTCCAGTGCTCCCACAGCCCCTCTGGCTGAAGTCAGGTGGCTGGAAGGATCAGGCCCCAGGCTGTCTCGTAATCACCACTTAGCGGGAAAGGGAATTAAGAAAACCGAGTGTTGCCTGGGCTCGGCAGCAGCTGCGGTCCTGTTATCCATTTGCTTTGATACCTGCTGTCCCCTCGGGGCTGTGTGTGTGTGACGGGGGAGGGGAGGAAGGGCACGGGGCGGCCCTTTGTTTCAAGGCAGCTGACTTCCAGGNAGCGGGAAAGGGAATTAAGAAAACCGAGTGTTGCCTGGGCTCGGCAGCAGCTGCGGTCCTGTTATCCATTTGCTTTGATACCTGCTGTCCCCTCGGGGCTGTGTGTGTGTGACGGGGGAGGGGAGGAAGGGCACGGGGCGGCCCTTTGTTTCAAGGCAGCTGACTTCCAGGAGGCCCTGGGCAGGCTTGGGGATAAGGAGGTTCAGAGCACCGGGGTGGCAGAAGGCGGTCCCACCTGGCTGTCCAGTGACACTGTGTGACTCTACCTCAAATCCCAGGGCCACAGGGCTTCCCTGGTGGCTCAGTGGTAAAGAATCTGCCTGCCAATGCAGGAGACACCAGTTCAATCCCCAATCCCAGATGATCTCCTGTGCTGCGGATTGACTAAACCCATGCACCACAACTACTGAGCCTGTGCTTTAGAGCCTGGGAACCACAGCTACTGAGTCAAAGTGCCTCAAAACTAAAGCCCGAGTGCTCTAGAGCCCAGTAGCAACTCCTGAACCTGCTTGCCGCAGCTGCTGAACCCAAGTGCCTAGAGTGCCTAGAGCCTGTGTTCCACATCAAGAGAAGCCACTGCAATGAGAGGCCTGAGCACTGCAACTGGAGGAAGCCCGCTGCAGCAATGAAAACTCAGTGCAGCTGAAAAGAAAAAGAAAAACCAAGGCCACAGCTTATAGCCAACGTGCGGAGGGAGAAGGTTCTGCTCCAAAATCCAGGGCTTGGGAGTCATAGAACAGATAGGGTGACAAGTGTCAACCCAGCCCCTATGAGACTGTGGTCAAATTAAGGAATGCAAGTCTCAGTTTTCTCATCTGTAAAATGGGAATCACAGTACCCTCCTGGATCAGTCATTAGGANCCCATGCACCACAACTACTGAGCCTGTGCTTTAGAGCCTGGGAACCACAGCTACTGAGTCAAAGTGCCTCAAAACTAAAGCCCGAGTGCTCTAGAGCCCAGTAGCAACTCCTGAACCTGCTTGCCGCAGCTGCTGAACCCAAGTGCCTAGAGTGCCTAGAGCCTGTGTTCCACATCAAGAGAAGCCACTGCAATGAGAGGCCTGAGCACTGCAACTGGAGGAAGCCCGCTGCAGCAATGAAAACTCAGTGCAGCTGAAAAGAAAAAGAAAAACCAAGGCCACAGCTTATAGCCAACGTGCGGAGGGAGAAGGTTCTGCTCCAAAATCCAGGGCTTGGGAGTCATAGAACAGATAGGGTGACAAGTGTCAACCCAGCCCCTATGAGACTGTGGTCAAATTAAGGAATGCAAGTCTCAGTTTTCTCATCTGTAAAATGGGAATCACAGTACCCTCCTGGATCAGTCATTAGGACTGGGCATAGAATATGTATGTAGATCTCAGATAAATAATACTTAACAGGGAGTTTCCTTGGTTGTCCAGTGGTAAAGAATCTGCCTTGCAATGCAGGGGACACGGTTTTGATCCCTGGTCTGGGAAGAGTCCACAGGCTGTGGGGCAACTAAGCCTGAGCACGGCAACTACTGAACCTGTATGCCTTAGAGCCCATACTCCGAAACAAGAGAAGCCACTGCAATGAGAAGCTCATGCACTGCAATGAGTAGCCCCCATCCTCTGCATCTAGAGAAAATCCATGCTCAGCAACAAAGACTGAGAGCAGCCAAAAATAAATAAATAAAATTTTTAAGTAAATAAATATTCAGTTCAGTTGCTCGTCATGTCCGACTCTTTGCGACCCCATGGACTGCAGTATGCCAGGCTTCCCTGTCCATCACTAACTCCCGGAGCTTACTCAAACTCATGTCCATTGGGTCAGTGATGCCATCCAACCATCTCATCCTCTGTCATCCCCTTCTACTACATTCAGTCTTTCCCAGCATCAGGGTCTTTTCCAATAAGTCAGTTCTTTGCATCAGGTGGCCAAAGTATTGGAGTTTCAGCTTCAGCATCAGTCCTTCCAATGAATATTCAGGGTCGATTTCCTTTAGGATGGACTGGTTGGATCTCCTTGCAGTTCAAGAGACTCTCAAGAGTCTTCTCCAACACAGTTCAAAAGCATCAGTTCTTTGTCGTTCAGCTTTCTTTATAGAAATATTAAGTGTTTTCTTTCTTTTTTTTTTTAATAAATACTAAGTTTTGTTTTGTTTTTTTAAAAAAAAAAAACAAGGTCTTTCCCCACTAGGACCGAAGGAGCCTCAGAAAGGTTAAGTCACAGCACTGTCCCTGGGGAAGGCAGGCCAGTGTAGAACTTGGAACTGCAGACCCAGCAGCCTCAGGGCCATCCTTGGTGCTGAGACCAAGTAAAATCTGATTGTTCCCTTCCTTCTTCTTCTTTTTTTTTTTTTATTTTTTTGGCTTTTAAATTTTTTATTTATTTTTAATTGGAAGATAATTGTTTCACAAGGTTGCGTTGGTTTCTGACCTATTAACATGAATCAACCCAGATGTCCATCAAAGGATGAATGGATAAAGAAGTTGTGGTACAAATATACAATGGAATATTACTTGGCCATAAAAAAGGAACATATTTGAGTCGGTTCTAATGAGGTGGATGAACCTAGAACTTATTACACAGACAGAAGTAAGTCAGAGAGAAAAACAAGTATCATATATTCATGCATATATATGGAATCCCTTCCTTCTTCCTCCTATCCCATTGATCTGCCCTTCTCAGCCCCAGTCACTTCCCAGGGTCCCCTGCTTCATTCAGGTCCCCAATTTGGATCTATCTTGGCTGAGGCTAACAGGACACTGTTCTTGCACAGTGCTCAGCCCGAAGGTGGACAGGCCCTCGGACACTTAACATCACTGGTGATCAAGCCACGAGCAGAGGCAGCTGGCCTGTGGTCTGAAAACTTAGCCAGGGCCGGGATGTGGGGTCCCCTCTCGAGGGCATGCCCAGCTGTGACCTGCAGGTGATACCAAGGCTACCAAGGCAACTCCTTGGAGGGCACCTTTCTGGGAGGGCACAGGACTGGGCCGCCAAGACTCTGCAGCCTGCAGATTAAAGGCTTCCTACAGCTGATAACTGCCCCTTGCCTTTGGGCCCCCAAGGAGGACAGTCCTCATCCACAGCAGGGGACATGCCTGCAGGCTCTGAAGAGGCAGTACTGGAATCTTGTATTCTTTTCCTAAGGCTGCCATAACAAAGTACCACAAGCTGTGCATCTGAACAGATATGGACAGCCTCACACTTCTGAGGGTCCGAAATTCAACATGTTAAAATCACGCCCCAAATCAAGGTATTTGCAGGGTAGGTTCTTTCTGAAGGTTGTAAGGAGCATCTGTTTAGTATATCTCTCCCAGATCCTGGGGGCTTGATGACCATCTCACTATCCCTTGGCTTGTAGCTACATCATCATAATCATTACAAGACATTCTCTTTACATCACTGCTTTCACACGGCCTTCATTTTGTAAGAGAGGTTTCCCAGGTAGCTCAAATGGTTAAAAAAAAAAAAAAAAATCTGCTCACAATGCGGGAGACCTGGGATTGATCCCTGGGTCAGGAAGATCCCTTGGAGAAGGGCATGGCAGCCCACTTCAGTAGTCTTGCCTGGAGAATTCCATGGACAGAGGTGCCTGGCGGGCTACAGTCCACTAGGTTGCAAAGAGTGGGACACGACTGAGGGACTAACACTTTCACTTTCGTTTTGTAAGAACCAGTCATATCGGATCAGGGCCAGCCTCCCTGACCCCCATCCCATTCCCCTATGACCTCATCTAACTGATTACATCTGCAATGAACCTATTTCCCAAATAAGGTCACATTCTGAGGCTCTGGAGGTTAGGATTTTAATATATGAATTCTTGAGAGGCCATTGTTCATCCCATGATAGGACTTGAGGGTAGAATAGGATTTTGACCAGATAAAGATCTGAGCCTGGAGGATCCTACTTGGGAAAAGGCAGGAAAACAAAGCACACTTGGGGTCCCAGGACCTAGGAGGTGGGAAGGAGCTGCCTCCAGAAAATTCACTGCCTCAAGTCCACCGTCTGCCACTTGGGGAGGGATGGAAGGCCAGCCTGTGTTGGGGTTTTGTTACATGGTAACTGAATTCCTGGGAGGGTTTTGTTTTGTTTTATTCATTTTTATTAGAGTATAGTTGTTTTGCAGCTTCCCAGGTGGCACTAGAGGTAAGGAAATGTGGGTTTGGTCCCTGGGTCAGGAAGATCCCCTGGAGGAGGGCATGGCAACCCATTCCAGTATCTTTGGCTGGAGAATCCCATGGTCAGGGGAGTCTTGTAGGTTATGGTCCATGGGGTAGCACAGAGCCGGACAAGACTGAAACGCCTTAGCATGCATGCAAGCATATAGTTGCCTTACGATGTTGTGTTCGTCCCCTGGGAGTTCTGCTGTGAGAGACTTAAGAGTTTGTGAAAGAAGGTGTGGATTATTCTGTGGCTGGGGCTCCACCTCTGGGGAAAGAGCTTCTGGTAAAGCCTGGGTTCAGGGCTTTTTACAAAATATCTATTTATTTGACTGCTCCAGGGTTTAGTTGTGGCATGAATATCATCAATTTTAGCTGCAGTATGCAGAAACTTTCGTTGCAACATGTAGGATCTAGTTCCCTGACTAGGGATCGATCCCTCTGCATTGGGAGCATGGAGTCTTAGCCACTGGATGACCAGGGAAGTTACCCAGGGCTTTTAATCCATGTGATCAAGAAAGCCGCTCTTGATCTCCATTCACCCACTTCATCTGTCTAACAGGGTGACTCATGCCAGCATCATACTGTTGTTGTGATCATTAAATGAATTGGGTAAATGTTTAGATCTCTGCCTGGCACAGAGTAAATATATAGATTCCAGCCGTTGCTACCCAGTCCTAGGGGAGGAGATGAATCCCTAAAAATAAAAAATAAGAAACCTGAAAAACAAAAAACACACTCAGAAGGGAGCTTGGGGTGTATGATTGTTGGGACTATGGTGAGACCCAGGGGTCGAATGAGGGTAGGGAAAGGAGGTGCCTAGGATGACTCCCACATGAGGGAAGGGGAGCAGGATACGAGTGCCCAGTAGGGCTCTTCAATAACATCCAGACTGATAGGCTCAGAGCATACCTGCCCCTAAAGTGAAAGTGAAAATCGCTCAGTCGTGTCCGCCTCTTTGCGACCCCCTGAACTATACAGTCCATGGAATTCTCCAGGCCAGAGTACTGGAGTGGGTAGCTTTTCCCTTCTCCAGGGGATCTTCTCAACCCAGTGATCAAACCCAGGTCTCCTGCATTGCAGGCGGATTCTTTACCAGCTGAGCCACAAGGGAAGCACACCTGCCCTTGAGAGCCCCTTATTTTCCGGTAGCCCACTGCCACCCTGTGGTGGATACTGGAAACGCACCAAGAATCACTAGGGTTGGTTT